>JANAVB010031019.1:24217356-24414856 GCA_029216955.1 Iris pallida | reverse complement strand
CTATGAAATAAATATTAATAAATAATAATTATAATTACAAAAATTTCAAAATTACCCTCATCTGGAAAATTAGGTGTTACATCGACCAGCGTTGAAAGCCATGATTGTTGTGTTGGTTGCAGATAGCTTGTGCAGAGGGTTTTCCAGAATTTGAAGCAAACTTCTAGGAATGATGCTGAGGGATAATCCTGGATCGATGTGCATGCGGTCTACCTTGATCACCCCAATATACCCTGTATAGTACAGGGGTCTATCATGACCATTATTTTTGAGTAACATGTCCTCCTGTGAAAAGGTGATGTTGGGCACCACTTCCATAGTACTGTGGCAGTGAGGACATGAGACAGGGTCTTTAGCGGGGGCTTTGACTTTAGCGAGGTAAGAGTCGGCATGTATTAATGCCTCACTTAAGGCCTTCCGTATTTCTTTGGAGAGTCACAACAGATCGAACAGAGACAACCTGGCAGGTGTATTGGCTAGCTGTGCCAGTATGTCAAAGTTGTAGGGCCGATCCATGCCTTCGGGAGCTGGCGCCTTCAGAGACTTGTCAAACCGTGTCTCCTTCTGCATGGCTTTGTCCGTCATTGGAGGCTTAGACGGGCCGGCTTCTGAGCTTGTGGGGGTAGCAGGAACTTGAAAAGGTACTGCTTCTTCTTGTGCGGGATCGTACGTCCGAAGATAAGTCTTCCCTGATCGCGTCTCACCAGATAGAACCTCGTAGATGGGAGAAGACACTGTCACGACCCGCACCCGCTTTTCGGACGCAAGCTCGTGATCAAGCCAGCTACGTATCGAGCGGACTTCAGCCCGACTCGAATACGTAAACGTTGTCACAGCTAGGATAAACTGCCAAATCATGGCAAACAAATCTATATCTCAATCCATAATAAGATAATAAACATGAATGAACACTATGGGTCGTGGTCTGCAGCCCACTAGCATATATGTCCGATAAGACTCTAAAGGAAATAACAAGAGTCTAAAACTGAATCAAGAAACAGGATATCTCATGAAGGTATGAAAGCATGAGCGAATAATAAACACAATAACGATACCTTAATCCCGCAAGAACCGCAAATCCTCCGCTATCCTGAACTACTAGCTAACTCCATGCAATCGCTAAACCTGAAGAGATCATCAGGTCCTCAGAGGACATAGCAAGATACATAATATACATGCCTATCTAGCAGTTTTATCATGCACAAGAAATAAACAAGAAAGAACAAGAATAAGACAAATGACTACGAACACGAACACGAACACGAACACGAACACACGAACACTAGAACAACTACGCGTAAATGAACTGCCGGATGAACGAAACACGAGATCAATGGAAGAACCAAACCCTCATCCCGAGTGTGGACTCACAGGTTTGAACTAAGCACTAACCCTCGTCCCGAGTGTGGACTCTCTGGTTAGCTCATGGCAAGGCACCCTCGTCCCGTGTGTGGACTCTTTGGTACAATTGGTCAATCCTCATCTCGAGTGTAGACTCTCTGGTGCCAATGATCACGACAAACACCCTCATCCCGTGTGTGGACTCTCTGATGCACCAAACAACCCTCTTCCCGAGTGTGGACTCTCTGGTTGTGTAAAACGATAATCAAGGCTATGGCAGTTCACTACACGCACTCGTTCTATGACACGACTCAAGCAAGGTACTGACGAGAAACTCCAAGGGTGAACCACAAGTCCAAACATGAACACGGCTATATGCAATGAAAATAACTCAAAAGAATATAATACGGAAAGCATATTTCCATAAACAGTCAAAACTGGAAAATGAAATACAATGCATGTAAATAAAACTGTAGAGGAAGGCAAGGTATACTTGTCTGTGGTCCTTGCACAAATCGTAGTCACAAGTCGAGGATGAGGGGATGTCGATCTAGGAGCTTTCAACCTATAATACATATCGTACCATGAACCGTGCACGTAAACTATAAATCAATTCTAATGTTCTAGTTCTAAATTCATGGAATAGTGGCTAGTTGGGTTACTAATCTAATAATAATTAATTCTGGAATAATTTACTTAAAAACCTAATTTAACCTAATAATAATCTGAATATAATCTAAACATGAAAGTTTGGCCTTCAAAAGTCATGTTTCCAATTTTGGAAACTATGGCACGCAAATCGAGGCATACCGTTGACTATTTAGTCAAATGCTATGAACTTTAGATTTTGAAAGAGCACCTTGGTAAATTTCAGTGCCATGAGTGCGCTGGAATCAACCGTGCCGCAAAATCATGCTTTGGTCAAAAGATAGCACCGTTATGACTAATCGTGACCAAAACGGTGATCAACCGATCAATTTTGAGTTCAACAGAATAAATAAAATACTAAATTAACGAAATAATTTCTGGGAAAAATTTATGTTGTAGAGCTCTGTGTTAGCTTTCTAAAACTTCAAACGGTTCATGATTTCGATTTCTGGTTCTCCCGAAATCTTGAAAACACCGAAACGTGTCAAGTTTCGAACAATCGACACTCTACGAATTTTCTAGAAATTTAGGAATAATATCTATGAAAATAAATTATATATTCAGAAATTTTACCTCAATACGAATCCAACAAAAAAAATGGCGCGTGAAAATCACGTCGGAGTTGACGGCAATCGCTTCAGAAAGTCGAAAACCCTAGATGAGTTCTCCCACAAAAAGCTGCTAAAATTTCTAGGTTTAACGAATATAATAATATATATATAGGAGAGAGAGTCAGTGGGCTGCTGGGTGCCGACAGGTGGGCCCAGTGCTGACTGTACAGCTGACTGTGCAGATGACTGTGTAATTAGTTAATTTAAATGCAGAAATCGTTAAAAACTCATTTCAACTCCAAATAACTCCAAATAAATATCAGAAAAATCCAGAAAATTGTAGAAAATTATAGAAAATACATTTAACCTTCTAGAATATAAATAAAAATGTTTTACTTCATATTAGTCCCAAATGGCCTCATAATAAATATTGGAAGCCTTTAAAACTATATAAACCTTAATGAATAAATACTTAAATATTGCCAAAAATTACGGAAAAATTCTAGAAAATATAAAATAGCATAATTAACCCTAGAAAAATATTTGGGGTCGATATATGCTCATAGGCTTACACAGTAAATTCTAGAAGTCTTAGAAAATAGGTTTTTCCTATATTTAATTATCTAAAAATCCAAGAAAAAATGTAGAAAAATACAGAAAATATATTTAACCTAATAGAGCCTAAAGAAAAATACTGGGGCTCAAATAGTCACAAATGGTCTCAAAATAAATTATGAAAGTCATTCATAAATATAAATCTTCATAGAATAAATATTTAAAAATATATAAAAATGTCTAAAAATTATAATAAAATATAATATAGCTATAGAATGCATATAGACCCTATCTAGAGATCATGTGACCACAAGATGGTCATAACTCACCTGTGGGCTTAGTCACAACTCCAATGATCATAGAAAAATTAAATGTAAACTAATCAAATAAAAAATAAAAATATATCTTAAAATTTCGGGAAGAGGAGTTACAGACACCATATGGCATGACTTATATTTCTTGCCCCTTTTTGCTTTGGGAGGTACTACCTCCTGCGTCACTTCTTGCACAAGGTCTGGATGGACCCACATGATCTCACCACGTTCAGTTGTGAGTGGCACCAAGGTAGAGTTGCGAGCTGGTGGTAGGTTGACGACTTCCATTATCGCCTTGGGGATCGGGACCACGCCGTCTGGGACTTCTGTGGGAGAAAAGTCACCAAACTGAAGAGAGATCATGTTAGAAGATACAACCTTGTCTTCAGCTTCGAGGTTGATCACTTGGCTGTCGATGAGCTGTTGTATCTTCTTCTACATGACGATACAGTCCTTAGTGGAATGATGCACGTACTGATGATAGAGACAGTACTTGGGATCGTTGAGTTGGTTCGTCTCTGTAGGACATCGTAGTGGAGGCAATGTCAGCTTATTATCCTTCGGCAATGTGTAAAAATGGTAATGACATCATCTTCGTCAAAGGAGAAGGTCTCCTTAGGCTTGTCGGAGGTGCCCTGAGAATTGGAAGCTCCTTTGGATGTGTCGATCTTCAGGACTTCTTTCCCTTCACCCCCACGGACAGGGATAGTTTGAGGATGCTTGCCCTTATCTTCGGATTTGGGTGTTTTCAACCCCAGTAGTTTCAAGTTAGGAATGTCATTTTCAGCAGCATCAGCGGCCCCAATGAAAGTGGGCCATGTATCATACTTATGTATACCCAGACAGAACTTCACTGTAGGAAGGAAATTATGTCGACAAGTATCCATAAGTTCTGAATCTGGTATACCGAAGGGAATCTTCAGTGCTAGCCGCCTGAAGTGTTCGATGAAGGCAATGACAGACTCAGTCCTCCTTTGCTTGGTCTCGATGAGGGTGGACATACTAACATGCATGCCACTCTCACAAAACCTGTTGAGGAACAACCTCTCCAAGTCTTTAAAAGAGTTGATGCAACCGTCAGACAGACTGTAGAACCATTCGAAAGCTACCCCATACAAGGTGCTAATAAACAACTTTGACAAGAACGGATCATCCCTGGGTAAGTGCAGAGTCTGCGTGTTGAAGTATGTCATGTGTTGACGAGGAGAAGTCAACCCATGAAATGAATTCAGCGTCAGCGGCTTATAGTTAGGAGGACAAGTAGCATTCTCCCACTCAGGGGGATAAGGTTGAGATATCCCTATCTTCTGAAGCTCGTCTTTGTGTGAGATAGTGTCGAGACGGGCGACCAGGGAATCAATTGCATCCTGTTGATTGAGCAGGTATTGGGAAACGGCTGCTGAACGATTGTCAGGCGTCGTTGGCGAAGGACCACCCCCAGCATTTGCAAGATTTGGAGGAGGCGTAACGAAATGATACTCCTTTTGTAGCGAAGGCGGGTTGTTACTATGAGCTAGACTAGCGTGAGCCGAGACATTTTGTTGAGGTGGATGGACCGCTCCAGCAGCTTGGACCGCCATGATACTGGTAAGCATATCAGTGATCTTGGTGAATGCTGTTTCAAGACCCTCTAGCCGTTTGCTGGTCTGATCACTAGCTTCTTCAGGTCTTTCTCCGTCCGCCATGTATGTAGATAACATGCGAGGATGAACAGAGGAAACAGTACAACTGGTGCTGATACTGTCTGTCTCTGAGTGGACATGTCCCTCATCTTCAGGTAGAGGATGTAGATAGTCACCATCAGACTCGGAGAGATCGTCGTCCTTTGGAAGGCTACCCCCAGTGTGAAGGTCATCCGCTTCAGACTCTGAGGGAATACTACCTCCAGCTTGGGAGTCTTCGTCATCTGTACGGAATCTCGCCTTTGACCGAGTACCCATATAGACTCTTTCAGATGTGACAGCCTGCTGGCCATCCGTTGGTAGACTTCGCCTTCTTCTTCTCGCGGAGCTGAGAAAGAAAGTTGGGTTTATGGTGCACCGTCTTTGATTGGAGCTTCCCTAAGGGGGACCCCATGAAGCCATGTTGGAAGAGACGTACAACGGTTTTTCATCGTCAGAGAAATGCAGCTGTCGAAATACGGACTTTCTCTGAGGCATCCTTGTTGCTTTGGAGCAGCAACAGTTGATAACAATACTGGTGCACGGATGTGCACTATGAATTGTTATATCCTCCCTTGCTTTACGCTTAGGATTTATCATGTTGCATAAGTCAGCGGAAGGGAGTTTTGCCTTACAACCCATGTTGCATGCATCGTCGAGCTTTGCATGCGGGTTCGTAAGGAGAGTTGGCACATCCAGACTTAGTTCGCGTGCAGGGGTGTAACGCCCCAGTCCCAAAATACATAGGACTAGGAACGTAGACATGCCAGCCGTATAATAAATATACGTAAGCTGTAAAATACAGTATAAACCATAACTAATTTCATCCACACAAAATAAATGAAATAAAGATGTCATATAATGAGAAAGAATTGTCTTGATACAATATGTTGGGCGGAGACAAATCCACTACCAATAAGTAAAGGAAAAATACATGAGTAGAGAAATGAATTTGGCGAGCGAAGCGAAGACGATCCAAGTGCAATCATCCTCGAAGAAATAGAGAGGACCACGACTAGAGCAAGAACACCTGCGAAAGACAAGAGCACACACATGGAGAGATAACCAGGTCCTCAGAGGGACGTAACAAGACACATAATATCATGCCATATAAACTGAATAAATATTGCTCAAATAAATAAGTCAATTAAATTATAACATGGTCCAATACACCCCTATTGAACGAGCGTACCATCCCTCCAACCAAACAAGGACAGGAGATGGTAAACTAATTCACGGTGACGTATCTTTCCATGCTAAGAATCCAATATGGTATCCGGACCCCAACAAGGTTCAATACCTTCTCATCGAAGTAGTAAGTCACACCTACAACCAAACAAGGATAAGATGTGACGAACTAATCTGCGACAAGTTATTGTTCCAAGCCACAGTCAGATATAAGTACCCAAACCAAAGGTACTCATACCTAACAGATAAAGGTACCTAACCATTCTAAGTGAAATATAGTTAAGAACAATCCTTCCTACGCATGGGCCCTGGCTGAATAGGATCGGCATAGTCCCCCTTGGGCACGAGAGGCCTCATCAGTAAGAGCATGACGTTCCGCAGAATCGTCAGTGGCCGTCAGTAATCATGGGTCATCAACCCCATATCTCCAGCGGAGAGTCCGGGTCACAAGGGAAAGTGCATCGAAGCCCGTACGCTAAGGAATTATCCTCCCCGCCCAATGCCTACTCTGTTGTATCCACAACAGTAAACCTCTATAACCGCTAAGTCAAACTAAGCATGCAACCTCTATTAGCGGTTATTCCTATTGCACGGCTTGTACGTACTGGTGGCCAGCTAATCACGCACTTCCGTGTCTTATATACGACACACAACTTCGTGTTACAATATGTCAAGGCCAATGAATGCAACACACAAGGTTGTCCCTTAAATCTAGGTTTAATGTGTAAGAAAAATAATACATAGCAGAAAATATATAAATGAACAGTAAGTTCTAACAGGTTATGCCATGTATCACAGTTTATTTTGTATAAAGAAAATAAATAATGCATGAAATATGAGCTAAAATAAATAAACAGCTAATGGCAAGGTGTCTTGCCTGGTAGTACGCCTGGTGTGCTGCAATGATCAATGTGGCACGAACGATGACTTCGATGTAACAACTACACAAGGGGACCTCTGTTGGTGGCACGGATAGTTTCATCAGGTCCAGGACGGTTAAATTGGTTAGGGTGGACATAAGGTAGGCTTGAATTGGCGATCGAATAGGAAAAAGGGGGTTGTGTCACGGACAGAAGGATAATTAAAGAAATTTGATAAATAATAAATTTGATTTCAGAAAAATATTTATAATATTCGAAAACTATATTTTATTACCCAAAACATATATTTTTGACAAATATAGAAAAATTATTTTAAGGCAAAAACCTAACTTTCGTCGAATTATATTATGTAGGTCGAAGCTACAGATAAGACACCATAAATAATATCTATTTATTTTCAAAAAAAAATTCGTTTTAGTTAAAACTCTAAGTTTTGCAAAATAATATTTTAGAAAGAGAAGAAGAAGCTATATTAGTAAAATAATAATTTGAAAAGACTAGGAGTAGTCGTATAATTTGGCAACTAATATTTAGATAAATGCTACGATAATATTTAGATCACCAAAAAGAATAATAATAATAATAATAATAATAGGCTTTAAAATCCACCTTGAATTTACATATAACTTATTTTGTTACTAAATAGTTTAGAAGATTTAACAAAATATTAGCAATAAAGTAATAGTATTATTGACTAATCATATATGAAATATATACTAATATACATACTGCTAGTACGTTTTACATTAGAAAATATCTAAATAGTATAGTACTAATACTAACAGTAATATACGTTATAATAATAATAATAATAATAATAATAATAATAATAATAATAATAATAATAATAATAATAATAATAGTAATAATAATAATAATAATAAAATAACAGATACAAAAAAAAACAATTTAATAAACAAAAACCAAAACAAAATAAAAAAACAACAACAACAACAAAAACTAATAATAATAAACAATAATAACTAAATTTTTTTTTCCATACCTACCCCCTATTACCACTTCCCACAGTAAAAAAAATTGAAGAAGAGAGAGAACAGCAGAAGAAGAAGATGGAAGCGAGGAGGAGAGAGAGAATAGAAAAAGAGGGAGAGAGAGGAGAGCGAGGCGGAATGGAGGGGGCACTCGGCGCAGGGTCGTCGTGGATGAGGGGGACCGGCGACCAGCGGGATCGGAGGGCGGAAAGGACTCGGTGCTGGTGCTCCGGCCTGGGCACGGCGGTCGGAGGAAGGGGCGTGGAGGCCTAGAAAGGAGGCTCGGTCGCGGGAAGTTTTGGGGGTGTGGCGCTCGGAACTCGGCGGAGGGAGCTCGCAGGGTTACTCGGAGCGGAGAGGGCGGCGGGGCGGCTCGCTCGCCGGTCGGAGGGTTTGTTTACTGGCGGCGAGGAACGGGGAGAGGCCGTCGGAGGCATTCTGTAGGTCGGGTGGCGCTGGGAGTTCCAGAGGCGAGGCGGAGGGTCACCAACGGGCGGCGCAGCTGTGAGCCGGAGGCTCGGTGGTGGCTGGCACAGCGGAGGTAAGTGCTGGTGGCGGTGGTGTTTTTTTTTTGGGAATGGAAGGAGACGACGGGGTGATCCAGGGGCCGGGTCAGGTGGTAGCAGGGTTAGTGGTGGCGGTGGTGACTGTTGTGTTCCGTCGGGTGGTGGTCTTGTTGACAGTGGCGACGACGTGGTGATGGCGGTTGTGGTTGGCCGGGAGAGGGGGTCAGGATGGTCGGAGTATGCTTGGTCGGGTCTTTCAATGGTGGTTTTGGTGACGGGAGTCCCGTGGGTGTACTGGTGGTGACGGTGGTAGTGTTTCGGTAGGCGGTCGCTCGGTGTCTGGGCTGTGGTCGCAGGGACTTGTCTGCTAGGTTTTGGGTCGGTGTTGGCTGGGGTTCATGGCGACGGCGGGGTGCTGTGACAGGAGCGGGGACTAGGCTAGGCTAAGGTTTAGGGTTGGGTCAAGTCGGGAAATGCCCGGTACGACATGGATGGACGTCCGGAATTGTCGGACGCAGATGATAATTTTGTATATGTAAAAGAAAGAGAATAGTCGATGGAAATTAGGGACACGGACACGATGCACAAACTTGGGGTTGTGTAAAAAATTTGTGGAAGAATTTGTGGATGAAAATATTGGAGGAGTACCTGCCTATTTATAGGATGTTGGAATTCCCAATTGGATATGGATTAGGAATAATTTAAACCCAATTTAGATAATTCAATCTATAATTTAATTTAATTCAATAAATCCAAATCAAAATCCAATTCCAAATACAAATCAAATTTAAATCTAATTAAATTCTTGGTTTAAAATCAATGGGATAAATCAAATTTCAAATGTTTCACTATTTAAATAAATCCATAAATTCAAATCAAGATTTAAATTGCCACAATAATTTTGAAATATATTTTCCAAAAATACAATATAATAATAATTTCAAAAATAATATTATTATTTAAATGCACTAATAAATAATTAAAATAATATTTATGAAGGATATTATTTAATATTAGTAACTGCTATAAACAAAAAGGCTTTCATAAATAAAATTGTAAACTTGGAAATTTTAGTATGATAACTAAAAATAATTATTATATACATTATTTTGAAAATAGAAAAATGTTTTTCTAAATTGTGTACACTCGCACATAATCGCACTCGTCGAACAAATTTGAAAAAGAAATAAAAGGTCGTGCGCGACGTATAATACGACTACGCGACATATATTACAAAATTTTAAATCAGTACTAAATTTAATAAAAAAATAGTAGAAATTTTAGGGTTTTTACAAGGGGTAACCCTATACCTAAGTTCTGTGATGACCTTGAAGACAGTCCCGTGCTATACGCGTTGGGGCCTGTCTTTTTACTGTGGGCGCATAGGCCTTAGAGATTGGCCTTGGGCGCATGCTTCTTGGCAGCATGTTTGAGCCTCCTTGATGTGGGCGCATAGTATGGATCAAGTGAGCCTGGGCGCATAGCCTTGGGCGCATGATCCTGGATACCCAATCTATCAAAGACAGAAGCCTCCTGATTGGATTTATGCGCCCAAACACCCCCTTGGGCGCATGCTTGGTGGAGCAGCGCTGTTTTCTTCCAGTTTTGCCTCATTCGTTTGTGAGCCTCGCTGGGTTTGCCCAGAGTGTCGAACATCCTGATTCTTGGCATCATAGTGCTTTCCTTTGCCAAGTCTCGAGCGTCGAACACTCTGTTGTTGCTTGTGCAGGAAAGAAGTCACTGGGCTAGTAGAGCCCGAAATGGTGTGAGCCTTCTCCATTTAGGGAGCTTCTGTGGCAGAATCATGCGCCCATGTGACAGAGTCCTCCAGTTGCATATCTGCTATGGTACTAGCAGGATATGTACATCGAGCCTTCGAAAGCCAAGTCTTGCGAGACTTGTTTGGCTTCGCTAATTTTGAGGGGGTAAAGCCATCCCTTGAGAGCATCTCTTCGAACGCCTGCTGATCGAACTTTACGATCAGCATCTTCTGAGTTCTCCCTACTTTGTCAGAATCGTATTGCGTCATCATCTTATCGTTAGAGGAAAAGGTAGTCCCCAGCAGAGTCGTCATTTTTGTGGACACACACAAAAAGAAGAAGAAAATGATGTCTTTTCTTTATTGGCGCAAGATACCACAAATCGAGTACGCCTGAGAGATCCTACGCTGAGGATCCCCGAGTTTAAAAAAGAATTCTGGATAATGGGACGATGGAGATCGAACGACAGTTGCTCCTTTACTCCGTTGATACTCCGATTAAAAAAGTGGAAGAAAACTTAAGAAAATTGCTAACTCTTGGCTCACTGGCAAGAAGTGCAGCAATTTGGCTCTTGAAAATGCTCTCCGTTCTGTCTTTTGAAGAGGGATGAGACCCCTTTTTATAGTAGTTTCTGAGCTGGAATAATGTTATGCGCCCACATGAGAAAAATATACTGGTTTTCATGTAGGCGCATAGTTCTACCTTGGGCGCATAGGGTGTAGGCGCATGCAGGCTGCGGGATCGTAGGTTGGTCGTGGTGTTGACGTGGCATCATTCTTCGGTGCACGACTGCTCATGGAGACTGACGTGGCCATACGCTTCGGTGCACATTTTGATCATGGCTTTGACCGAGTCAGGCTTAGGCTCATAGCCCTGTTTTAGGCTATGCGCCCTCCTTCTGGGGGAGCTTGTCTTGGGCGCATAGAGCTTCACAGGATGGCTTGGGCGCATAGAGCTTCACAGTATAGCTTGGGCGCATAAAGCTTCACAGGATGACTTGGACGCATAGAACTTCACAGGACGACTTGGGCGCATGTATCCTCCTTGGCTGGGGCGCATATGTTCTCTTGGGCGCATAAGGCTTCATTTGCTAAAATTTTCATGCTTCTACAAACCCGCGACAACAGACGCACGCGAACATAGCCGCCCCTACAGTTTCGACCGCAAGGTAACCCCCTTCGACCCCATGTTCCTTCATGTATACTAAATCAATTTTGATTCTACAAAGTTTTATAGGAAGCCTATGTAACCCTCTTCGACACCCTTCAAAGGGATTTCGACATGACCTTCTGGATCGACAGTAAACTCGACGCAAAGTTGAGTAAAATTCTGTTTCCAAAACCAGAATAATTGACAGTTTAAGATCCTAATTTGGAAGCCAATTTCTGGACCACATACTTGTTTGCCACGAAATATAAAAGAGTAGAACAATTATCGGAGGACTGGACTGTTACTTCACAATACAAACTCGCTTGTACAAAGAAAGCCTAGGGACGAAAACCTAGGTATAGCAATCTAAGTACAATTGTTTATTTTAGATTCTGGGGGTGACGATAGAGGCTCGGGAAAGCGACGGCCGCTCTGCCTTACTCCTTGGACGATCGGGTACAGCTTTGGCTCTGTAGAAGAACTGCTTGGCATTGGTGAATAAATGCTCTCCTTTTGATCTCTGTATATTCTCTCTCTAGCTCTCTGGCTCTCTGTGTCTTTTTTTTATCAGAGAATCTTCCCTTTTCGCAAGGGAATGGCACATTGCTATTTATAGGAGTGGGGGGCATAACTAGGGTTTGCAATGATTGCCCATTCTTAAAATTCGGCGGCTAAGGATCTCTGGATCTGGGCCGTTCATCTTGAATATAAGAGATTTGAGCAATAAATGTGATTGCATCAAATCTTTTATGGATAATTAATGATGATTGACATAAATTCTCATGATTTGCCAATCTCGGATTTCCCGTCACGTGTCATTGATTTGCTTGATTACGAATGATCTGATTTGATCCCGATATTTTATTAGGATTTGTTGATGGATTTCAATCGATTTGATGCCACGTGTCCCACTATCATGCCACGTGTCTTAATCGTGAGCCACTGAGGAAATTTGAGCCGCATGAGGATTGCTCCTCATTGAGCCGTATAAGGCTGGCCACGTGTCAAGGCTGCTTGAGAGTGGCCCCCTGAACATTTGAACCGCATGGTGATGATCTGAGCCGCATGAGCGTAGGCGACCGCATAATGGGTGGCTTCTCAGTGAGCCGCATGAAGCTAATCCTCGTGAGCCGCATAAGGTAGCCTTTGCTTGAGCCGCATAGGATAGCTTCGGTTTGAGCCGCATAAGACAGCTTCGGCCTGAACCGCATGGGGTGGTCACTGCTCGAGCCGCATGCGACTGTCTACGTGTCAAGGCCGTCTGACAGTTTCTGGATCTCGAGGAATCGTGTCAGAGATTTCCTTCGTTTCCCTAGGAGTCCGCCATTATGAAGGGAGTCATAATTGTATCTTTGTGTCAGAACTGTCACTTCGTCAGAGCTATCAGCCGTCAAGGCATTTAATGCAGTAAAGGACAAAAGGAGGAGCTGTTGCAGGCCACGTGGCTCCTCTCTGAGCCGCATGGAATTTATAGAGCCGTATAGACACTTGAGCCGCATGGATCCCTGAGCTGTATGAGCTTTTTTAGCCGCATGGGGCTCCCTGGCCGCATGGATCTTTCTTTATTCTTTTCCATGCTTCTACAAGGCCCCCTTCAAAGTTTTCAATTTACAAAATTGAAATACTTTGAATAAGAAGCATGGCTATGTATAAACTCTTCTAGCCGCATATGATGTCCTGGCCGCATGGATGTCTCGGCCGCATGGATGTTTCGGCCGCATGGATGTCTCAGCCGCATGGATGTCTCGGCCGCATGGATGTCTCAGCCGTATTGAGTCAATCAGCCGCAGGGACTTTCGGGCCGCATAGCTCCTTGTCACGTGTACGTGTCTTTAATTGCCTCAAATTTGTTTTAGTGCCGCCTTTAGGGGAAATCCCAAGGGTTGGCTCATTAAATCTTTGGATTTTATGTCCTGGGTGAATCTCCTTTATGGAAGAGGGGACGAAATCCGAGGAGTCGGTTTCGTCTTTTCTGATGCGGTTATTAGTCTACGTGTCCCCCCTCTTGTCCTCCTATAAATAAGAGGAGTTTAAGAGAGAGAACTTCTTTACTTTCTCTTTTACTTCGAACTTTTCCTACCCCGATCGTCCTCCTCTTCTTCGATCATTAATGGCTCCTAAGAAGACCGTTGCGGCGAAGGGTAAGAAGGCGGCGTCTTCGTCGACTGCGACGGCGAAGGGCAAGAAGACTGCTTCTACCTCGACTGCGGCTGCCCCTCCACCGGCCGTCGTGTCCATAGCTCACCCTGACGTCCATTCCCCTATTGCTGGTAAGGGCATTATGCAAGTCTAAAGAACCCTAACTGCTATGGCCACGTCGCATGCTTTATGCACGAGCCTTTGTGAGCCGCATGTTCGTCCTATGGCCGAGCTGTGAGCCGCATAAGAAATAGCTACTGTGATCGCATACGCCCTTCGCCAATGAAGCCGCATAAGCTACGCTGAGCCGCATAGATTCGCACAAATTTGTCTGTCACATTTGTCTGTGTGAACCTATCCGAACCCTGAGGGCTCTATGAGAGCACTGAACGGGGCCGCATAAGTGTTCTTCTGAACTTGAGCCGCATGAGGCATCATTAAGTTGGAGCCGCATAAGTGTTCTCCTGAGCCGCTTGAGGCTTCGTTAAGTTGGAGCCGCATAAGCTTGAAAGCACCCATCAGTTCTTTTTGTCCATCTTTTTAACTTATCTTTTTCTGTCTTCTCCTCAGTGAATTTGCCGGTTAATGCTGCTGGAGAACTCCTGGTAGGTAGTGCCCAAGCTGCTCTGGGCTATAGGTATGACCATATAGTTCGGTATATGGCGGACCAGTTTTCGAATGATGAGCCTCCGGCGAGATTGAATGCCCTCAAGAACCAGCCTTTCTATTTTCTTAACGCTATGATGAACTCGGGGAAATTAGAAGGGGAATACTTGAAGCCCGCGTTCTTCTTTGGAGATGCCTTGACTGTGAAGAACAGTCAGGTTCTGGTGGTGTCAAAGAACTGGAGTTTTGTTTCTAACGGGATGGCGATCCGCATCCCCCAAATGGAGCGTCACTTCCCGTTATCTTGGTTCAATATGCTCCTACTGGACCGGAAGATGGAGGAGTCTTTAACTCCTACCCGAAGTGGGATGTTTGTGGGAGACATCCATTATAATAACAGCCTGAAGTCAGTGTGTGCGGGCAAGGTGCACACCAGCCGTTCTGTAATAGGATTGGCCCCGGGTACTTTCTTGAATGTGTCGGGTCCTAATTTTACGTTTTCTACAGCCGACACTTTTATGAACCATCTTGCTCGGAAGGACTCTTATCCCATTGCCCGGTTGATGCTCCCTAGTTGGATACATCCTATTCCCTCGTGGACCAATCTGTCTATGTGGATCTTGTAAAAGTATGAGGCCTTTCTGTGTGAGATCGGTCTTTACCATGCTATTCGGGGCACCAGCCACAGCTTGCCCAAAAACAAGAGATTATTTATATCTGTGCTGGAGATGTATAACCGCCGTACGGGAACCTTCTATACACCCGTAGGGGAGATGGGGCTTGCGCTTCACGAAATACACGCGGTCTCCAAGCTTCCTTGGGGGGACGAAGCCTTTGAGGCGTATACTCCCACGAATGAGGAGTTCGAAGAGTTGGAAAGATGATATCCAGGCTTCGTGGCTTTTTATCAAGAGATATTGTGCCACTATAGCACATGTCATCAGATAGCCAAAAAGGAAAGCAGCTCGGAAGGGAATGCTCCCCACATCAAGGACTGGGTGCGCTATCTCTTCACGACGGATGCCTCAGGTCAAGTTACTTCCCGACGTCCTCAATCCCGGGAGGCGGTTAAAGCCTTAGTGTCGTCGGCTAAGAGGGTGGCCACCACTAGTGACAGATTCGGGAGTAAAACTGACTCCTTTGATTATTTTTATCAGGATACCCAAGAGCTGTCAGAGAAGGCACTTCTAGCAGGATTCTTGTTGATATGGCTGCAAAATTATGTAGTCTCGGGAGGAGCTGGTTCTATTGAGAGGATCAGTCGTAACCTCATCCTTCCAGCTGTAAAATTAGTTTTACGAGTCAGGCTAGCCCTTCTCCCGGCCATGGTGTGCAGCATACACCGTGGCCTTCGCGCTTTCACCTCCAAGGTCATTGCCCGCGATGTGATGAAAGATTTTGAACGGGCTGAGCTGCCCTATCATTATCTGATGGGGTGGCTATTGATGCATTATCCGTCATTGATAAGATCGGGCTCTGAAGACGGCGTAACTGATGACGACGCTTTTATCTTTTGCTATCGTAATGAGTCTTGGGAGTTCGAGACCATACGTGCCTGCCGTATGGCACTGGCGAGGGCAGATATGTAAAACATTTTTGTATCTGTCTCTCGTTTTACTGATGAGGAAATAGCGGCTGTCCATCTCGACGGTATTGGGCCCCCTCAATTTCTGGACGGCCAGATGCTTTTGTGGCTGCGTAACATCCGCCCAGCTCATCTGGTATATCGCAACCGTAATACTGTCTTTCTGGAGCCTTATTTGTCTAGCAGGTTTGCCCGACAGTTTGGACATAGTCAGCTTTTTCTAGACAGTCCCAGCCCTTGTCTGGGTTTCGAAGGTAGCCTTATAGACGGCATCAGGGCCTGGCACTACTATGATACATTCCATACCCGTACCATTTTCTCATTCCCGGCTCTTAAGGCCTCAGTAGAGATCTTGTATATGGCGGCTCTGTATCATGTCATGGCGAACAAGCCCCCTGTCGGTTTTAACTCGGGTGTCAGTTTCATTGTTGGTACCGGCCTGGATGAGGGTTCCCAGAGGGCCAAGACAAGGAAGAGGAAGAATAGAGTCGAAGTGCCGGATTCGGACTCCGCTGCTGCAGATGATGAAGGCGACGAGCATGATGGAGATAACTCTTCCCTTGCAGTGGCAGCTGTAGGGCGGATCAACCGCCTGTTTTGTCAGGTGAGATGGTGGTAGATCAGCCATCCGTTGTGCCCGGCCCTGCACGAAAGCGTAGCAGGCAAATTTCTTCTGTTGGCGGCATTCCTTGCTCCCGAAAACTGGCTGTGACCAGACACCGCGGGCTAACTAAAAAGGAAAGAGGCGAGGAAGTTGACCCCGCATCAGAGGTAAATAAGTCATTATCGGTTCTTCCTTTCTTCTAGCTTTGATTTTAATCATCTTCCTTCCCTCTTGTAGGCGTCAGAAGAAGAGGACTCTCAAGTCGTCGAGGTCGTGACTCGGGATGACGGGGGCTCTGGTGAGCCTGCCCCTGAAATTGCTGAATTCCATCAGGATGATGTTGATCGAGTTGCCTCTCCCTCCGAGGTGGCTGGGACAGAGGAGCCGGCCGAAGTTAACTTGGAGATCGCGGGTGAGGAGACCATGCCAGCTGTGAATGAGCTGCAGCCTCCATGCTCCTCTCCTGGTAAGATAAGCCGAATCTTAACTTGCGAGGAGGCTTATCTTCTCTATCATCACATCCTTCGGGTCACGTCGATTGATTATTGTCATGGACATGCAGGTCCTGCCTCTCCAGTGTCGAGGACGGACATTGTTGAGACAGACTCTGCCGAAGGGGCACTGGCGGAGAGGAGCGTACTCCTTCCCCTTCCGGCTCGTCTTGATGGGCCTCCTGCGGGCTCGAGTTTGGCAAGTCCGGTGATGGGACAACCGGGGCAGGGGACGATGGTCCTTGTGTCTTCCTCTGCTCGGGCGGCCCCGAGAGTCGACCTCTCCACCCTGCCAAGTGTCCAGGCTCTTTGGGTGACAGAGGAAGAGTTAGCCGCTATTCGTGCATCGTTCTGCTCGGAAATTGCCCCCCTGGTGGCAAGTTCTAGCACAACTCCTCCGATGTTGCAGGCCATGGTTCCTCTGACGCCGTCCTCTACAGAGGTCCTGGACGAAGCGTTACAGGACGTGGTCGACAGCTTTTATCGTCACTTGAAAAGGGGGATAGAAACTGCTGTGGAGAGAGGGACCTCTTTCGTCTTGGCCCGGCAATGTGCCCAGGGTTAAATTGATATCCTTAAGGCCCTTCCCAGTAGGACAGGGGTGGCTGCACTTCTGGAGGCGAAATTGCTGGAGACTGATCAGCTGGTGGCCCAGCTTCAAGTGTTGCGGCATGCTGATCAGTCTGCTACTATTGATGAGGAGCGCGGTTCCCTCACAACTGCTATAGAGAAGGCGAGGGCTGCTCAGGATAAAACTAGGCCAGCCATACTGAAGGATCTCCGTACTCTGTCTGATCGATATGACCAATTGAGCCATGAGAGTGAAAATATTACGGCTCGGGAAGCGACTGCCTCCCACGGGATTACTGACACGCGAGAGCAGATCCTTGAGCTCCAGAAGAAGTTAACTTTCTTTGAGTCTGAGCTTGAGGCTGCCCGTATCGACAGGGGGCTAATTATCCAGGAGGCTGACAAAGTCAATCAAGCTTCGGCTGACCTGGAAGTGGCTCTGAAGAAGTTGGACGATGACTGGCGGGCACTCATGGACCTGGATAATGGGTAGCGGTTGTTCCAGGAGGCTGAGCGCCGAGCTAGACAGAGGCTTGAGCGGGGTACTGCCTTGGTGAGGAACCGCCTCTTGGAGTTGTGTAATGCCAAACTATAGTCGGCCGTTCCTTCTTTTGTTTTTGTTCTCATTTTCTTTTTTTTTCTTCTTTTTTTTGAGAGGGACGTGGTCCCCAAAACATGTAATGCTTTTTCGACTTTCAAATAAAGAGTACTTTCCATTCTACCCTTCATTTGTATTGCTTATTGTGCCTGTGGTATTGTGGTGGTGTGTGCCCTGCATGGGGGACTTATCTGTGGACCTGTTACCTCTGGCATACATTGGTTTTAGGTACGGGTAACAAGTTTGATTGGGGATACTTAGAACGGTTCACAGTAATGGTGTCGTGGACGTTCCGAGTATCGGGAGAAAGAATGCCATGGAGCAGCTGGGCTCCCGGGGCATAATGAGAAATGATAGGCCTTTGCTGAGAAATTCAGCAGAGGATATTTGTGGGCCTATTATCCTTGGCGTACCCTGGGTTAGGATACGGATGATAGGATGAAGTAGAACCAACATGCTTACTCAGAGGTAATGAGGACATGGCAAGCATGAGGGTTTTCTTACCGCAGAATCTTCCTACTCAGAGGTGATGAGGACATGGCAGGAGTGGACTCAATGGAGGATATTTATGGACCTACTATCCTTGGCATACTCCGATTGTGGGTACAGATAATAAGTCGAAAAGGAGTCAATATACTTACTCAGAGGTAATGAGAACATGGCAAGCATGAGGGTTTCTTCGATGGAGCCTTCCCACTCAGAGGTAATGAGGACATGACAGGAGTGGGCTCAATGAAGGGGGGTACATAGGACGACTCAGAGGTAATGAGGACATGGAAGTTCTATGTAGAGGGGTGATTTGTTTTTGGCAGAATTAGACGACTCAGAGGTAACATCGACATGGTCATTTTGGAAATTTGTGGATCCATTACCCTTTTTGTGCACTGGGAGTGCGGGTAGTGGATCATGAGGAAGGAGCTCCTTCAGGAAAAAAGTTCAGAGGTATGGTCATACATAACTTTCCCCCTAAAGAGTGACCGGGATTTAAGTTCAGGGGTACCATCGGGTACATAACTCGACAATCCATGAATTTTGGAATCAAAGTGTAAGTTCAGAGGTACCAGCGGGTACATGACTCGATAATCTGGGATTTCTGTGGAAGGAGGACGTGAGTTCAGCGGTACGAGAAGGTACATGACTCAGCAATCTAGGATTTCTGTGAATGTGAGTTCAGTGGTACCAGCGGGTACATGACTCAATGCTCTGGAATTTTGTGAAAGTGAGTTCAACGGTACCAGCGGGTACATGACTCAATGCTCTAGAATTTTGTGAATGTGAGTTCAGCGGCACCAGCGGGTACATGACTCAATGCTTTGGAATTTTGTGAATGTGAGTTCAGCGGTACCAGTGGGTACATGACTCGGTAATCTGGAAAATATCGTTCAGACATAATATTTCTTCAGGAACTTGCCGTTGACGGGCAACATGAGCAAGTCTCCGTTTTGTTTTACGAGGCGGTAAGCACCGATAGAGAACACAGCATCAATGATGAACGAGCCTTCCCATTTTGGCTGGAATTTGCCGACGGTTTTGTGAGTCATGACCATCGGCCTTCGGACTGCCAAGACGAGATCGCCCACCTGAAATGTTCTGATCTTCACTTTCTTGTTGAAGGCTCCGGAGATGTGTGCTTGGTATAGCTCGATCCGTTGCTGAGCCAAGAGGCGCTTCTCATCTAAGGCCTCCAACTCTTGTAACCGACGACGGTAGTTATCATCCATCGTTAATTGGTAAATAAGGGCGACACGGAGTGAGGGTATTTGAGTCTCCAATGGAAGGACTGCCTCACTTCCGTACACCAGGGAAAATGGCGTGTTCCCAGTGGCTGTTCGAACTGTAGTACGGTACGCCCATAAACATTCACCAAGTTTCTCGTTCCAGTCGCGTTTGTTGGACGATACGAACTTCTTGAGAAGTTTGATGATTGTTTTATTGAATGCTTCTGCCAGCCCATTCGCAGCCGGATTGTATGGTGTTGAAGCAATATTCTGGATGCGGTGCTTGTCGCAGAACCGATAGAAGGCGTGGCTTACAAACTGTGGACCATTATCGTGAATGATCCTTCGGAGTAGTCCAAAGCGAGAGATGACGTGATGCTTGAGGAAGCTGATCACGTTTGAAGTCTTTACTTCTGCAAGTGGGACAACTTCCGCCCATTTGGAGAAGTAATCCGTGATTGCGAGTATGAAGCGATGTCCTCGGGAAGAAGATGGAGCGATCGGACCGATGATATCCATTCCCCATGCTTTGAATGGCCAGGATGCCACTGTCGGATGTAGAAATTCGGATGGTTGGTGGATAAAGTCCACGTAGACTTGGCAGGCTTTTTACTTTCTTGCATAGTTTATCGTATCTGCTACCATCGTGGGCCAGTAGTAGCCCATCCGGCAAAGACGGTCTTGTAATTTAGGGCCAGGCTGATGGGCCCCGCAGACACCGTCATGAGCTTCGCGTACGACTTCTTTGGCTTCTACATTCGACAGACACCGAAGTAATAATCTATCGTAGGATCGACGATACAACATTTTCGTCTCTGTATCGTAGAAGAATCTGGGAGAACGCCTTCTGATGGAAGTGGCTTCCTTTGGGTTTTCGGGTAGGATGTCGTAGACTACGAAGTCTATGAATGGTTGTCTCCAGTCTGGCGCTTCGTTGGCCATCTGAGCAGAATAACTTGCCACGAACTAAACGTTGTTTTTGGGACAGACCAGTTCGTGGCCTATCACATCCACCGATTGATGAGCATAGTTTGGAACCGCTAGGGAAGCGACAAGGCCAGCTAAGGCATCGGCTTCGATATTCTGGAGTCTGGGAACGTGTTCGATAAAGAACCCCTAAAATGACGAAATAATGTTGATCGCTATTTGGTGATGGGGGATCATGTCTTCACGGCGGACTTCGTACGAACCCCGGATCTGATTGACGATTAACTGCAAATCGCCGTATGCTTCAAGATATTCTACCCCCAGCTCTCTTGCAAGTTAGAGGCCAATGACCAAAGCATTGTACTCAGCCACATTGTTAGAGCAGGGTTCCGTGAGAGAGTAAGCGTGATTGATCACTAACCCGGAAGGAGAAACCAGCACCACCCCGATTCCGACGACGATGTTGCCCTTAGGTCCAGTTCTCGAAGCACCGCCGAAGAACATTCGCCATATATCATCGTGGGAGGTCACATGTGAGTCGGCGACCTCATCTGGGATTCCTTCATATATTCTGGATGACTCTAAACCTGGGTGGGTTGCTAAAAAGTCTGCCAGAGCTTGACCTTTAACAGCCTTTTGCGGAACGAAGACCATATGATAAGGAGACAGCAATATTGCCCATATGACGAGACGGGAGCTGAGTGCCCCTGGTTTAGTCATGAGGACCCTGAGAGGATTGACTCGTGAGATCACATGTATGGTTTGTCCTGTGACGTAGTATCGTGTCTTTTGAATGGCGAACACCAGGGCGAGGCATTCCTTCTCCACGGCGGTGTATCGGTGCTCTGGCCCAATCATCATTCGGCTGAAGTAATATATAGCTTGTTCATGGCCTGCATCGTTGTTTTGTGTCAGCAGGGCACCGAGGGAATGCTCTATTGCTCGTACATAGAGCAGGAATGGTTTTCCAGCAACCGGGGCCACCATGACTGGAGGGTTCGACAAATATTCTTTGATGCTGTCGAAGGCACGCTGACATTCCTCGTCCCATATGAATGAGATGCCCTTCTTCATGAGATGGGTGAATGGCCGACATCGCCCGAAGAGGTTAGAAATGAACCTCCTGATGTACGCCAGCCTTCCTTGAAGGCCTCTGAATTCGCGGAGATTTCTCGGGGGACCCATCTCCATAATTGCCTTCGTCTTTTCTGGATCCACATGAATTTCCTGGGCAGTAATAATAAAACCCAGGAATTTTTTGCTGGATATGCCCAAGAAGGATTTTGTGGGATTCATCTTCAGGTTGTGTGCTCGCATCAGGTCGAATACCGTCCTCAGATCCTGCAGATGGCCTCCCTTATATCGACTCTTGACGGTAATGTTATCGACGTAACACTCCACAGTCTTGCGCAAGTAGTCTCTGAAGATGATACTCATGGCTCTTTGGTATGTGGCGCCAGCATTTTTTAAACCAAAAGGCATGACTGTGTAGCAGTACGTGCCAATCGGTGTTCGGAATGATGTGTGCTTTTCGTCGTCAGAAGACATCTTGATTTGGTTGTACACCGAAAAACCATCCATGAATGACATGCTTCGAAGCCGTATGTGTTGTCAATCATGATGTCTGTGATAGGGAGGGGGAATTCATCTTTGGGACATGCTCGTTCAGATTGCGGAAGTCGATGCAGATTCAAATCTTCCCATTCTTTTTGAGGACCGGTATTATATTGCCGACCCAGTCTGGGTGTTGTTCTTCACGAATGAAGCCGCTGGTTATCAGTTTGATGACTTCAGCTTCGATCGCATCTATGATGCCCGGGCGGAAGCGTCGTTGCTGTTGTTTGACCGGCTTCGCATCTGGCCGAATGTTGAGCTTGTGAAGGGCAACTTCGGGGTTTAGTCCTGGCATGTCTTCATAGCTCCAGGCGAATACATCAATATATTCTTTGACAAGTTCCAGTAGCGATTCTCGCTCTTTGTCTGTTAGGCTTTTATTGACAAAAATTGGTTTTGGAGAAGATTCGCTGCCGAGGTCGACCTGTATCACTTCGTCTTCGGTGGGAGGCTCTCTCTGTTCGAACCACTTTTCCCATTGTGCATCCAGCTGTTGGGCCCATGGCTCTAGCTCGAGGATTTCAGGAATATCTTCATCTTCTTCGTAAGCGTCGGTGAATACCATGTTGACTGACAGGACTTGCCTGAGCATGTCTCCGATGCTGGTATCCAAATCAGAAGTGGGTGATCCGGTTGAATGTGAGTGCCAATCGCATTCCTCGTCTGAGCTTTTAGGGGTTGTCGCGGGTGTGACATAACCTAGCCCACATCTGGTTTTGTTGTAGTAATCTCGTGGTTTGCCAGCTGGGACTAGTGGCTTCAAAGGCAATCGTCGACCGGTGCCGTAGTTTAAGCCTGGCGTAGCCTCTAGATCATATCCCTGTTTTTGCATGAGGTATTTGGATTGGGGGCTATAAAGATACAGAGGCAGTCTCTAGGCATCTAATTTGAGATCGACCTTCTCTAGGGTAAAGGGCTGTGGGTCGTCCTTCCGGTCGAAGATGATTGGATGGTCCCCTCCCTCGATTATGCGGTAGGCGTCTTCCACTGGAATAAGCTGGTTTGCGGTATAAACATTTGTACCTGTGTGTGTAGGTGAGTGCCTACACCGTATTCCATAGCATACATTGTACAAAGCTTATTAAGCTCGAGGTAGTTCAAAGATAGCCCTTTATTGATGAAGTAAGGTATCTTTTCTAGCGGGATTACATCATCTACGGAGAAAACATCAGTGTGGGCAGCCACATACTTGGCCAGCTCCGGTTCTTCTTCGGTCACCCCTGTATAAATGAAGACTGAGAGGATGACCTGGGCAGCTTGATCATCAGTGGTTCCGTTGGTGGAGCCGAACGTAGAGTTGCTGGCAAACTAGCGACCCCCAGTTTGGTACTCGATGCTGGACGGGGAGTAGTTGGTTTGCTAGCGACCCCCAGTTTGGTACTCGATGCTGGACGGGGAGTTGTTGGTTCGCTAGAAGCCCCAGACTTTGTATTGGGGTGACGATTCTTCTTGGGAAGACGAATCGTCATTGGCTTGTCAGAGGGGTTAAACTTCTCTGCTTGTGGCTGGCCGACTCTCGGTAACCTGATTGTTAGTGGCTCCGTTGTGGGTCTCGGCGCTTGGCCGGACCTTGGAGGCCGGATTATCATTTATCTTTCTTGTGCCGAGAGGCTGATCGCATCCTTACGCAGAGCGGCCATAAGGGGTGCAGATCGGCCATATTTGCGAGCTTGAAGGTGGATCGTCAGAGGTTCTTCTGATCCTGAGGCCGTCTCTGTTCGAGCCTGTACATCTTCATCCAGGTGCCTCTTCGACTTCTCGTATAGGCAGGAATCCGAGTAGTAGGACTCGACTCCTTTGAAGTGATCGTTGTCGGCAAATTTTGTCCTCACAAAGCCGTATTTGTCGACATATTTGAAGCCCTGATGCAGCGTGGACGGCACGATCATGTAATCGTGTATCCAAGGGCGCCCCAAGAGGATGTTGTAAGAAGTGTCCGCATCTATGACGTAACAGGTCACTTCTGACTGGAGATCGCCGATTTGGCACTTCAAACGAATCTTCCCAATTGGGTAGCTCCTGCCCGAATTGAAACAGCTAATGGCGGTGCTTGTTGGCGTCAGGCGATGCATCGGAATACGAAGAAGATGTAGCAGACCCTTCGGAATGATGCTTATGGAAGACCCAGGATCAATGTGCATTCGGTCTACCTTTACGTCCCCGATGTATCCGGTGTAGTATAACGGACGATCATGCAGATTGGTTTTGATGAGCATGTCCTGTAGAGTGAAGACGATATTGGGCATCGCTCCTGTGCAAGCGCTGTCTTGGAGATCTGCAGGCGGGATTTCTCCCGTGAGGTTGAACTGAGCCAGGTACGCATCATCATTTTGGAGTGCACCGCTTAAAGCTGCACGAACATCCTTTGAGAGCCTCAGGAGTTCATATAATGATAATTTGGCTGGTGTATTGGCCAACTGCGCGAAGATGTCGAAGTTGTAGGGCCTTTCCAACCCTTGAGGTGTCTCTTTTTGTAGGGATTTATCAAAGCGAGTCTCCTTCGACCTAGGCTTGTCGGTCGTCGGAGGCTGAGAAGGTCCTGGAGCGTTAGCAGTAGCTGGCTGATGATCTTCAGTTGAGTTTTCAGCCACGGGTTGGACCTGTGCCCCAGATCGGGAAACGACAGCCGTGACTTCTTCGACATCTGCCGAGATTGTGCGGCAGGATCTGACTTTTCCACCCTTCTTCATGCGAGTGGAAGGTGGTGTGGACTGAGTCACTTCAGGTACCGGTCCGGATGGACCCATATGATCTCCCCCCGTGACGTGGTGAGGGGCACCAGACCAGCAACCTGATCCCGAGGAGGTGGAAGATTAGCAATCTCCATTGTCGCTAGAGGGATGGGTACCACCCCGTCTTGAGTCTCTGTTGGAGGGAAGCTGTCGAATTGTACGAACACCATATTGGCCGCCACGGTTACCTCCTCGAAATCGATGGCCAGAGCGTTCAAATCGATGAGATGCTGGATGTATCGCTTCAGTTGGTAGCAGTCGTGCGTAGCATGGTGGACGTAGCGGTGATAATGACAGTAATTCGGGCTCTCTATTTCTGCCAGCCGAGGTTCCCGTCTTGGTGGAGGGAGCTGAATTCTGTCTCCTTGTATGAGCATGTCCAAGATGGGCTTGACGTGGCCGTCCTCGAAGGAGTAGGTTATTTGCGGCCATTGTTTGTCTGCTGGTTTTGACTCAGGTTTCTGGGCTGTGTCGGCCACCATAGCCTGCTTACCCCTGTTGTCCCGATTGTTGGAGGGGCTACCCCCATTATCATTGTTGGTATTAGGATGCTTGCCCTTGTTCTCTCCGTCCGAGATGTGCAACCCCAGTTGGCGAGCCTTTTTCAACCGTTCTTCGGCACTAGTGGCACTGATGATGAATGTCTTCCAGTCCTTAAATTGACTTTCGCCCATCCAGAGACTGATTGTTGGAAGCAATCTCTTTTGGCAAATTTCAATCAAGGAGGTATCCAGATTTCCAGACGGCAACTTCATTGCGGTTTAGCGAAACCGCTCAATATTGTTCCTTGTCAGCTCTTTCTCCCCTTGGACGATGTCTATGAGGGTGGACATTGTGATGTCCTGCCCTACTTCGTAGAATCTCTCCAAGAACATGCGCTTGAAGCCGACGAAGGAGTAGATGCAATTGTCTGGCAGGTTGCGATACCAGTTGAAGGCGACTCCTTCCAATGCCCCAATGAATAATCGTTTGAGGATGGCATCATCATGGGGCAGATGGTCGGTGGTGACCTCGAAGTAAGTGATGTACCGACTTGCGGAGGTCTTGCCATCATAAGGGTTGATGTTGAACGGCTTATATCTTGGCGGGAAGGGGACATCCCTCCATGCAGCGGGGTACGGTTGCCGTATTATGAGGTCTTGAGATTTTTTTCGAACGTGAAACATGGCTCGGAGCTCCTGGACCTCTCTTCTTGCTTCTCGGGCCTCATCCACAGCGGTGGGGGCCGTTATTTCAGGAGGATTGTTGCCCGGATTCGTTGCCACTGAATTCGAGTTCGCATTGACCGTGGGACCCGTGCTTGTTTGGCCAGGCGTCCCTCCTTGTAGAGTTGGAAGGGCCGCTTTGATCTCGTCTACAGACTTGACCAAGGCATGCAGTATGGCCTCCAGAGTGTCGATGCGTTGGCGATCACTGGAACCACCTTGGTTGCTGTCTCTCATGAATACCGTCCTTACATGAGAAGAGATGGATGGGACGGTGGAGGACGTATCCTCCGAGTCATACCCATGTACCGAGAAGTCATCGGGATATGTGGGAATGTTCTCTTCTCGTTCGGACTCAGAAGGAATAGTACCCCCAACTTTGGAGCTTGCTTCGTCTTGAGAGTCGTGGACGTCCTCGGGGACGTCGGCATTTGTTGTATCCTCGGGCTCGTCTCCTTGGAACATCGGATTATCGTGGATGTTCTGAGTTGTGCTACCCCCTATTTCAGTAACCCCCAGCGGTGCTGATGACGAATCTCCGGCTGTAGCAGATTTCGTCTTCGAACGGGTGCCTTGGAATACTCCGGTGGTGGACAGCCGTTTAGACGACAGTTTCTTAGCCGCAGTGGTTGAAATTTTCGGGCTGAAAACGTTTATCTTCTTTCCACTCCCATCAGTGGGGATCTTTTGAGTGGAGTTGTAAGAGACGACGGGAGGCGCTTCGTCCTCTGAGCTCGGTCGTTGCAGTCCTTGGAAAACAGATTGCCGGTCTTCTCTTGCTGTCGCGTTGTTGCAACAGCAGTTGACAATAATTTTGGTGCAGTGACGTCCGTGGGTGGACTCTTTGTACCCTAGGGCACCTTCTCTTTCCTTGCGTTTGTGGAGGATGGCCTCACGCAAGTCAGATGGGTCTGGAGCGACCAGGTTTGCTCCCTGGATTTTGGGAGACTTTTGGGAACCACTTCGTCCGTTTGCCGCCGGGGGCTGGACTCGAGTGGTTCTGTATAACTTTTCATCAGAGGCCCGCATAACAGTATGCGGAGCGCTCGGATGGTCAGAGGTAGGATCAGCGGACCGAGCTTGCCAAGCTCGTGCTGTCCTAGACTTCTTTACGCTAGTGCGTGAGGGCACATAGTGGGAAGAGTCTAAGTGGTGCTGGAGAGAATCAGACATGTCTTTTTGGGAGTACAAGAGATCAGGACCATAGGAGAGGCGATCGAAGACTGAGCCTGAGCTGCGAGGAGCAGGCAGTATGCGGCTGGAGTCAGCAGACTTCATACGGCTGGCAGTTGTAGCCGCATAGGCTTTCTTCATGCGGCTGGAAGTCTCGGCCGCATGAGTTTTCTCCATACGGCTGGAGGATCTGGCCGCATAGACATTCTTCATGCGGCTGGCAGTTTCAGCCGCATGAGCATCATGCATGCGGCTGGCAGTCTTGGCCGTATGAGTGTTCGGCTTCTTCTTGGGGCGCATAGAATCACTCTTTGTCCCTGCAAGTCCAGCATCGTAGTGCTTTCCTCTGCCGGACTTGGGGACAGCAGAGTGTTCTATGGCTCGAAGTGGGGCCGCATGAGAATCGCCTTCGCCGTCTTGGGTAGCAGAGAGTACTCCGTCCAGGGCTTGGGGAGGAGCAAATGATTTTGGCCTCCACTCCCTGCGAGCCTTCTCTGTGCGGGTTTGCTTCTGGACCGGGCCAGCGCTCCCGTCGGAGAGCATTTCTTCAAACGCCTGTTGGTCGAAGCGGACGACCATCTTCTATTGCGTGGAGCCAAGTTTGGCTGCATCCGATTGCGTCACCAACTCCTCAGCCGTGGAAAAGTTTGTCCTCAGCAGAGTCGCCATCGTGTTTGCCATGAAATATAAAAGAGCAGAACAATTATCGGAGGACTGGACTTTTACTTCACAATACAAACTCGCTTGTACAAAGAAAGCCTAGGGACGAAAACCTAGGTACAACAATCTAAGTACAATTGTTTATTTTAGATTCTGGGGATGACGATAGAGGCTCGGGAAAGCGACGACCGCTCTGCCTTACTCCTTGGATGATCGGGTGCAGCTTTGGCTCTGTAGAAGAACTGCTTAGCGTTGGTGAAGAAATGCTCTCCTTTTGATCTCTGTATATTCTCTCTCTAGCTCTCTGGCTCTCTGTGTCTCTTTTTTTATCATAGAATCTCCCCTTTTCGCAAGGGAATGGCACCTTGCTATTTATAAGTGTGGGAGGCATCACTAGGGTTTGCAATGATTGCCCATTCTTAAAAGTCGGCGGCTAAGGATCACTGGATCTGGGCCCTTCATCTTGAATATAAGAGATTTGAGCAATAAATGTGAATGCATCAAATCTTTTGTGGGTAATTAATGATGATTGACATAAATCCTCATGATTTGCCATTCTCGGATTTCCTGCCACGTGTCCTTGATTTGCTTGATTGCGAATGATCTGATTTAATCCCAATATTTCATTAGGATTTGCTGATGGATTTCGATCGATTTGATGCCACGTGTCCCACTATCATGCCACGTGTCTTAACCGCGAGCCACTGAGGAAATTTGAGCCGCATGAGGATTGCTCCTCATTGAGCCGCATAAGGTTGGCCACGTGTCAAGGCTGCTTGAGAGTGGCCCCCCTGAACATTTGAACCGCATGGTGATAATCTGAGCCGCATGAGCGTAGGCGACCGCATAATGGGTGGCTTCTCAGTGAGCCGCATGAAGCTAATCCTCGTGAGCCGCATAAGGTAGCCTTTGCTTGAGCCGCATAGGATAGCTTCGGTTTGAGCCGCATGAGACAGCTTCGGCCTGAACCGCATGGGGTGGTCACTGCTCGAGCCGCATGCGACTGTCCACGTGTCAAGGCCGTCTGACAGTTTTTGGATCTCGGGGGATCGTGTCAGAGATTTCCTTCGTTTCCCTAGGAGTCCGCCATTATGAAGGGAGTCATAATTGTATCTTTGTGTCAGAACTGTCACTTCGTCAGAGCTGTCAGCCGTCAAGGCATTTAATGCAGTAAAGGACAAAGGAGGAGCTGTTGCAGGCCACGTGGCTCCTCTCTGAGCCGCATGGAATTTATCGAGCCGCATAGACACTTGAGCTGCATGGATCCCTGAGCCGCATGAGCTTTCTAAGCCGCATGGGGCTCCCTGGCCGCATGGATCTTTTTTTATTCTTTTCCATGCTTCTACAATACTAAAGTTTTGGTAAACTAATTAAAAGCAGTTGTAGACAACCTATACAAGAGTAAAACCAAATTTGTAGATCCTGATTTCAGTATATATACCCAAAGTTTTTTTATTGTAAAAATCAAGAAAAACGATGTTTAAAATTGTGAAATTTTTATACAAACTTCTCGATACGACGTGCGCCCCGACAAACCGGGCGACGTGGTCGCACACTATGTATATCGAAAGGCGCGTATGGATGTCGTCGACATGTGGAAACTGATGGAACTCGATTTCGTTGTGTGTGCGCGACGAAATCAGTACGTATCCGTCAAGATACCCCCGTATCGATCTTTTGTAAACTTGGCCATAACTTCGTGTACGTTCGTCGTATCGAGACGAAAACCAGCAGGACCGTATCGAAATTCTGGTCCTGTGTGTCAACTTTGGTCCGATTCTGAGAAGGTCGATCGGAACGCCTATTTTGGCGGGCCCGCGACCCGATCCAATAATCGAAATTGTGCATGGTCCACCGGAATCCAACTTTTAGACATTCGATTTGGTTTGTCTTCTCAAACCGGACCTGTAGACATGTAGTTTGACGACTTTTAGAGACCATAGACATTGGCACGAATTTTGGTACAAAATGGGTCCAACGGCGGATATCGTTTTGACCCGAAATTATGATTTTGCCCCTGTTCCAGAATTGGACTTTCGGACATGCATTTTCTAGATATATCTTTTACACCGGAAATGTTCTTGATGTTTTTTCAACATCCGGAGCCGTTCGTGGATTTTTGAGATTCATTGCTGTCATACTTGATTGTTGGATTGCCATTCCCGTACCGCCAGGCAAGATTCCTTGCCACCTTACTCTGTGATTTACTTATTCTTATTTTCAGTTATTTATATTCAGCATTTCTTATCGATTGTTAGTATTATATCACTGTAAGTCTAAGTCACACTTGGGTGCAAACGACTCCATCGGTCGTTTTACTGTTTTTGGTTTATTCTCTTGTATTGACTTAGTTAGTGACCACCTTGTTATGATGAGTTATTCGTATACCTCGTACGGCCTTGATACATGATCATCACGAGTTGTGAGTCACATATAGGACACATACTCACATAGTCGACTGGCCACCGATACGTATAAGACGTGCGACGGTTAGGAGTAACTGGCAATAGAATTGCATACTAGTAGACTTGACAGTTACTAGAGGTTCCTATGGGACATGGATGTGACCCTACTAGGCATTGGGGGGGAGGACAGTTCTTTAACGTATGGGCCACGTATGCACTTTCCTATTCCTGATCCTGCTAGCCTCTAACATTCGATAAATGTTATGCTTTGAGGTCCCTGGTATCCTGGTGGGACCATACCGAGTTTGCTTTAGCCATAGTGCCCATGCATTGAAGGTTGGTTCTTAACTGCATTATCACTGTAGAATGGTTAGACACCCTATTACATGCACCTTTCCTTTTATTTATTTTATATCACAGATTATATGGCATGTGCTTTATGTACCTTGTTACGTTCCTCTGAGGACCTAGTGATCTCTCCAGGTGTGTGCCTTTGTGATGTTTCGCAGGTGCTCTAGCCAAGGCCATGTTTTACTCTCTTCCTCTGAGGTAATCGCACTTGGATCGCCTTCGCATCGCTCGACAAATTCATTTGTTATGTATTTCTTCTCCTTTTAGTTGGTAGTGGATTTGTCTCCGCCCCACGATATGTAAATGACAATTCATGAGTTGATTTATAAATTCTTCCTTCTTTATTTGTGGATGAGATTAGTTTTTGTGGTTTACAGCATTTTACAGCTTATGTATACATACGATGGTTCCATATATTGGAGTTTACTTCGTATGTATGCAGCTGGCATGTCGACGTACTTAGTCCTAAGTATTTTGGGTCTGGGACGTTACACTTACAATGTTTACAATTACAATAGGTATTTAATCACATCTCTTACTAGAATTTCTCCCGTCCCAACTAGTACAGTAGATCCAACAATGACACGTTACGATACACGATCAATATTTTACAATACTATCATGTACAATGTTTAATGTCCATATCATGTACAATGTCAATACGATAACCATTGTAACATCCTATGACTGAAGATCCAGTTATATACAAGTTTGAATATCATCGTGTCAGAATCAATATAGCATCGCTAAAACAAGATTTATAGTAGATATCAAATAATGGAAACTATCAGAGATTGTACTCACCTGAGATCCGGTGTGATGTCAATTGTATCTGATACGGTGTCTCGAAGACCTGTATATGGAATGTTAATGTTAATTGGTGCTTCGGTGTGTTAAACATGGATATATAGGATGAAATATGAATTCTAGGCCAATTCTAGGTTTTTGAGTAATTTCTAGGTCAAACTAGGTCAATTACTTATTGGGTGGTCTATACCATCTCCCCATGGCTTACCTTGCTACTGAGGTGTCTACCTTTACTTCGAAATTTATGCTTCCTATCTAAACCTTGTGTGTACTATACCCATTATACATTATAACCATCCAAGCCATACCTTGGTATCATACCCTTCCTTAATATATCCTACTTGCACCCCACATGCTTCTATACCAAAATATTACCTATTTTTATATTTGTGTGTTACCCTTATAGTATATGCTAACATCCTTTATACCCATTCAGTATATGTGTCTAGATACCTATATGTATGTATCAATATCCATATATCCAATACCTTATCATAAGATATTTATCCCTCTACCATACCTATAGCCATCTATATATACTTACCCTATATATAGGCCATTATATAGCCAACCAATACACACGTATCACTCCACACTCCACTGTCATATGTGGTTCCCTGTTGCGGGGAACCAACACTTTCTCCCACATCTATACACACAGTTTTCCCTCAAATCATGATTCACCTACACTCATATACACTCTTGAACTCACTGCAGACATTACCTTACATGTACCACTATTAACACCCCTCCATAAACCTACATATAGGTGAATACACACACACACATCTATTTACCGACATGTATTACACACACACACATACATACTTCTCACTGCCTACATGTATTACACACACACATACACACTTCTCACTGCTATTACCAACAGCAGGCACCCCCTTCTTGCTGCTTCATTGGCTCTCTTGCAACCCTTAGTACATAGGTACACATATGTGACGCCCCTCCGTAAAACACTCATAGGCACATACATAACACAAACTCTCACAAGCACTCACACACATTGTTTCACTCATCTACACATGTATTAACACACTCACACTCCACCCTATCACTCGATTACACACACACACCAACACAAACCTGCTGCATGCCTATGTAGCCCTGTGTGCAGGTCACACAAGGCCAAACGTACTGCTCCTAGTGCAGGAGGATCAAGTTCCACTTGCCCCTGTTCGCACATCCTGTGCAGCAAATAGGGGCTAAGTCCCCTTGCCTGTGCACTTGTGCACAGGCCTAGGTTCCTATGTAGGAACCGCCAAGTTCCTACCTATCAGTTACCTATTGGTTACCTATCTATCAGCCACACATAAGCACACTCACACATTATACTCAACACACACACACAAACATGTATGTGTTACACACAAACACACACTACTGCCAACACCTATACACACTGATCCACTCCCTTCCCTCACCTGGTTGTGCACAGGCACCAAGGCACTGGCCTAGGCCCTCCCTGGCCTACCCCTGTTGCCTACTGCCTTGGCAGTAAGGCCAAGAGCAGTGGCCTAAGGCCCTGCCTATACAGGGCCTCTCCCCTGCCTTCTAAAGAACTGCCTATGTGCAGGGTATTCTATGCCTCCCTCACTCTAATTGTCTGTAGTATTGCACAGAGATCCAAGTCCCCTTGCTGCCCTCCTGTGCACAATGTGCACAGGTGCACAGACCTGCAATAGGGGGATCCCCTACTGCCCCCTATCATACCACACATACACACAACTTACCTGCCCTCTATGAAATCCCCTACACACGCACACGAATATATATTCACACATGTGCCAAATTTCCCCCCAACTAATACTATACACACACTCATACATGATTTCCCCCTATCTCTACACTTGACTGTTCACGTGGAACTAGCCTACCTACACATGTGCAAGCCTACTGCCTAAGCCCCCTTCTTGCTTATGAACTGCTGCTACATAGTACAGGGCCTAAACACCCTTGTACAAGTGCACAGGTGGCCCCTTTTCCCCTAGCAGCTGTTGTGGCTTGCTAGTAGCAGGGTCTCTATCACATACTCTCCATTACTCAACTTGTCAAAAGCCTAACTGCTACATTAGTTTATCCTTGATACTCATGTTGGTAAGATACTCACACACAACTGATACCAAGTAAACTATGAGTATAACAGAGACTCTATCATACATACTCACACTCTATCTATAAATCTATGTCTACCCCTATGCAACACAGACACACACACACACACACTATATATATATATATATATATATATATATATATATATATATATATATATATATATATATATATATAAAATATATATATATATATGGAAAAAAAGGTAAATTTTATTCCAAAGCAAAGCAATAATCATACAATATACAATCATAGTAGGACTCCCACTCTTCAGTTCCCTATTACATTAACATCAAACTCTATATTATGGAGGATGCCTACCAGAGGGGTGACCAGCCCCTCAAAAATACGACAGTTTTGTTCCCTCCATATATGCCAGACTGAAGCCGCCAGTCGGAGTCTGGCTGTCCGAAACCAGTCCTCTCCTCTACCTCTGCTAACACGGAGGCACAGTGATGATGTCCCCAATTCCCTTTCTGGAGTCACATCCAACGCTCTACTCTGCTCAGACCAGATCTGCCATGTTATAGCACACTCGAAGAAAATTTGCCCTATAGATTCATTCTCCACACTACATAGCACACGTTTCGGGTCTGGGACCGTCACACCAAACGATCTCAGACGATCCCTAGTCAAAAGATGGCCCAGTAGGAGCTTGTAGACACAGAGCTGCATCTTCCTGGCGAGGCCCTTGTACCATATGAACTCGTAGTCAGAGCTCTGAGGAAAGGTGCGCCGAATGAGATCGTAGCAGCTCCAGAATTGGAACTTCCCAGTTCCCGAAGCTGCATCTGACGGCTCCCAAATCCACCTATCAGCAGACAAGTCCGGATCAATGGCAATAGTACTGATAATCCCACACAGCACCTCTGTAAATCGATAAGACTCTGGCCTCCACTCCCCGTCGTATATGATACGACTACACGTCAGCCCACGCCTGTCCTCCTGATGTGTCGGGGCTCCTCGGATGTCCAATAGCGAGAGCTGATCTATCCAAAGATCCCGCCAAAGGTCCGTTCCAGACCCATCCTTCATGACCTTCTTGATTGCAGATTTGAGAACCCCCTTTGTCTCAAGACAGTCTTAAAAGTGACTGAGTAATTGTTGTCAGAAGCACAGGTCCAGAAGTTGCCTTGCTTCACATATCTGCTGTACATCCAGTCAGCCCAGAGGGACCCCTCATTGATGAATCTCCATGCCAGCTTAAGCGCAGAGGCCTCCCTGATCTCCATCAACGGCCTAAGCCCCACTCCTCCCTCCTTCCTGGGTCTGCAGAGCTGCTTCCAGGAGATCGCGTGCATAACCCCCCTCCAAATGAAGTTGGCGTAAATCTGCTCTACTTTTCTAACAGTGGCAACAGAGAGGAGGATGGATTGTAGCCAGAAATGAGCTACAACCGAAATCACCGATCTGACCAGCTCGATGCGTCCTCCAAAGGACAATCCGGCGGCTTGCCAACCTTTCACTCTCCTCTGGACGTACTCCACCAGATTGTGGCAGTCCTGATTCCGAGCATAGTTGACTGTGAGAGGCACTCCTAAATATCTCACCGAAAGATCACTCCCCTTAATTCCCAGCACTTCGGCCCGTTCCTCCTTCTGGGGACAAAGTGTAATATTCCTGTTTTGAAATACGTATATGACCGTATTATTGTTTTTGGAGGATTTTAATTTTTGGGGTATTCTTGAAATTTTTATTATTTTCTTGGAGGTAATTTTATCCTCATTATTATTATTATTAATAATTTTCTTGTTCCTAAACTACCCTCCCAAAATATCTAACCCAAACCCCTACCTAACCCCACCCCCTCTCTTCTCTCTTTCTCTCTCTCCTCTCCCCTTTACTGGATCGACCAACCACCACCCCAATTCCCTTTTCTCTCTCTCTCTCTTCACTCAGCTCACCATCCCTCTCTCCCGACCACACTCACCCCCCCAGCCCTCTCTCTCCTCCCTCAACTCTCCTCTCTCCCGCTCATTGGCCTCTCATCTCCCTCTCTCTCGCTCGCTGTCTCTCTCCCCTTCGGCCAGCTCCGCCGCAGCCACGCCCTCGCCTCCATCTCCGGTGCCACCACCGCTTTCCCCTCTTCCGTTCTCCTCCGCCATGGCCGCCCCTTCTTCGCGGCCGCCGCCATCACCTTCCAGGGCCGCCACCATCATCATCGTCGCCATCTCCATCCTCCCTCCGCCGCCGTTGACCCCAGCTCCGACGACGACGGGCCTCCTCCGGCATTTCCCTCTCCTCCTGGACTTCCTTCTCCGGTCCGGCGGACCGACCTGGCCGAGCCGCCTCGCGTACGCCGGTGAGGTTCCCGAGCTCCCCTCTTCCTCTCTTTCTCGTTTTGTGCGCTGTCTCGTCGAGCGTGCCGTCTCGAACAGCACACTCTCGTGCAGCGAGCCCCTCGATCGGCGTGCCTCGAGCAGCGCGCTGCCTCGAGCAGTGCGCTGCCTGGTGTAGCGTGTTCCTCGGGCAGCGCACCCTCGGTTGGTGCACTTCCTCGTATTTTTGGGTCGTGTGCACCTTGGTGTACGTATCGTCTCTTTTTGTGTGTACTTCGGTCTACGTGTTGCCTTGGGCAGCAGGACGCCTCGAGCCCCGCGCTGCCTCGGGCACCGTGCCATCTTGATTTGAGCGTTGTCTCAGTTTTCGTGCCCCGGCCTTTGTGTCATCTCGATTTACGTGTACGTACAGATTTACGTGCCGCCTTGGTTTGTGTATTGTTTTGGACTTCGCACCGCATCAATTTGTGTGCATACGTCGACTTGTATGCTGCATTGATTTGCGTGCTTCCTTGAGTCTCGCTCCGTCTCGATTTGCATGCTCGCCTCGATTTGCGTGTCGCATGATTCGTGGACCATTCTGATATTCGTGATTTTCTCGATCTACGTGTACGTCTCGGTTTATGTGTACGTATTTCCCGTTCATCTCGATATTCGTGCCATCTCGATTCTCGTGCGCGTCTCGATATACGTGCGCGTCTCGATTTACGTGCCCGTATCGGTCCGTGTGCCTCGGTTTCCGTACCAGATCCCTGCACTGCTTGCGGGACTCGCACGGTATAGCCTCCTGCCAACCTCCGGGCTTCCTGTTATTATTTTATTATTTAATTCTAATGATTGTTTATTGTGTGTTTTGAGGATCTCGATTGGCGTGCTAGCTTGGATCGCGACTACCGAAGACTTGCTTACCTAGCCGAGCCCTCTAGGCAAGTATCCCTTGCTCATCGACGGCTCTTGCCCTCTCTCCTGGATTTTTATTTCATTTAATTAAATTGTACTTGTAATTTTATAACCATGATTAGTGTAGCCTAGTAGTATAACTGCCATAATGATAACTTAGGATAGCTTGGTCCGATACCGGGATAGACCGTATCGGACAGCTCGGATGGGTCATCCACACCTCCGAGGACACGAACACGACTTACTTGTACGGATTGTCCCTGTATGCCCCGTATCCGACCCGCGGTCGGGTAACGGCTCTGGCTAACTCCTCCTGTGGCTGTGATTGTGCTTGGGTTAGAACTATAGACATGTGTTGTGATGCGCCCTACGAGGCGGTTAGCTGATTATATTATGCATGTTGGCTTGGCGCCCAGTACGCATTGTAGCGCTGCTGGAGGTCGGGACTTAGTGGTCTCGGGTTCGATTGGTTTCCAGTACGCATCGTAGTGCTACTAGAGGCCGAGACTTAGTGTTCTCGGCTGTCGACTTGTTCCCAGTACGCATCATAGTGCTGCTGGTAGCTGAGACTTAGTGTTCTCAGTCTGTGATTCTGCGATTCTGCGGCGGGTTGCGCCGGGTGGTTTTAGCCCCAATTTGCCGGTAGCTCCCGTCCAGAATACAGAGAAGACTCTGCCGGATTCTTCCAAAATTCCCGATCGGGAATTTGGTTCGAAGGACTGGGCAGAACCATTCCTTTGGTTTACTGGACTGGGCTCGTGCCTGTTCACCTTGGTATAGTATACCTGATCCCCTTGCCTGCTAGGTAGACTCCAAACTAGATTAGTCGCCTAGCTCCTGACCTGTCTTGTCTGTCGGATAGCATAAGGAGAGCGGTTCCACTCGGGAGACGGTCTGTAACCCTGGTCCTTGTTTGGTTTAAGGGTTGTGGATTTGCTCCAGAGCGGTCCATGTAATCCTTGCCACTTCCGGCGGCATTTATTACCGGACTCTTGTCCCCCGACCCTTCATCTTAGGGGTTGTCCTAGTCTGTCAGATAGAGCTGACAGCTGTCCTATGTATTGGGAGTTGTGACTTGTGGATGTGACTGAGGATTGAGTATTATGGAGAGTACGATCTTGGGATATTGACTTGGTGGATCTATGTGGATTCTTGGATTTTGGTGATTTCGAATATTTCGTGGAACGAGGAGAATATCGAGGGTATTATTATATGATTTTTACTCGACTTCCCAAACGCCCAAAACCTGGTACCTTTGTGTATTCCGGTAGTTGAGGAACCTGGTTTGATTGCTGTGTCTTGGTAGTTGAGGGGCTTATTTTCTAGTGGCTTGTGATCATTGACTTGGAGGATTCTTGTGAGTCAGAGGGCCTAGCATTGTTAGGGGAATGAGCTTGGTATTTGGTGGTTGTCTTTATTGACGTGATATTCACTCCATCATGGATGGGAGACTCTTGCTAGATTGATCTGGTGGATGGACCGACTTGATGATTTGAGCTGTAGGTTCCCATGTGTACTTGACAGGCTATTATAGTAGAGATTTTGATCTTGTACCCGACTTGATATCCATGTCACGATTTGGGCATGTGACTTCTTGTGACTGATAGGGTTGACCTTGTTCCTGGTATTACACGATGACCTGGACTTGTCTTGATTCTTGATAGTGGTCCGTCGAGGCGCACTCCTGACTAGCACTCTGGACATGACGAGTAAACCTGACATGTATATCTTGATTCCTGATAGTGGCCCGTGGTGGCGTACTCCTGACTAGTACTCTCGACATGACATGTTTACTCTTGACCGCTGTTGCGACAACCAGTCCTGACTTGCTAGGTATGACCTTGTCTTGACACCGTGGTTGATTTTCCTGATTGTGCTTGTACATACTACCTGTCTCATCTTGCATCATGTCTAGGACATGGATTCCTGGTTACCACGGTCAGGAATTCATAATGAATCTGACTAGGTTAACAACTAGATTGATCAAGTAGCTCATATAGATCGAGGTATTCCGGCTACAGGCAATCCCGTTATCTGGGCGCTCATGGGATTTGTAGCCTGCCGTCGAGTAGGGCACATTTCCAGCACTGTCATGTGTTGCACCCCTCCAGCTAGCTATTAGGGTACATTTGTCTTCCGGGCGATGTACCCACTATATATTATACATTCGTCCTGGATAACCTGGATAGTCTGCAGGGCTTGTAGCTATAGGAATACCTCAACTGCATCTTGTTAGTAATTAGGCCTGTGATAACCCTAGTTAGTTAATAATAGCAAGCCGCAGGCATTGTGTGATCGCTTGTCCTTCTGTGTTGATTGGCTTGTTGCCTGCTAGCCAACTGATATTGATTTCCAGCTGGCAGTGCAGGTGTTAGTGGATGCTAGAAAGATTGTGATTGTATTAGCTTCAATATACTTGTGGATTGTTATCGTGCGTTGGTACCGCACGATCCCTTACCTTTATTTACTGTTTTTAGATGTTATTCTGGTCATATTTTATCATGCTGGTTTTCTTCGCCCGTCCTTGAGCCTTCCTTTCTGGTACTTGCTGCGGTTGGCCTAACCAACCCTGGATTGTTCCCAGATTGTCTGAGACCGACCCGGTGGATCTTCCAGACTTGACTTGGAGGGTGTGCTTCAGTTCCATACCATGCCAGGAACTGTGGGAAGGTATACTTGTCTACATTATTATCCTGTACTGTAGATTCCAGATTTTTATATGAGTATTTCCTGTTTTTCATATGATTATCTCTCTTGATATTGTTTCATTGTAATTTACCTGTGGATATGAGATCGGATTTAGGCCATAGATTGATTACATGCTAGGATACCCAATCAGACTGGATAGCCGTCATTACCGTATAGCATATTCGTACCTTATACGGTGTAGCTGGCCGTGTACGTCCCCGTATTCCGGAACTGGGGCGTTACATGGTTTTAGTGGTGGCCCATGCAGGTCTCGTTTTGAGATTTTGTTGGGTATCACATGATTATTGATCTCAGTCCACTATTCCTTGGTATTCCCACTTGTTACACTTGTCCTTCGCTCCCTTGAACCTGTGAACTGGTCCTTATCTCTACTTGGACCTATCTTGCTTGGCCATGTCTTATTCGTATTATCTATCTCTGATCCTTGTTTGATAGATATGATCCTATAGTCGGTCATGTCGATCACCTTATTTGATGAGATGTTATCTTGTCTCCATCATTTGGGTTATATAATTATTTATCTTGGGTTCTGTACTCTCTACCGGTGTTTTGCCTTGTTTGATTTCCTGTTATCCATTTCGTGCGTTGACTTCGTGTTGACTTAGTATCATTATCGCCCTCTTCGAGCGTTGGCTGGATTGCTGCAGAATGAAGATTTCGTCTGGACTCTGAGATTGGATATTTTAGCATTTGTTGAGTATCCGAAGGATATTCTCGTATCAATTCGGCTTCCTTGATTCCGGACAGTTCCGCACTCATGATTATCTATTTCATATATTATTTTGATTATAGATATACTTTATATACATTATATTTTAATGAGAATTCTTGGTTTGGAGTATTTTCCTACGGATATGGAGTATTTTTTTAGAAAAGCTATATTGTGGTTATTATTGAAGATATTTTTGGATGTGTGTTATGATTCACCTGGATTTTGGATTTTGATGGTTTTCTAGGACTCATTATATTGTTAGAGATTTTGTGATTTTAGCGATTCGGATATTTGGGTTATGGATTTGATTAGTTTTGGGTATTTGTCTAGAGAACCGGGTGACCCTAGTATACATTGACGGCGTGGTAACGAAAGTTGCAGCCGCTCGATTACAGTGTTTTGGTGAATCTTTTACAGCCATTCCGGATGGCGTGGCAAGCAATGACCATGACACACATTTTTCGGATATTAGGAACTACGGTCATCGGTTCGAGACAGATATCCTGTATTTTATGATTTATGAAGATTTTTATGCAGTTGGGATTTTACGTTTTCTGATATTATTTTCGACATTCTATACTTGTTTTGATTTATGGGGTTATTTCGTGTATGCGAGGCTTTGATTTTCGAGATTCTTTCGATGTTTTGGATTTACCTTGCGAGTTGATTTATTTAGCTAGACCTTGTCCCCTCTGATGTTTTCATATTGAGATTTTGTTCGTTTCTTATTGTATTACTTGATTTCTGTAAGGTGGGTAGAGTTTTCATGGCAGATATATATGTACTAGTTTTGAAAACCCTATTTTGATAAATTTGAAATTTCGAGGACGAAATTCGTGGACCATTCTGATATTCGTGATTTTCTCGATCTACGTGCACGTTTCGGTTTACGTGCACGTATTTCCCGTTCATCTCGATATTCGTGCCATCTCGATTCTCGTGCACGTCTCGATATACGTACGCGTCTCAATTTGCGTGCCCGTATCGGTCCGCATACCTCAGTTTCCGTGCCAGATCCCTGCGCTGCTTGCGAGACCCGCACGGTATAGCCTCCTGCCATCCTCCGTGCTTCCTGTTATTATTTTATTATTTAATTCTAATGATTGTTTATTGTGTGTTCTGAGGATCTCGATTGGCGTGCTAGCTTGGATCGTGACTGTCGAAGACTTGCTTACCTAGCCGAGCCCTCTAGGCAAGTATCTCTTGCTCATCGACGGCTCTTGCCCTCTCTCCTGGATTTTTATTTCATTTAATTAAATTGTACTTGTAATTTTATAACCATGATTAGTGTAGCCTAGTAGTAGAACTGCCATGATGATAACTTAGGATAGCTTGGTCCGATGTCGGAATAGACCGTATCGGACAGCTCGGATGGGTCATCCACACCTCCGAGGACACGAGCACGACTCACTTGTACAGATTGTCCCTGTATGCCCCGTGTCCGACCCGCGGTCGGGTAACGGCTCTGGCTAACTCCTCCTGTGGCTGTGATTGTGCTTGGGTTAGAACTATAGACATGTGTTGTGATGCACCCTGCGAGGCGGTCAGCTGATTATATTATGCACGTTGGCTTGGCGCCCAGTACGCATTGTAGCGCTGCTGGAGGCTGGGACTTAGTGGTCTCGGGTTCGATTGGTTTCCAGTACGCATCGTAGTGCTACTAGAGGCCGAGACTTAGTGTTCTCGGCTGTCGACTTGTTCCCAGTACGCATCGTAGTGCTGCTGGTAGCTGAGACTTAGTGTTCTCAGTCTACGATTCTGCGATTCTGCGGCGGGTTGTGCCGAGTGGTTTTAGCCCCAATTTGCTGGAAGCTCCCGTCCAGAATACAGAGAAGACTCTGCCGGATTCTTCCAAAATTCTCGATCGGGAATTTGGTTCGAAGGACTGGGCAGAACCATTCCTTTGGTTTGCTGGACTGGGCTCGTGCCTGTTTACCTTGGTATAGTATACCTGATCCCTTTGCCTGCTAGGTAGACTCCATACTAGATTAGTCGCCTAGCTCCTGACCTGTCTTGTCCGTCGGATAGCGTAAGGAGAGCGGTTCCACTCGGGTGACGGTCTGCAACCCTGGTCCTTGTTTGGTTTAAGGGTTGTGGATTTGCTCCAGAGCGGTCCATGTAATCCTTGCCACTTCCGATGGCGTTTATTACCGGACTCTTGTCCTCCGACCCTTCATCTTAGGGGTTGTCCTAGTCTGTCAGATAGAGCTGACAGCTGTCCTATGTATTGGGAGTTGTGACTTGTGGATGTGACTGAGGATTGAGTATTATGGAGAGTATGATCTTGGGATATTGACTTGGTGGATCCATGTGGATTCTTGGATTTTGGTAATTTCGAATATTTCGTGGAACGAAGAGAATATCGAGGGTATTATTATATGATTTTTACTCGACTTCCCAAACGCCCAAAACCTGGTACCTTTGTGTATTCCGGTAGTTGAGGAACCTGGTTTGATTGCTGTGTCTTGGTAGTTGAGGGGCTTGTTTTCTAGTGGCTTGTGATCATTGACTTGGAGGATTCTTGTGAGTCAGAGGGCCTAGCATTGTTAGGGGAATGAGCTTGGTATTTGGTGGTTGTCTTTATTGACGTGATATTCACTCCATCATGGATGGGAGACTCTTGCTAGATTGATCTGGTGGATGGACCGACTTGATGATTTGAGCTGTAGGTTCCCATGTGTACTTGACAGGCTATTATAGTGGAGATTTTGATCTTGTACCCGACTTGATATCCATGTCATGATTTGGGCATGTGACTTCTTGTGACTGATAGGGTTGACCTTGTTCCTGGTATTACACGATGACCTGGACCTGTCTTGACTCTTGATAGTGGTCCGTCGAGGCGCACTCCTGACTAGCACTCTGGACATGACGAGTAAACCTGACATGTATATCTTGATTCCTGATAGTGGCCCGTGGTGGCGCACTCCTGACTAGTACTCTCGACATGGCATGTTTACTCTTGACCGCTGTTGCGACAACCAGTCCTGACTTGCTAGGTATGACCTTGTCTTGACACCGTGGTTGATTTTCCTGATTGTGCTTGTACATACTACCTGTCTCGTCTTGCATCATGTCTACGACATGGATTCCTGGTTACCACGGTCAGGAATTCATAATGAATCTGACTAGGTTAACAACTAGATTGATCAAGTAGCTCATATAGATCGAGGTATTCCGGCTACAGGCAATCCCGTTATCTGGGCGCTCATGGGATTTGTAGCCTGCCGTCGAGTAGGGCACATTTCCAGCATACTGTCATGTGTTGTACCCCTCCAGCTAGCTATTAGGGTACATTTGTCTCCCGGGCGATGTACCCACTATATATTATATATTCGTCCTGGATAACCTGGATAGTCTGCAGGGCTTGTGGCTATAGGAATACCTCAACTGCATCTTGTTAGTAATTAGGCCTGTGATAACCCTAGTTAGTTAATAATAGCAAGCCGTAGGCATTGTGTGGCCGCTTGTCCTTCTGTGTTGATTGGCTTGTTGCCTGCTAGCCAGCTGATATTGATTTCCAGCTGGCAGTGTAGGTGTTAGTGGATGCTAGGAAGATTGTGATTGTATTAGCTTCATTATACTTGTGGATTGTTATCGTGCGTTGGTACCGCACGATCCCTTACCTTTATTTACTGTTTTTAGATGTTATTCTGGTCATATTTTATCATGCTGGTTTTCTTCGCCCGTCCTTGAGCCTTCCTTTCTGGTACTTGCTGCGGTTGGCCTGACCAACCCTGGATTATTCCCAGATTGTCTGAGACCGACCCGATGGATCTTCCAGACTTGACTTGGAGGGTGTGCTTCAGTTCCAGACCATGCTAGGAACTGTGGGAAGGTATACTTGTCTACATTATTATCCTGTACTGTAGATTCCAGATTTTTATATGAGTATTTCCTGTTTTTCATATGATTATCTCTCTTGATATTGTTTCATTGTGATTTACCCGTGGATATGAGATCGGATTTAGGCCATAAATTGATTACATGCTAGGATACCCAACCAGACTGGACAGCCGTCATCACCGTATAGCGTATTCGTACCTTATACGGTGTAGCTGGCCGTATACGTCCCCGTATTCCGGAACTGGGGCGTTACACAAAGGGAGCTGAAGTACACCCTGCTCTTTTCTCTGTTCATCTGAAGGCCCGAGAGGGAATTTAACTCTCCCATAATCTCGATAATCGTCTGTAAACCCTCCGTCGATGGCTGGATGAACACCAAGAGATCATCTGCATAGATAAGGTGGGTAACTGGGGATCTACCCTCCTGAACAACGGGACCAGCCTCCCATGGTGCACTGCCAGATCCATCAAACAAGTGAAGTATTCCATGACAACCGTGAACAGGTAAGAGAACAGGGGGTCACCTTGCCTAAGCCTACGGTTGCTCTTGAAGTACCCATAAGGGATGCCCTGGATGAGGACAAAGAAAGTGGAGGACGTGATGTACTCCCGGATCAATACAATCCGGTGGTCCGTAAAATCCATGGCAGTCATTAGATGATAGAGGAAGTCCCTATTGACCATGTCATACGCCTTCCTCAGGTCCAGTTTCACACATGCTTTCTCCCCTCCGGTGCTAAAGCCCCTCACCATCTCATGAGCCAGGAGGCTGTGCTCGACGATCGACCTCCCCTTGATGAATGCAGCCTGATTCGGAGATACCAAGTCCTACATGATCCCCTCCATCCGCCGACACATAAGGTATGTAATTATCTTATAAAGATAATTACAGCAAGTAATAGGTCTGAAATCCGCCAATGCTGTCGCTCCCTCCTTCTTTGGCACTAAGGTCAGGAAAGTTTGGTTCAGCTCTTTCAGTAGCTTCCCTTCGGTGAAGAATTGTTGTACCACCTCCATGACCTGATACTTCAGAATGTCCCAATAGCGTTTGTAGAAACCACTGCTAAAGCCATCCGGTCCGGGAGCCTTATTGGGGTCCGCCAACTTGACAATAGATTCCACCTCCTCCAAAGTTACATGGGCAAGAAGAATGCTATTCCCATATGGAGTCACCAATCTCTTCGTAACAACCTCTAGGAATACAGACATGTAGTCGGTCTAGAAATATAACTCAGAGCAGTACCTGACCGCCTCGTCATGGATCTCAGCCGGCTCCCCCACAAGGTTGCCATCCACATCAAAAAGCTGGGAGATGTGATTCCTATGCTATCTGGTCCGGATGACATCATAGAAGAACTTGGAACATCGGTCGCCGTCCTTGAGCCAAGAACATTTGGCACGCTGAGCCGAGCTAATCTCCTTCTGTAGCCGCAAGATGTTGACTTCTCCGATCAGCTCCTTCTCTCTCACCGCCAGGTCACCGTTAAGCATGTCAGATTACATGTCCTACTGGATATCCCACAGCTCCACCTCCTTATCGTCTAAGGTAGACTTGGGCAACCCCTTCACCCAACTCTATAGAGCCTTCTTCGTAGCCTTGAGTCGACGTACCAAATAAAACTAGGTTGTCCCCTCCTGACAACTAGTAAGCCCCTCTGTGACAGCCTTCGGATAGCCCTTCGAGAGATACCAATAGTTGTTGTACCTGAATGGGCGGGACTTTCCAGGAGACCGAGTAGTGAAGCCTACCCTGATGGGAGAATGATCGCTCGTCCCAGCGACCAGGCCCTTAGCCGAAGAATTGGGGAAATACCGGAACCATTCCCCATTGCCCAGGGCTCTATCAAGCTGGCATGCAACCCTGTTCTGGATTGCTTTGTTATGTCAAGTCCAAATGAAGCCTGAGCGTGACAATCACTGGAGGCCCGCCTGGAGCAGACATCTCTGGAAATTATATAGTATAGAGTCTGGAACTGGGCAACCTCCCACCTTCTCCCTACGATGCAAAAGGGCATTGAAGTCCCCGATTAGCAGAAGCAGAAGCGACGACAAATCAGTAGCGGCGGCAACCCTGGAGATGTCGTTCCACAGGGACTCCCGTCTCCTCCTGTCGTTATGCCCATAAACCGCCCCCAGCAAGAACCAAAAACTACCCTTACTAGAGAAGGAGATGGTGATCAACTGCTCCGTCTTCAAGATCAAGTCCCCTTTTCAGCTCTTCGAGTTCTATCTTACCCAAATCCTGGCCATGTCACAAAGCGCCAGGTTGTTTAGTTGGGCCTAATAAGGTGGGGTCCGTCGAGCAAGAGTCTTTTCACCTTTGATCTTCGATTCTAACAGTACAAAGATGTCGCACTTCTCTCTGTGAAAACCCCTACAAATCTCTCTCCACCTCCCTAGCGAACATGCCCCCCTCACATTCCAGACGATGATAGCCGTTAATTAATAAGTGGATGAATCCCCTGGGAAACACCCGGATTGGCACCTGGGAAAAGTACCACATTCGACGCTATTAGATCCTCCTCCATCCCAGTTGGAATGGGCTGCTGGGGAACGACCTGAGTGAGTACCATCGCCCAGGCAGGGTTGTCAACACACACCGCCTCCTCCCTTGTAGAAGGATGCCCCCTCCCTGGAGGGACCGTCAATCAGCGGACCAACAGCAAGTCGCTTCCTACAGTAAACATGCCCCTCAGCCGATCTGCCACCATCTTGCTCCTCTCTCTCCGACGCCACCATGCCTCTGGTAATCATACCCCTCTGTCCCGAGCCGGAGATCAAAGCCCCACTCGTGGAAGCTAGCTGGGTAGAAACAATGAGGCTCATTCCACCAGTACTCACTGGAGGAGTAGTCCCTCCCGCCAAGACCTCCTCTCCACTGTCATCTATGGCATCCATGTCATAGGGTGAATCTGGAACCTCACTACAGGGAATATGAGGCTCCACCGGGGAGCCTACTGACGAACAAGCACTAGCCAGATGTCCAAAACAAGTACATCGTGTACAAGTAGGTGGGATCCATTCGTATTCCACCTTCTGGGTTAGCACCTCTCCAGAAGGAATTTTATATTCCACCAACTTCGGCAACTCCCCTCCAGCCCGAATCTCTACAAAAATCTTGGCATACATCAACCTTGAACAGAATGCAGTACCTTCGTCCGCCTTGATCGGGGTGCCCACCAAGCTCGCCAGATGCATCAGCAATGGGATACTACAGAACCGGACAGGGAACTCAGGGAAGCGAATCCATACAGGGATGGCATTCAGAACTTCCCTATCACATCTAAGTTCTGGAGTCCATTCCTTCAGAATGATGAGCCTGCCGTCGAACGTCCAGGGACCGCCTTGCAGGATCCTTGCGACATCCACCGAAAGCCCAAACTTCACATAGTAGAAGCTGTTCTTGCGAGCAAAGAACTCCATACGCCCTTTAGGCTACCAGACACGTGCGGCATAACCCCGGATCTGTCTGTAAAAAGGCTTGTTGCCTAGGACGTACAAAACCAGAGTATTCTCCCAGTATGCTGTCACCTTCTCTATCTCCTTCGCAAGGAACGAGGCCCAGAACCCCTTCCTGCCTTAATCGGCGGCACGTACTCCATTGATGTGGGACTTTTTGGTCCTACAGGTTTACAAATATCTGCCTAGGACCTTCCAGCCTGCCATGTAGTCGCCCCATGTGGCCTGGGGACAACCTCCGGAAGGGGAGACCCAGACCCCTGAGCGCCGAGATCCACCACCTTACTCTTCCCCTTATCTGCCGCGGTCGCCTTTGGCCGCCAGCCCACCAATCTCCCAGCAGACACCACAGGACCACGGGCCGACGGCCGCGCCCCTGACCCGCCCTGTCGTCTGTCAGCAGGATGGCGATCCCTAACATGAACCTGTCCTCCTCCTGCCTTTCCCCCGATTTTTGCCACGCGATGACGCGTAACCGTCGTCCATCCTCCTCCCTCCATCTGCCCCCCCTGAGATCCAGATCCTGCTCCGAATTCGAAGTTAGGAGCGTTAGAGACACCACGCAGGATCCGATCCCTGTCCGAAACTGAAACCGACCCCCCACCGCCGAAGGGGGTCCGCCCGACCCCCCCGCCTTCATTCCCGCCCCCCTTCCACCGCCTGGGGGGGCGCCGCGCTCACAGCAGATCCGAGGGGGCCGCCCGACCCCCCACCTTTGCTCCCGCCCCCCCACCGCCTGGGGGACGCCGCCGAATGCTTACACATGTCCATAGGTGACACTCACAACTACATGTGTGTATCCTAACACACACAAATATATATATATATATATATATAAATATATATATATATATATATTTATTTATTTTATATATATATATATATATAATAGATGAGTAAGCAAAGGGCACTCCGGTCTCCTCCGGAGGGAACTCCTTTGCTCGCCGCACCCCCCCCCACCTCCTCGTGGTCGGATGGACCGCCTGGCCGGTCGGCCTCCTCGGTCCGGCCGCGCCCCCAGGCCCTTTCTTCCCCCTCGGAGGCCCCCTCTCTTCCCCCTCCCCATGCCCCCCTGGATGGCCGGGATCTGCCTAGCCCTCCCCCTACCCCCCATTGTGGGGGGTTTGTCCCTCCCTCGTCGGCTTTTTCTTGCCGTGCAGCATCCCCCATCACTCAGCCCCCCCACCCCTCCTCGGCGCTGTCGTCATACCTGGCGTCTCCGGCGCCACCGGGCTAGGAGCAGGCAGTCTGGTCCTCCCCCGCCGGCAGTCCCCCATGGAGCCACTCCGGCCCCTTTCCTCCTCGGCCCTCAGCCGGGGTCGAGCATTGCTCCGCCAGGCGAGCCTCCCTCTGTCCCGACGCCCCCTTCTCCCGCCGTTCCTCTCTCTGCGCCGCCCTCCTCCTCGGCAGCGTCTGCTTTCCTCTCTCTGAAGTGGCCCCTGACACCCTCGGCAGCGTCCACCTCGAGCCCCCCGGCCCCCGCTTCGGTCCCCGGCGGCCCAGGATTGGCCTCCCTCCCTCTCTTCCCAGCCACCGCCTCGGGACCCCCGGGGGCACCTCCCCCTCCTCTACCTTCGGTTCCCCCTCCGACGTTTCCTGGTGCCCTCGCCCATCCCCCATGTGGGCTCACGTGGCCGCGCTGCGGCCCTCGGTGCGCTCGTACACCCCTTCCCCGGCGTCGGTCGGTCGATCGTCTCCAGCGGTGATGTCGTCCCCGTCGGCCCCTTCCCGCGCCGCTTCCCCCCCAGCTATGGCCTCCGGCGCTCCCTCCGGCGCTTGCTGGAGGGCCCTCTCCCTCGCCGGTGGTAGGCTCCTCCTAGCATCCGCCCGGAGGTCGAGCCCCCCGCTCCTTCCCCCCGGAGGTCAAGCCGCCCTCCCTCCCCTTCCCCCCACGCCCGGCCCCCTCCGGCTGCTGTCGGCTCTTCGCTTCGTCTCCTCCGTCCCCCGTGCTTCCTCTCCGGGACAACCCCCTCCGTCTGCTTGGGACCCCCTTTCGGCCTCCGTCTGCGCCATCCCCCTCCGGAGCCCCCGTCCCCCCTCTCGGCCTCCCCCGTCGGATCTCCCTGGCTCCGGGCTGCGTGCTAGGGGGGCCCGAGGATCCCTCGTGCCGTGCACCCCCCCGGCAAAGTGACCCTCCCCCTCGGGCTGAGTACCCCTACCCCCCCGGGCAGTGCACTCGTTCCCCCCTCGGGACTTTCGTTGCTGCAGTCAGCGGTCCAAGTTTTTTCAAAATTTTGGTTTTCAAAATTTCGAAATATTTTGACATTTCGGTTTCTTTTTTTCAAAATGTTTTGAAAATTTGTTTCATTTCGAAATTTTGGTTTTTTGAAATTTTGAAATTTTGAATTTCAACCTTTTGAATTTCTTACCATGCTTAACAGGGCCCTTTTGTGTCTTTTGGTTCTGTACCTGTCTGTATTGCTCTTCCTGAGCTCCCTTTAGCTTTTCAATGAAACGACTTTTTCGTTAATATATATATATATATATATATATATATATATATATATATATATATATATATATATACAAAATATATATATATATATATATATATACATACATACAAAAAAAAGATGGATCCGCTCCACTCTCCCCAGCCCTCCCCTTCGCTTCTCCCCCTCCATGGAGTCCCCGCCGCGGCTGCAGGTCGGTAGGCCCGCCCTCCCCCTTCCCCCATCCTCGATTATGCCCTCCTCCGGCCCGTCCTCCAGGCCTCTCCACCGAGGAGGCCCTCTTTCGCATGATTGCGACCGCCTTACTCCCCCACATCCTACCTCCCAGCCACCACCGTCATCACCCTCGCCGACCCCTCCCCCAGGCCTCCCGTCCGTCCTCGGAGCTCCTCCCCTCCTAGACTGGACCCTCGCACAGCACTCACTCATCGGGCGCAGCATTGCGGCGATGGCCGCCTCATCCTCCGACGGTGGGCAGGCCGCCGTCCCTGCCCCCAGGTCTTGTCGACGCAGAAGCAACGGGTCGGAGTAGCTGTACTCCCCCATCTCGCCATCTCGGGCGTCCCGTCTGTCCTTTCCCGCCCACCCCCCTCGGAGTTTCAAATTTTGAATCTGTACCTCCCGCCCCCGGGTCCTGCAGCTCCAGGGCTATGCGTCCCATCCCCACCCGCTCGATCTCCCTCCGGGGCATGCGCCCGCTCAGAGGGCTATGCGCCCGCAGGGCACCTAATGGTGCCAGTCCACTCCCATGCGCCCATCTGGGCGATGGTTCATGCGCCCGCTGGGGTTGCCTATGCGCCCACTCCAGGCCGCATCTCGGAGGTTCCTGGTGTCACCCTCCCCGCCGCACTGGCTCCGAATGCGAGCTATGCGCAATCCGCTCCCCTCTTCCAGGCCTCTGCGTCTTCTTATGTGTCTCCGCTCTATGCGCCTGCGACGGTCACCTCCCTTTATGCGCCCACCTGCCGCGCTGGACAGGAGGTGCCTCCCATCAGCGGGGCAGCCTTAGGGTCCGCAGTTCCTTCCTCTGCGTCCACTCCATCCCGCCGATCGGAGGTTCCCGGCGTCTTTCTTCCCTCCGTATCCGAGCTATGCGCCATCAGCTCCCCTCATCCCGGCCTTAACGTTTTCGCATGCGCCTGCGAAGGCCTCCTCCATCTATGCGCCCTCCTACCTTGCTGGGCAGGAAGCGCCTACCATCAGCGAGGCTGCCTTAGCGTCTACAGTTCCCTCATCCCCCTCAAGCGCCTTAGGGTTTGGCCCCCCCGCCTCCTCTTCAGTCACATGTGCCCCTATCGAGCAGAGGCCTTCCGCCCCAGGCGAGGTAGCTCCCTCCTCCTCTACCGGGATTGTCCCAGGTGACATCCCGTCCCCCTTGCCTCAGCTGTCCCCTCTCCGCGGATCTCCCTCCAGTGCTGACGCTCTCGGAGGCCCCCTCGGCGGCGTCAGGCCCCTCCCATCCTCTGGCGATTCCACCTCCATCCTCTACCCAGTTTCTCTATCCCGTTCCCTGCCCTTGCTATCAGTCTCGTTCGATGATCTGGTCAGGCTCGATCGCGTGGCCTAGCAGACCCCGATACTTCCTGACGTCACGCTACCAGAGATCGCTTACTCCTCCCCTCCTGCGGGAGAGCCTTTATCGATTCCCTTCTCCGAAGCAGATCTGACCTCCCTACACAAGTGGTTCTCTTTCACCTTTGTGCTCCAATTCCCCTTAGGATGCCCCAAGTTCCCAGAGTCCAAGAAGCCATAGCCTAATGGCACCTCCAATCGGCCTACAGAGTTGCTCCTATGGACCCTAAAAACATTCTGCTCCATCTTTCCTCGGTAGAAGATCAAAGGATCCCCCTGACACATGGCACCAGTAAGGTGGACTCCAAAACCATGACAGTGGTCAGATGGTCTCAGACTCTCAACTCGAGAGAGGACTCGCCTATCGTGGCAGCCTGGGTTACACTCCCCAATCCCCCGCTAATCTGCTTCATCCCAGCGGTTCTCAAAAGAATCGTAAACTCGTTTGGCACCTTTGTGGCCATAGCGGAGGAAACCAGGAATCTAACCAAAGCCAATTACGCTAAAGTCTGCATGGAACTTGATATCTCTAAAGATCTTCCCAAATTCATCCACATTGAGTTAGGGAACCAGACCCACATCCAACTTCTCATCTACGACAACAACGTTCTCTTCTGCAATCACTGCCACATTAGAGGACACCTCACGGAGTTCTGCTACAAAGCCCACCCGGAGCTGAAACAAAAGAGACAACAGTCCAACAAGTCTTGCCCGCCGCAGAAGCATCGCGTGGTGCCGCAACATACCTAACCCACCACAAACTCACATCTCAGATTCGATAATAGTCCCGACAAGATCCAGGCTACCACCCTCCCTCTCCCCATGCAAGGCCACCCCACCCTCCCAAATTCTAATTCGATATCTACCACAAACAGGTTCGAAGCTCTGAATTTGGAAGACATTATCAACGAAGGAGAGGCACCACAAATCTCACCAAATGCCGTCACCACATAAGCGCACCACTCCCTAGACATCAGCGCAGAGAAGATATCCACAAATCCCAACAAATCACCACAAAACCCCGCTCAAACAATAACCATAATGGACTTCAGTCATCAGGGGGAAACCATTGAAACGCATCTCACAGCTCAACAGACCGATATCCCCTCCTCGTCGACCATTGTAGACCCCAGCTGTGCATTCCAGTCATCCTTAGACATAGAGGTCTCAGAAAGGAGGAGACTCGCTGAGGAAGCAGGATTCCTAGATCGCACCAACCCTATGTGCACCCTGGCAGAACTCGAAGAATCCGAAGACGATGCCACCTCCGACCAGACAGTTAGCATCGGGACTACTCCCAATGCCCCCCAGGAACATCCCCCACTGGCGCTAGCAACAAAACCTCCAATAAAGCTAACAAGAAGAAGAAAAAGACCAACCAAGAACAGCAATCGGCTAGGACCACATGGTCAGCCGCAAAGCTCCATAACCTCGATCCCCTCTCCGTCACTAATGTTTAACATCATTTCTTGGAACGTGAGAGGGCTAGCCAATAAACTGACGCTGAATAGAATCATCATCCTAAAAAAACCCACAAAATCGACATTTTAGTTGTCATCGAACCAAAAATCCCTCAGAAAAGAATAAAAGGTATCCAGCTCAAGCTAGGATTCCGCAATGCGGTCGCTGGATGCCACGACATCTGGATTTTCTTCACTGCGGGAATCAAGTTTGGCATGGTCCACGACTCGAGTCAGGCTCTCTCCTTCTGGGTGGAACACCCGGAGCTTCGATCTCGATCTCTCCTCTCTGCAGCCCACGACAGCTGCGACATTATCGAGTACAGGATCCTCTGGGATAACCTCATTACCTGTAACCTCCCTTTCACCAACCTCCCGTGGCTATGCATCGGCGACTTCAACACGATCTCATGCAGCTCCGAGAAGTCTGGAGGCCGCTCACCTCCGCTCCCGGCAATGGAAGACTTCAACAACTTCATGTTCAACGCCCATCTCAACCCACTCCCCATCTCTGGTAACGCTTTCACCTGGTGCAACATGCAGGAAGGAGCTAGGCGACAATACTCTCGTTTGGACCGAGCTCTTATCAACGACCTTTGGTCGGACATGGGCCTCGTTTCCAACCTTTCTCACCTGAACTCCACAGAATCGGATCACTCCCCTCTCCTGATTGAAATCAAAAGTCATTCGTGGTGCATCATAAAACTATTCTGATTTCTGGACTTCTAGAGACATCACCCCCAATTCAAGTCCGTCGTGACCGCGGCTTGGCACTCCGCCGATGATCTTGACCCTCTAACCAGAGTTGCAGCCAAACTTCAAGCCACCAGCAAGGCCCTATCAGCTTGGAGCCAGCTCGCCTACGACAACATCTTCCAAGAGATCAGAAGCACAGAGGATGATGTAACCCGAGCGAAAACCAAAGTTGCATCGGACAGCTCTCCGGAGGCGTGGGCTTCGCTCAACCTCACCAGAGCCATTCTCAAATCCCGCCTCAAGGTCGAGACAGAATTTTGGAAGCAGAAAGCTAGATTAGCCTGGTACTTAGAGGGAGACCACAACTCTGGCTTTTTCTATGCTTGTGTCAAGGGGCATAGACAACAGCTCAACCTCTACCGTATCTCGGACGACAATGGCAATCAGCTCCTAGACCAAACGAGCATTCAGGAGGCAGCCGCTCGTTTCTACTCATCTCTTTTCTCCAAAGCTGCGATCTCCAGGGATGAAGAGTTCCTCTCTGAGGTCCCCAATATCGTCTCCGATAGAGAGAACGATCGGCTTCTAGCCCCTTCCTCGGTGGAAGAAGTCAAGTTCGCAGTGTGGACCCTTGACGCTCACAGTGCACCCGGCCCAGACGGGTTCTCAGGCGAATTCTTCCGTACTAGCTGGGACATCATCGCTCCTGACCTACTCGTAGCGACCGCAGCCTTTCTTCAAGGGGCAAGATACCCGAAATCCATATCCAGGGCGAACCTCATCCTCATTCCCAAAAAAGAGAATCCGGAGACCTTTAGAGACTTCCGGCCCATAAGCTTATGCAACTTCACCAACAAAATTATCTCCAAGATCATCACTAGTAAAATGTCAGATCACCTGCCCAAAATTATCTCTGAGGAGCAGAGCGACTTTGTCAGAGGTCGTAACATCATCGACAACATCCTCCTAGCCCAAGAAATGGTCACTTGCATGAAATTCTCGGCTAGAGGCGGCAACGTCGCCATCGAACTTGACATGGAAAAAGCTTACTATCGCATAGAATGGCAATTCTTAATCTGGGTGCTCAGAGCTTTTGGTTTCGTCGAACCTTGGATCGACATTCTCTTCCGATCGGTCAGCAACTCCTGGTTATCCATCGTCATCAATGGCCAAGCGGAAGGTTTTTTCCCCTCGAGCCGCGGAGTTCGCCAGGGAGACCCCTTGTCAGCCACCATCTTTATCATCGCTGCTAAAGCCCTCAGCAGAAATCTTAAAAGCATGATCAACAACCCTTAATTCTACCATTTCTACACCACCACAGGTTGTCCTATCATCACTCACCTCGCTTACGTCGATGATGTTCTCATTTTCTCCTCTGGAGACACCGGATCGGTTGAGGTTGTCCACAAAACGATGGAGAGATATGCCAAATGCTCAGGCCAGCGGGTCAATAAAAACAAAAGCGTCATCTATACCCACCACAAAGCGGACATGATTCACACCTCTAGGATCTCTAACTTGACTTCCTTCGCCATCTCGTACCCGCCTTTCTACTACTTAGACTGCCCGTTAGTGTACGGTAGATCCGACTCCAACATCTTCGAGTCCCTTGTTAACTCCATCAGGAAGAAGGTCGCGGGCTGGCATAACACGACCCTATCCCCTGGGGGGAAGATGATTCTGATCAAGCACGTGCTCTCCTCCATCCCTACCCACATCCTGGTCGCCTGCGGCCCCCCAAGAAGGTTCTCTCTTCGCTCGAATCCCTTTTCGCCAGATTCTTTTGGGGCTATTCTAATGGGGAGGACAAGCACCATTAGGCCAGTTGGGCTACTATGGCCAAACCCACAGAGGAGGGAGGCCTAGGATTCATCAGATTGGAGCATTTAGTGGATGCTCACTCCATGAAGCTTTGGTGGAAGCTGTACATGGAACTTTCGCTCTGGACCAGGTTCATGCAAGCTAGATACTTCAGATTTGCTTACCCTACGGTGGCCTTAGTTAATAACAAGTCCTCACCCACGTGGCGTCGCATCTCCAGGGGTCACGAGCTAGCTGAACCCATTATCCGTTTATAGCTAGGTGATGGCCACTCCTCGGCGATTCACGAACGCTGGCTGGACGACTCGCCCCACATCGTGCACAATGCTTGCAGTAGGGAGATCCGTGACCTGTGGGATAACGCTTCGGGTTGGATATGGAACAGAGTCAGAGACTGCCTTGGGCTGGCAGCGACCGCTACTCTTGCCGACGCCAATTTACGAATCTCCAACGAACCGGATACCCTTCGATGGATACCCAATTCCACAGGTGCCTTCTCGCTGGCTTCGGCTAGGACAGTTGTCAGAGGGTCTGACCCTACGTCCCCCCTCATCGCCCTATACTGGCGATCATGCATCCCCAATAAATGGTCCATCCTTATCTGTAGAGCTCAGAGAAGGAAACTTCCCACCGACGACACCATCACCTCTTTTGGTTACAGCCTCGCATCGAGATGCCACTGCTGTTCCTCTCCCCTCGCGGAGTCGGTGGACCATGTCCTGTATTCCGGTGACCTGGCTGCGTAGTTGTGGGCCAACCTTAACACCAAGCTACAACTTCATCATCATCCCGGAGGCTTCAACGATCTCCTTGCCTACTGGGGTCGCTTCCACGGTCGTCAGATCGTTGCAGCCGCCAGTATCTGGGTTCTCTAGAAAAATTGGAACAAGTTCAGGTTCTAGGGCCGTCAGTACCTCCCTCACCAGCTCCTTAGCAAAGTTCTTCGTCAGGTCCTTCGCATCAGGCGCCGCTGCACTCACTTTGAGGACAGCTTTTGGGATGTCCTGTCCTAGATTTTGCTCTTTTTTCGGGCAGGCGCTCTTTGTCCTTTTGTCGTATTTCCTTTTTTGTTGGTGCATAGCGCTTTTACTTGTATAGGCTTCAGCATTTTGCGCCTGATACATCAATAAAGTCCCCTTTTCAATATATATATATATATATATATATATATATATATATATATATATATATATATATATATATATATATATATAGGTATATACACACGTACACCCAAATCTAACCGTGCGTATCATGAGATACCATGACACCACACCACATATCATATATAGGACACGTACACCAAATCTCAATTCAAAAAGGACACAAAAATTCCTATGGAGACATGTATCGAACACTTGGTGCACAAGCTTGATACGTCTAAGATACCTATACCAATCCTTATCTGAATCCAACCAAACTTCATAGGCATGTCTAGAATACACCTATAAACATAATTAATGCAATTCTAAGCTAGTATCAAGTGTCATATGTAATAGGACATGTGCACCACAAGTGTAGGAGGCCCAAAAATCTCCAAATTGAACCTGTATACTACCGTATAATGACACAATCTACTTGTATCCATTTGTGGATACATTACTAGCCACGTACATCATTCACATGTCCATTTAGCCTATCAAACCATATGACAAATAATTGGTGTACCATTCTTGGATTTTTCCAAAAATGACACAAAAAGCCTATGTAACTTCTACCAACATGGTCATTAGAGCCATGTTCTTCCTCCTATGGGTACTCATAATCAATGTGTGAATTCTTTAATGATGGTATGCATGAAATAGTGTCTAAACTAGGGGAAAAGACAAGTAGTATATCTATTGGGAGATGGATTCCTAATGTAGCACCCAAAGTGGACACAAGGATGAAGTATGACACAATCCCTTAAGCTAATGGCCTTCTTTTCTTAGGCTCCTTGGATGAAGAATAGGTGAGGATTTGAGAGAGTTTGGAGTAATTTTGGTGGAGGAATGGACGAGTTTTTGGAAGAGCACCAAAACTAGGATTTTGAGCTCCAAAATGAAGAAGTGAAGAATAAAACCTCTCTCCCTATAGTGGCTGGTCATATAAGCCCTAATTCACCTATTTGAAATATCCAAAAATGTCCTCTCAAGTTGTCATCAAGGTTTGGTTAACCTATGGAAGTTTTTAGCCTAAGTGGTTGGTTAGTTCTAATCCTATTCGTGTCCTATTATGACTTAAATGAGTCTAATTGTGTCTAACTTAAAATATAGGTCCAAACGTTATGACAAGTCCATATAGGTTCACTAACCAAGGGTCCAGTAAATAGGCTACTCTACAAATAAATAAAACAATCACATTTAATTAATAATAAAAATACACACTATATAAATAATATATAATGACAAAAATAACCCTTATCTAAAAATGTGGTAGTGATACTCGCTAACCACGTCAATCGACCTCGTCTGCACCAGGCTATAGTCCACGAATAGCTTGTCATGCTAGTGACCTTTCATATAGATTGAGTTGGCATATTTGCAGCAATCCGCATGCATGCCGTAGGATTGAGTCAAAGTGTATGCACGCTGTCGCTTGATTCATAAGGGGTGTAAGCACGTCATGAATGAATCAAGGGAATGGATGCACAGTCTGCACCATAATTATGGAGCCTAAGATATGGCCATAGTAAAGACACGTGCTTCGACACGAGATGTGGTATCGAATATTGAGTCGTTGACACAGAGTTGCATAATTTGAGATTGAGTCATTTGAGTTAAATGAGGAAAGGCCGAAGACGAGTTTGGTTAAGTCATGTTAAGTTGTGAGGCATAGCCTCGATGTTAAGGTACGAACGAAGTTATGGCATGATCACGTTGGTTATAACAAGAATAGGCCAGGAGTCTAAGTATGAAATTGATCCTAAGGCAAAAATAGAAAGATAATCAAAAGAGTAGTTGCACTAATTAAATAAACGTGTTCATTTTGTATGGGCGAGAGAGAAGTTCATACCACCAGTACGGTTGTGTAATGACCACCCAACAGTTTTTATGTGCATGTTACAGGTACTTGCTCATCGAGGCAGAGCTTGCTTGGATGCGCTGAGGCATAGAGTTTCTTAGCGTTTCGAGGCGTGCAGCCATGTTGAAGCCTTCACCTATACGGGACACAATGTATGGACATCGTCTTCTGAAACATCTGCAAATTGTAAGCCTTCGGGCATGAGCGATTGTAATTGATAGAAGAGAGAGACTTGAGTGTTGTAACAAGAGAGAAAGTAAGCTTGAGTGATTTGTAATCTTGGCTTCGTGTTCTTGTAATCTTATTTTCTATATGAACAAAGTGTATTATTTTGTACATGTCTTTATGCTATTCAACTTCTCTGTTTGGGACTTCTGCGTGACGACCTTGTCGCAAGCTGCTGTAATCGGCCGTTATGGAACCCACCTTGCGTGAGCACAACCTAGGCTCGCGTAGCTTCATGCCCTAGCGAGGACGATCGGTTCTGTGGAACTAGGGCATGACATAGTGGTATAAGAGTGCAGCTTTACGTCCTTGGACTTTTGATTGAATTCCTTAACTCTGATGTCTTCATACTAAAAATTGTTTTCAAAATCGATGTTATTGGCGCTCTATTAATGTTTCGCGAGATGTTCCATACAATAAGCCTATATATTTTGTAAAATCGCACGAAGAAAATTTGGTTGAATAAATATGGTTTCATGTAAGACACGGTTGGCTAAGTCGGACTGGGCATATACACCAAGAATTGTGTCGATAATAGCAACTTGTGTATGGGATCATATGTTTGCGAATAAGAATGAGTTGGACACGATTTGAGTATGTGGGACAACTATTAATTGGGGTACTATCAAAAATATGATATCGTCGAAACGATATAGATAGAACGTGCTTAAAATTTGAGGAATGGTTCGAATAGAGATCCAAAGTGATCATTTGAATAATCATTTCGACGATTTATCGAGTAACTTCATCCCTGAGTAGTATATAGGATAGCCTTGGGGATGTTGATCAACTGAGGATCGGGGTACCAACGAGTCTATTAGCTAGCACTGTGCTAAATGTAAAGCCATAGAAAGAGTATTCAAAGTAATCATGACTTTAGATAGCTAGTACGTGCTGATTCGAATAAACGAGAAGACGATGCGCATCGACATGATTGTGCTGAGTATGAAATACAAAATGATTGAGTAGGTAGATTAAAATCAGGAAAAGTTAAGGTGTAACGAACGAATGACTCAGTCGAAGAATCGATATGAATCGTGAACAAAAAGTAAGCATGATTGGAGAATAACGTGCATGAAAAATTGATATGAAGATACGAAAATGACTCAGAGCATTTTAAATAAAAATTTCTCGATGATATAATAAAGGATAGAACGATACAATCGAAGGAAGATGTTGCTCGTTGACTTAAGAAAGACAGATAAACGAATGTGATTTTGGGTTTGAACAAATTGATGATGTAACTAATTGATCTTGAGTGTCAAGGAACGAATCGTATATCCAGCTCGGATGATAGCATTAGTTGTACGACACGGAGTTCGTTGCAAAGAAAAATTGTCAGATTATGTATATCATCGAAGGTATTGAGGCGTATCAAACATCGATGTACGATAACTCGGGGATACTCTGATTCGAGGAATGATGATCGTGTAAAATGTTGTTGTTCAGATGGATGCTATACTTGGGATTTCGATAGTAATGAATGTTTGGATTACTTGATTAGATGAACTTAAAGTATACGTGAATAAATGATAGTCGGACTATACGAAACAAAAATTTGACAGAGTTAATGATCATTGATGTGGGAATTATATGATTCGGGGAATTATAGTAGACGATCTTATGATTGTGCGATGAGATAGATGCACGAGACACGAGATTCATGATTAGTAGGTTTGAAAATTTGAGTGATGTTATGATAGATGAATCATGATTAATGTTATGTGACTTAAGAATTGAAAATCGATAATATGATTTATGATCGGTGGATTATGACTTTGGGGTATTGTAGTCGAGGTACATGAATTGGGATTGGTAGGTCTATCGACGAGTTGAGGATATCGTACGATTTGTGTTAATAAATTGTCACGCCCCAGTCCTAAAATATGCGGGACCCAGCCACATGGCATTGGCCAGCTATGTATTCAACCAGACTCTAGTCTGAATGGAATACGTATAAGCTGTTTCGAAATGGTGTAACTATCACTACATCAACTCTATCTCAATCTATATAACAGAAATATAAAAAAGAGAAATATGAATACTAGTCTGCAGTCCAATAATTGTACTTGCTCGAATAGACCCGAAAAGAATAATATGAGTCTATAAATACTAGGTACTAAGCAGATAGAAATAACAGTAAATGAAACATATAACTCTGAAAGATTGAATACCTGTAATGAAATGAATACCATCAACAATCCAGCAAGGAGCTCTACAAAACCTACTCACCCAACCTGGAAGGAAACCAGGTCCTCGGTGGGACGTAGCAAGATACATAATATATATGTCAATATGAAGTACAGTAAATATCATGTGTAGGTAGTAACATGTGATCCAGGGAATAGACATGCGATCGAGGGGACAGACAAGTGATCAGGATAATACACAGGTGATCTAGTAACTCTACTATTAACCAGACTATCCACTCTATGTGGAATGCACTTAGGGACAACAATATTATGCATGAGTTGTCATGGTATACCCTGGAACTCTGGTAGGAAACTCCGACAAACTATGATGTAAAACCCTACAGTAAAACTGTGGCAAACTATAAAATCCCCGAAGCTCTGATAATGAGACGACGACATACTCTGTGGGAAAGGAGCTCATACGCCTAGTGATTGCCTTCCCCGCCCAATGATATTGTCGCATTCACGACACATCCAGCCCGACTCTAACAAATGTTAAGTCCATAAATCCGGTCAGACATATACACAGGAATTAATCATCAAGCAAATATCCAGATATCATAAACGAGTCACCTATATACCATGCAGTGTGAATCCGTAAATTATGTCTATGTGTCAGCAAGTATAATTATGACAACGTGCTGATGATGAACAGGTAAAGCGTGTACAATATATCCAGTATAAATGACTGATAAGGAATGTAAGCATGTAGATACTATAAATCAAGTTAGCAAGGTATACTTGCCTGGTGTTGTCCAATATGTGCTGAGACTGTAGTACCAAGGTCTAACCCACTATTCATGAGCCAACGATCCATACTTCATGTAAAAAATCTATCAACCCAAATCACAAACAAATATATATCACACTCTAAGATACACGTAGGACTATAAATCCCACCTAGAGAGCTTGGGTCATTTAGTCGCATTTTAACTTAAGTTATCTAAGATGCTTGTAATTATATCGCATAAAAATAGGTCACCCTAGTCTCTATAATCATTATTGCCAATAAATGAATTGCAAGTTGTAAGATTTTAAAATATAAAGTTTATACCTCGTTATTCGTACAGCGTAACCTACAACATGCAAATCGAGAAAAGATGATCAACTGTAAAGTCAACAACTTTATCTTGGCGATCCACATGGTCACCTAGTCAATTTCAGTGATATGAGATCACTGGAATCAAATAATCTCAGTTTCGACGTACGAATACCAAAATCTAACATGAATAGTAATTAATTATAATTAATGGTGACACATCAAGGAAAATCTATAGCTGTCGTCTGATGATGAAATAAACAATACCAACATATCTAGAATGGTCAACTTAGCTAGAATAGCCTATATATGTGTCCAATTTGGACACATGAGCAAAACGATAATTTTGGATAAAACGATGTTCGTCGTTGGACCCACTCAGCATCGAAAAATATGCCAGGATAAAAGTCATCTAAACCTAGAAAATTATATGTCTACGAGTCCAGAATGACGATATGAATCCAACTTATCCGGAATTGGATTCCTATAAGTTGATCTCAAAATAACCCGTTGACCCGGACGTTGGAATTCGATTTGCACGGAAATGTGTGTCGGAGCCAAAGTCTACTAAATCTAGCAAAATATATGTCAACGAGTCCAGAATGATGATACGAACCCAATGGTATATCCATAATTGGATTGCGATGAGCCGATCTCAAACTGATCCGTTGACTCGGACAAAAGGACACGATTTGCACCAAAATATGTGTCGGGGCCACGTTGCTCCAAACTCAGCAAATTATATATGAATTTTGGCCAAAATTATGCTACAAGTCCACTGTGGCATTAGATTTGGAATCCAAAGTCCTGGCCCAAAATTAGAATTTTACAAGTTGGAAATTACGGTTTCGAGAGGCCAACTTTTGGGTCAACTTCAACCAACCAAACGACAACCTACAAATCTAAAAATTTTATGACACAAAGCTGGTTATACCTGCTACACAGTAGATTTGGTGGTTCTTCAACCGGAGCTTCGACGAAGGAGAAACAATTCTGCGAAGTTGGCTCCACAAAACTGTCAAAAATAAACACAATTATTCGCCCAAATTTACTGCCAGTTTTGACATAGCAAACAATCGAATTAACGGCTGAAAATTTAGGTGGAGGTAGATCTATATACCAATATTTCAACGGATACAAGAGTTTGATGATTTGGACAAAAATGTTAAAATTGACTCACTGTTACACGGTGCACCTGCTCACTAGCCGAGGAGTGGCACGTGGGCAGTCGTCGGGGTTCGTCGTAGTACAGGCACCATCGTACAGCGGGGTGGTCGCACGGTGGCGATGCCATACCACTATTGCGGGTTCTTGGTGCACGCTTCCAGTATTGTTTTACTGGCCTGGCGTACGAGGGGTCGCCTGGGTAGCTGGCCGGGACTCGCCGTACGATAAGAGGCGGTACGGCCAGGTTGTCAAAGTAGCCGCAGCGGTAACAGTGCTCACAATAGCAGTAGTAGCGCACGATGTGGCACATCCTAGCTGTGTACGACTCGCATGGGTGGCACACGAGGCCGCCATGTGGCAACAGCCGGTCGGGGTTCGCCTGAGGCAACACGGGCAGCACCTGTAGCTACTGCAATGGTAGGGAGAGGAGGAAGAAGAAAGGATGAAAATGAGAAGGAAAGGGAGTTTTGAATTGGAGAGGGGTTGGCTGTTCGTCGAAGGAAAGGAGGAGAAGTAGAAGAAGAAGAATGGAGGAGAAGATAAAAAATGGAGAGGGGGCTGCTGTTGGTCGGGTAGGAAGTGGTGTGTATGTATTTATTAGAGTAGGGGGTGTGAGAGTGTTTATATAGTTAGGGTTGTGTGTGTTGCCATGTAATAATGGGTGGTGGAGATTGATGTAGGATAATTCGAAGGCTAGGATTATACTATATAGGGAGAGTTATATATATATATATATGTTGGTATATACATGTACCCTAGTTATATGTATTTATCTATACTCTAAAATATTTATACATGTACCTCTATTCTCAATAATATTATATATATATATATATATATATATATATTCTCAATTATTCATATTTATATGTATATAAATACATAAGTATACAATGATTTACTCTTTCTAACTTAATTATAATAATACATATCATAACAGGAGTATTAGTAATATTTAGCAATAAAAGTAGGAGGTTTACAAAAGAATGACACTTTTTTCCATACAGTGCCACGAAGGGTGCCATGTGAGTGGCCACAAGAAATTGGGTTAGGTCTTTCGGTTCGAATGGGCTAGCTTTGGGCTTGGTGCGATCATGACTACAATTTAAGTTATTTATGATCATTGATAAAATAATAGCGTGCTGGAGCTCAATTGGAAGACACACAAGTGGCATGTGCATAGTAGACTTAAAATTGGTCAAAATCATATATTGGGTCGATTAGGTTGGATTGATGTCGAGCTCCAAAATTAAATTAAAAGTTAGGTCAAGTTTTTCGGTAGATGGTCAAATGGCCTAAATTGACCAGAAAGTTGTGCAATGTAAATCGAATAAAGTGAACAAGTTTGAGTGGGACATGATATATCAAATTGAAGATAATATCGTCTACTACAAAACTCACGAAAAGGTATATTTAATTATCAAATCTAATTATCATAAAATTATTTATTGAAAATATTTCATTTATAATTTTTTAAAAGAGCCCTAAAATCCAAAGGGGCTTACATCCTACCTACCTTAGAAAATTTCATCCTCAAAATTATACTAAGGCGTAGTTAAAAAGGATAGAAGATTGATATCTTTAAAGGTGTCAAGTACGACTAGTCATACATGGTTCATGTGGGACGTTGATGCCACTGGTATCTATGTGCTAGGGTTTACTAAAATCTCAACTCTTAAATGCAACAACAACTATGGTCGCGGTTCTACTAAGCAAGGTTTCTGGGATAACATACTTCTTAGGGAGGGATACGAGCATATAGGTATTACCAAATACAATAATCTAAGGGGACTTAGGTAATATCACAGTACTATTGGTCAATAACCTTATAAAGGAATCATTATCAATTCAGTGCTACTCCTATATGATCCAGGATTTCAACATGTTAGAAGAATTTGGCTCGATTGGACATAACTAGAGCGATGTACCATAGAGGGTTTGTAATTGCATAATAAGGGAACAAGCTCGAGAGAATCGCGAACAGAGAAGTTACAGGTTATGGTAAGGAGACTTTTGATAAGTTCAAGGAGTAATTTTTACGAGAATAAAGCACAACTAGAAAGGCATTTAGTCAAGAAATTTTGGGAGAATGATGCCTAGTAATATGGATATTAGGCACAAGAGAAATAAAATCAAGGATATGATTTTGAAATTATGACACGATTAAGGATGGAATAAAAGCCTTATTGATCATATGGTTGGAATGATCACGATGTTGCATGTGATCGTGAACATAGGATAGGTGATTAAAAGATGAAAGGATAGTGATACGGCCCGAAACTACAACTCCTGGTCACTTAGAATAATCTGATAGCCAAACAAGCTGAAGAGATTGCTCACTAGTTTACACTACGGTTTAGCCTATTTATCAAGTTTCTAGGATAACACATAATTCCTTTAACACGGCCAGCCTAATCTTAATGCGGAATATAACTAGTAGATTTGAAGGTCTTCTTTCTTATCTCTTTTCCGTTAGCATACTCCTTGGTCTAGTCTTCTCAATTGTAACTTCCGCTAACACAATATCAAGATGCTCATAATATAACCTATCAAGGTTTTAAACGTCCTAGATTCTCGAAATTCAACACAACATTAAATTCTAAAGTTATTCTCCGTCTACGGAACATCTTCATCTCAGAAATTTATTATCCACTATGTAATACTTAACTCTAGTTTCTATTCATTATTCTACTCTAGGATATTCAACTTTTCCATCTTGAAATTCTCGTTTCCTTCTCATCTCATGCCATTTCATTCTCATCCTTGTTTTCTAAATGTCTTAATCTTGATTATATGCCTCTATACAACCTATGGTGCTGGTTCCCTAATATATTTGTATGTCCTAATCATTTTTCTAACCTCATTTTGATCTGTCTTAAAATTTGCCTCATTTATTTCTTCGAAAAAAATCTCCTCCTCCTTATTCGAATCTCAACTTCAAGGTTCTTGTTTAAGATGTAATTCTATCTATAGTCCTCGTAAGTCATCGTAGATGATCATGGTCGTAGCCCTTGTCTTAAATGATACTCCATAATTTCTTGTTAAGTCATCATGGATAACCATTGTCGTAGTTCTCGATCCTTCTTAATTTATTTATGAACCTTCCTGCAATTCCAACCTTGTTCCTCTTCAATATTTTGACTTAAACCTAGTATTTCTTCTATAATTCCTTCATTTTTTATATATCAACTACGTACCCTTGCACCAAACACAACTATTCCAGTTACAATTCCTCCTGGATTCCTAGCTAACTTGTAGCGATGAGGGATTTACTAGTTTGTCTCTTGAGGTACGATTTTTTTAACTCTACTACCAGATCCTTGGCTGTGACTATTCATCGAAGATAGGGAAACATAATCAATCCTTAAACTTGATCAACTCTGAAACTCTATATTATACCCATATAAGCCTTAGGTCAAATAGCTTAGCAACACAACCAATGTTCTACCCTTTCTAACCATAAGCAAACTACTCATTCCTTACAAGAACGACTAACCATAAATATTTATTTCTGATACCTCTATCGTAATCTAATCCTATTGGTCAATCTTTTAGTCTTGATTTTTTAACTGATCGCTTCAAGGTTGACTCAACCAACATGGATGTGATTGACTAGTCTATCTCAGACTTACCCATCCCTAGTTCATATTTCTCTCTGATACCTAATCTTCCTATGACAATTCATTGTCATCCAAGAATTTTTTTTTCATATTCCTGAATTTTATATCCTCAACGTGTAAACTTCTCAAAATTTAATACAATATAACCCCAAAGGTTTATATCTAGACATGATCATCATGCTTTATAATTTTGTATCCTGACGGTGCCCTTAGGCTCTATTTGCTATTGTTCTTCATGTTGGCACTCTAAAATCTAATTATGCATCTTCATTCAGGTTGAACTTTCACTCATCTCCTCCTTTATGATCAGGGAACTTCCATATTTTCCTTAGTCAACCTGCACGGGTTTATAATAACTCCTCTCCAAAACTCTATCTAACTCAAGCAGAGGGTGGCATGGTCCAAGATGCTTCTCTTTAGGGCTAAGCCTGGTACCGAACTATATTCCCTATTCTGTCTTGGTGGATTGTCTATAAAAGCCTACCCACCTTAGCTAATCACCTAGTCATGCCAAGCATATGTTCGTATATCCCCCAAGTAAAATCTTTTAGATAATTTATAGGTGGAAGTTAAATCACCAATTCACGACTCGTTGAATTATCCTTCCCTCAAGTCATATCGTTTGAAAATTCTATTATAGAGGTACCACTATCCTTATCTTTGTCTAGTCCCACGTCAATCTATGCAATTTCCTAATCGTATCTATAATCTCTCCAGCCATCATCAAAAATTATATCTGTTCTACTAAACAATTCTCTATGAATATGTAAAACCTCTAATTCCATTCTTTGTGTCTTAGGCAAGTGGACTCTTCTACACAAGGGATTTTTCTAATAAAGCTAAATTTTGTTAGAAATGGCATTCATCTCGTATTGGTCTATCTAGTAGAGACATCTATCCAACCACTATATGCCCGTGAGACTCGTCTTACAGTATCGGTATTTATATACGGATACGTATTTTGCAGTGTATTTCGTATTTTCTTGGTTTTCGGAACACTTTAAAATTTTCTCAACTTATAGATTTTTCTACTTGACCGTCATACCGCCAGTATACCGGTGTATACCAACGGCAAACTGCCCAGGCAGATATTCCACATTTTAGATATTTTTGATTTCAGATATTTTCATGAATAGTGTTTCCGATATTTTCGTGAATAGTATTTTAGATATTTTGATGAATAGTGTTAGATATTTTTGTGAATAGTACAGATGTACCCTTTTACCTAATAGATATTTGGTTTTATTTGAATGGCCATGATTGACTTAGGTTTTGACATGGATTACTATCCAATGGTCAAAATTAATTCCCCCTTCTATATATACCCTTTCACTTTCTCTCTCCTCTTATTTTTCATTCTTTCACTCTCTCTTCATTTCTTCTTCTCTTCTCTCCCCTTTGGAGCTTGCCAAGAGCTTGGCCTTAAGGCTTGGGTATCGTGTCTAACCCTCCCTAAGAGGAGGAGTAGAAGATTAGGCTTGGAGCTTAACCTAGGCAAGTACATCTTGCCAAATTCATGAACAATATTGTTTTGTTGTCATTTTTGTTTTCCTTGGTATTAAATGCTTAGAATTGTTCTAAACTCATTTTATTAAGAATGTTTTGCTTGTGATTCCCGTCTATATGCATGTTTCTAAATTTGGTTAGAACTATGATTTGATTTTCTGTTAAAATCCAATATTGACTTAGTACAAAACTCGGTATTGTAGTGGCTAAAAATCAAGCTACGTCGCTCCTGAAAGTCATATCATCAGGTTGCGCAATCTCAAGTTGCGCAACATCAGGTTGCGCCAGCATCAGCTTACGCAGGAAACAGGTTGCACGAGCGCCACGTGGCGCACTGTAGCACCCAGTTTCTAAAATGAGGGTAATTTTGAAATTTTGTATTATAATCATTTAATAATGATATTTAATTCATGATATGATTATTGGTGATTTTTAGTTAATTTAAAACTATTTAAAACCACGACTTGTGATTTTGATGGTTAACTAGTGTAACCCTAGAATTTACTAAGCCTAGAGAGTAACCATGACCATGGGAGCCTAGTCATGTGATTAGGATGACTAATTACAACTTTTTAGCCTAAGGGTATTTTGGTCATTTTGATAATTTTGTGAAATTGTAAATTGTATTAATTAAATATGTGTTAGATAATTATTTGAGACTAACCTAGAAGTTTAGCCTAATCTAGATTAGCTTTGAGCTTAGAGTCTTGATTAGGGTAACCTAGTAATGACAAGGTTAACAATATCTAGATATTTCTAAGTAGGATATTTATCCCTTAGGATATTTGTGAAAAAGAAGCCCAATGACTAGTTGAACCAATAGGAAGGCCTAGAATTGGGTGGACAACTCCTAGCCACTCATCTAGACCTAAAACCTAACGCTAATTCATCTAATGGCAGCCACAATAGGATCCCCTTTCCTATAAAAACATCATTAGCAAAGCCTTTGCCTCTTTGTACTTTTGCTAAGAACCCTAATAGTTCCTCCCCAAATTTCTTCCCCTAATATCCAAATCAAGCCCAAATTGGTCCTAATCAATTTCATTATCACCCTCTACCACAGTGGAAGCTAGTGGAGGTTTGCTAGGAAGGATTTGAAGAGCTTTGGGCAATAGGAGTGCTAGGGAGGACTCTCATTTTAAACCTATTCATTGAGGTTCACCTTCAATAGGTAAAACCTATGAAACACCTTTAAATTCCCAATTTCTTTCTATAGATGCATCTATTTAGGGTTCCCCTAGGTGTAGCCCAAGTTTGGTAGGATCTCGTGTCTATTTCGTGTCCGTATCGGACACGTATCAGTGTATTTTAAAGGGTGTTCGATGAAATGTTTGTAAGAAATGAATTTTGTTATTTTTAAAATCTAATTGAACATAAAATTAGGTTATTATGTGTATATCACTAAACAATTTGACTGAGCACGAATTCGAGTCGTGTCCGTGTCCAAAACGGATACGAACTCACTGCACAAGCAGCCACACACATGTCCTGCTGCCACACGTGTCGTGCTCACTGCACAGACCATTTGGAACCACCAAAATTGGTGTGGAGATCGGGGCAGTGGCTGACAAGTCACTTCTAAAGTTTTATGACTCATCGTGTCGTGTCGGACACAAAAATCGACTCGTACTGGTCTTTCACTGGCACGTGCGCACATGAATATCCCACTCTGATACGGGCTTCGTGTCCCACCAGGACACATCGTGGTGACGTGTCAGGAACTCGAGCATATAGCTCTATCCTTGGCGAATGTCTGGACACGAGCACGTGTCTTGGTTCGACTTGTGTCGTGTCCACGAGACACTGACATGCCCGCACGACGCTGTGCACGTTCCAGTGCACTCGTGTGTGTCTGTGAGTGCTCGGGGTGTTTTGGACACGTTTGTGTCCACTTGTTTGGACACAAACACCATGTTTGACACGTGTATGCATTACTCAATGCTTACCAACCTTTGCATTAGGTTTTTACCATGTTTTGATATTCGAATTTGGGATTTCAGTAGTGCACATGAATTTTTACTGATACTGTGTATATGCTCACTGTTTCGTGAGTTTTAAATGTTAAATTATGAAGTTTAATTGTAGATTTTGAATTATGATGAATGTTAGAAATTAGATTACATATGTGGGTTTAGTTCGAGTGGATTTTGTCCAACTGATTTAAGTTCCTGTCTTAGAAATATTCCACTGAACATGTAATATATGTGTAAACTAAAACTTATGCATAAAACCGGAGTTTGTGCACTGTAACCTGAGTTTGTGCACTGTAAACTGAGAGTGTGCAACCCTGTTATGCACACACACAGGTACTCTAGACACACACACACTACTGCTACCTCATGACACTGTCTACACACACATGACACTCTTTCACACATCTATACACACTATTTTAAAGACACACACATTTTATTATAGAATTTCTGAAAACATATTGCACACACTGGATTTTGAGTCCTATTGCACATAAGTTCATCACACACACACATCTATGTACCCCCTTAACCCTCTCTCTATCTCTCTATGTATATATATATATATGTAGATATGCATATATATAAATGTATGTATGCATATATGAATGTATGTAAATATGTATGTATGTATATATGAATGTGTGTTAAGTATTGATAGATAGGTTGGTGTATGTGGTTTTACCTAAGAAGGATTCATGTTTAGACTATAGGCTTAGTTAGGTATTATATTGAATGATATGTATATATAGATTATAGGCTATATGTAGTGTCCTCAACTCTCTTTCACTCACCCACTATGCTCTCACTATACACACACTCACCTATGTATTATCCCTTACCTCTTTATATATATATATATATATATATATATATATATATATATATATATATATATATAGGTTAGTCTATATAGTAGAGGCTATGTATATATTAGTCTCTATAATATAGGCCTATATAGTGTATACTTTGTTTAGGCTATATGCCCTATAACTAGCTAGTGTAGATTATATGTAGACATGGTATACTTGATATACATATGCATAGGCTAGATATGGGTTAGACCTAGATTTGACTAAACCTAGACTAAAGTGGACTAGCTTGGACTAGTAGACCTAGTTGACTATATAGTTGACTAGAGTTGACCAAAAGTCAACATTGAGTCAATGTGACCAATTGACCTAGGTTGACTAAGTTTGACTTAGTTGACCAAACCAAAAGTTGACCATTGACCCTTAATAGCCTAAGTTTGACCAGTTGACCAAATAGCCTTGTTGTTGACCTAATGTGACTAGATGTTGACTTGGTTTGACCCAGAGTTGACCAAGTTTGACTTTGACCTATATTGACCTAGAAATCATGCAGTTTGTATCGCACATTTCCTTTAATTCAATTTGAGTACTTTATAACCTGTTTTTACTCTAAATAGGACTCTGTGACACCAGTTCGGACATCTATTCATATCAGTCATACAGGATGACATGCGAGTACATTCACTGATAGTTTTTATTGTTTTGATATCTGCTATATCCGATTCAGTTGTAGTGTCTTACTCGATTTCCAGTCACGATAGTTCACGGACTAGTATATGTTGGATCATGACATGAGATGTTATTCCTAGACTTCCTTGGTATATTGGTACGCGATATTTCTTATTTCATGTGCTGTATAGACATCGATTTGGGAGTGGGCTGGCCCCCTGCTTTTGAATCCCGTGTCATGACGTGTCATGTCCAGATCCATTATACTATTCGGAGGTAGGGAATTATTAGGGGCTATGTGATCAAAGCCCCATGTCACTATATTCATGTGCTTGCGCCACTCTCACCTCACGTACGGTGTAGCGAGATCTTATTCATGTGCTCGTTATCCAGGTTGGCCGGCATGACCCTTTCCAGGTTTTTCATGTGATTGTCGGGCCAAGTGGATAGCCTGATTATGTTTTCCAAGCCGATCACATAACGCTCTAATAATTCAAGTCATATTTTTATATTTATTTATCATAGGAGGCTAAGTTCTGTTCGGGAGAAGGGTTACAACCCCGGTCCTTGTTTGGTTTAAGGGTTGTAACTCGGCTTCCGAATAGTTCCTAAGTCATCCTATATATTGTCGTCCTATTCAGTACTCATATTTTGATATATATTTCCTGTTGATTTTGTCTCGTATTTCATATATTCTACATGCTCTTATGCTATACTTTGATTGGAGGCTAGGTTCTGTTTGGGAGAAGGATTACAACCCCGGTCCTTGTTTGGTTTATGGGTTGTAGCTCGGCTTTCGAATGGCTCCCAAGTCATCCCATATCTTTGTCTTATATTTCATTATACTGTCTCTTATAGAATTTTTCAATTCATATGGAACTGCTGTTAGTGTCTGTACTTGCTCATTTTCCTGACAGGATACCGTTGATATATTACAGATGTTTCTGAGGCATACTGCTCGACCTTCTATGGGGTCGAGACAGATGGAGACTTAGGCCAGGATTGTGGCCTGTTAGTTGAGCCACTAGACTTTGCACTCCTAGAGTAGTATAGCTTAGTTAGGTTTGCCTGGACTGCGATCCAGCTAGTACTTTTAGACTGTAGTATTCTATATTATATTTTGTGACCCTGTGATGTTGTGTACATCTCTGGGCTTGTGTTGGATCTTGAACTCATTTCCTGGTTTCACAACTATCATATTTTCCTTTTTGTGCTATCTACCTTAGTTTTATCTTGTGATTGAGACTGTATTTGTTATGTCACCTCCATTCGGAGTGTATATACTGTACAGGTACCTTTATACTGTTTAGTTGTAGTATTTATAGACGACCTATACAGCGTTCTACTGCCGATTCTGCGGCGTAGGCTGGACGTAACCAAGTACTCGTGCCCCTAATCAGGGTACGGGTCGTGACACATTTTTGTGGTGGCCCATGCAGGTCGATGTCGTAATTTTTGTGCAATCTCGTAATGGTGCTCGACTTGGTGTACTAATTACGAGCCTACGACTAGGACATAGGATCTAGAATATGATTGGAGTTACTCAATTACATTTTAGAAAAAATTCTGATCTTTTGATTACCATGATAACTCTTCTTGCATTTGAATTCAATTGTCTTCCTTTGATAATATCTTATATTGTGCCATATTGATCTTTTGGGTTCAATTCGTCTTCAGGATGACAGTGACTCGTTCTCAGGCAGCAGGGCCTAGTGCAGTTCTAGAGAGGTCCGATCCAGTAGGACCTCCACCTCCGGCTATGGGAGTAGCAGTCAAGAGAGCAGCAGCCTCAGTTCCTGCCCTTCAGGCGGGAGTAGCAGCGGCAGTTCCAGGAGGTCTTACACCTCCAGCAGCGGGACCGTCCATAGTCATTCCTGAGACTCTTCTACCGCCACCTCCGCTACAGACGGATGCACAGCAGATGATGGCCCTTCTACAGCAGATAATGCAGACCCAGAGGGCCCAGGCAGAGACACAGCAGCATCAGGCTGACGCATCCTACCGCCAGACAGAGGTACTACGGCAGAGCATGGAGAACTCCCACCAGCTGGCGATGGCAGCAGTTGAGAGAGTAGTCTCGGGTACAGTTCTGGGTGCCCCAGTTCAGCAGCAGAGTCAAAGGAGGCCTGGCACTTGTCTAGATTTCAGGTAGATGAACCCGAGGGATTTCAAGGGTATCGAGGGTATCATGTATGCAGATGACTAGTTGGAGGACGTCCAGAGGAGCCTGGAGTTAGTAGAGGTTCCGAAGGGACTATGGGTCACAGCTGCGGCGAGTTAGTTCTTCGACATCGCCTTGACGTGGTTTCTCACGGATCCTCATGCGTCAGTGAGAGGTTTGACATGGGAGAACTTCAGGCGGCTCTTCAAGGAGAAGTTCTACCCCGATGTGGCTCTGATAGCTTTGGTGGCCCAGTTCATCGGATTGGTGCAGGGGAATTCGTCGGTGGACGAGTATGCAGCGGAGTTCTTCCGTCTGAGTATGTTTATACCAGATCTGATCCAGGTTGAGGGGTATAAGGCCCGTAAGTTCCGAAGAGGCCTTATTCATGCGGTTCACACTCGTACTTCCGGGCGACGCGATGCGACCTTCAAGCAGATACTGATGGAGGCACATATACCAGAGGAGGACTTCGGCCTCAAGCCGAAGAGGGGCAGCGATGTTCTTGGTACGAGTTCTAGTACGGGGCCGGCGAAGCGCCTTCAGTTCCAGCAGAGGCAGACTCAGCAGCAGCCTCAGTTACAGATTCAGCAGGCACCAGCACGTGCCCACCAGCACCAGGGATAGGGCCAGAGGCAGACTACTCAGTGCGGCTTCTGCGGGAAGCCGGGACACAGTCAGGAAAACTATAGGAAGAGGTTGGGCGTATGTCTATACTGTGGGGCGCCCGACCACCAGCTGAGGGATTGCCACGCTAGTGGAATCCGAAGAGGCCAGGACCGAGTGCAGCAGGTTAGAGGAGGCCAGTAGGGGCGTGCTTTCGCCATGACAGTTGAGGGCACTCAGGCAGTAGCAGGGCTGATTGCAGGTTCCAATCTTTTCGATTCCATTTTCGCTTTTGCCTCCTTATAACTGTCTTGAAATTCGATTCTATCCGTACCTGGTAGTTGATTAATTTTGTTCAGATGTTTCATTATGATTTATTTTCTTCTGTGTCACGCCCCAGAACCAGAATACTGGAGAGCGGGGGCAGACATAGCCAGCTACGTATATGAAATGGAATCCATCTCGCTATACGGTCACGGCTGTCTAGATATATGAGGGTTTATCTACAAGCTAACAGTCTGTTAAGGTCATGAACAAGCCTAGTGTCTCAATTACAAGCACGTAAGTAAAAGTCACAAGATGTATGATCATTAAATATACAATAGTAAGGCGTCCCAAACATTACATATTCAGTTGATCATGAAGCTAGTCGTTACAAAATGTCAGGACTAGCAAGAGTTTAGTCATACATGATCAACCCTAGGATCTGTTAATCATGTTACAGCCTGTAGGCAGACAGTAAGTAAGTGCAATCGAGCTAAACAGGTGCTCGTCGGCTAAATATCTCAAAAGAATACTTTTACAATAGAGTAGGAGAGCCAAAAATAATCCACTCGTTGCCAGGGTTCCGTCTAGTGGCCACCATCTGGCTGGAAGGACGGTAGATCCTCTGGAGCTTCTCCAAAATCTGGCCACACAAAACCAGCTGGGTCAGATCCCAGAAAGAGCAAGTGCCACAAAGGAGGCTTCACTTAAGAACCAAAACCAGCAATCAGCACAAGATATAAATAAAAGTAAGAACTGGAAATAAAGAAAATACACCAGGATGATATACGACGAGATAACCATGGAACTATTCAGATAACCATGTTACAACCCGTAAACCAAACAAGGACCGGAGTTGTAACCCTTCGTCTGAACAGAACTTGGAATTCTTACCATTTATCGGTAAAATAAATACAAGCATTCTGGTCATTCAATAATCTGGAACAGGATCAGGGCAAGACTAGACTAGTTAGACTCCGTCCAATCACTTCATGGCCAAGCAAGAACTACGGCTTGATACTTTAACTAACTAGGGTTGTCACAAGCCTAATTACTAACAAGATGCAGTAAGATTATTCCACAGCCACAAGCCCTGCAGACCATCAAGGTTACCCGGGTTAAAAGATTAGAGTTGAATTCAGGTAGGTACATCGTCCAGGAAACGAATGTACCCTTAGGTAGCTTGAAGGGTGCAACACATGACAGTGTGCTGGAAATGTGCCCTACTCGACGGCAGGCTACAGATCCCAAGGCGTGCCCAGGTAACGGGATTGCCTGTAGCTGGAAAATCTTGTCATGACTAATGTATTAATCTAGTTATTAGCCTTAGTCCATTTTAGTAGGTAATCCTGACCGTGGTACTCAGGAGTCCCTGTCCTAGACATGATGCAAGATAGGACTGGTTTATTTATACAAACACAATCGCCTACGGTGTCCAGATTAATTATACAGGTCACGTCATGTCAGGTAGCCGTCGTAACAGCTATTCGAGATAATCGTGTCAGGTTATCATGCCAAGTGTACTTGTCAGGAGTGCGCCACGATGGGCCACTATCAGGTCATGTCAGGTGATTATGTCAGGAGTGCACCATTACGGGTCACTATCACGTCATGCTCAATTATCAATTCCAAACATATCAAGTAAATTTGTGGTTATCAAGTCAGGCTACGCTCAAGTCAGCGTACGCAAGACATACGCTTCCAAAAGGCAGCGTATGTACTCCATACGACTCCTCTTCAAGGCAGCGTATGAGGTCCATATGACTCATCATCAAGGCAGCGTATGCAAGACATACGTCTCCAAAAGGCAGCGTATGTACTCCATACGACTCCTCTTCAAGGCAGCGTATGAGGTCCATACGACTCCTCATCAAGGCAGCGTATGCAAGACATACGTCTCCAAAAGGCAGCGTATGTATTCCATATGACTCCTCATTAAGGTAGCGTATGAGGCAGACTGCGCTGCGCTAAAGAGCGCGCACAGCTCAGTGGCGCAAGCTAAAAAGCTCGTGCACTGCTCACTGTCTTCTCCAAATCAGTAAGAACTCCATGGTTTGAACCCAAAGCTTTAGAAGTCCATAACTTGGTCAAAATAAGCCAAAATCTAACTTTTCAAAGGTCAAAATTGGGTAGAATAAAATTCTCTACAATATGGAACCATAAAAACTTGAAAACAAAGAAGTTTGATAGATCAAAACCACCAAAATCCAAAAATAACTAATTTCTAGATCTACAAAAATTAAAGCCTCAAAATGGAAAATGACAAGTTCTAATGTGTCTTAGAAACATGAGAAGAAGCAAATGGAACAATAAAAATGGGCTCTCTTGTGGAAGCAAGTTGCACTTGCCTAGACCTCTCTCTTCTCTCTCTCGTAGGTGAAAGGAGTAAATGGAAGAAGAAAAAAAAGATTAATGAAGAGAGAGAAGAAGAATAGGTAATAAATATGAGTGGTGGTGGTAGGTAGGGGGTTCACCCCTTGGTTCATGATGAACCAAGAGCAATCCCAAACCGAACCAAGCCAACCCAAACCAAGAATAAACCAAGCCCAGGAAGAAAATTAAGCAAGAAAATCATGCAATACAAGAATAAATACGTACACGTATTCCCGAAATACGTAATACGAACCACAGGCATTACATTCTGAGATAAGTCGTATGGGATAGGTCGCCTCGATTATGGGATCTAGAGTCTTCTATAGTCATGTTAGCTGGCATAGTGAGGACATATAGTCAAATTTTGGACGTATTTCTCGGGTGTGGGAATTTAAGGTTTTCGCGGCCAAGCATGCGGTAATGCAAAAATTTTAAATACCATGATTCTAGAGACATGTACCATAGTCAAGGACTCTGTGAATATCGTAGCCTTGCTCACTAGCATGATGAAGATTTCGAGTATCATGATTTTGGATAGACGCATATGATTATCGGACTGTGAGTTGAGATTGTGATTGTTGGGGGTGTTTGACCTAAAAGGAGTACGACCATTTTAATTTCGAGGACGAAATTTTTCTAAGGAGGGTAGACTTGTAGTACCCAGTTTCTAAAATGAGGATAATTTTGAAATTTTGTATTATAATCATTTAATAATAATATTTAATTCATGATATGATTATTGGTAATTTTTAGTTAATTTAAAACTATTTAAAACCACGACTTGTGATTTTGATGGTTAACTAGTGTAACCCTAGAATTTGCTAAGCCTAGAGACTAACCATGACCATGGGAGCCTAGTCATGTGATTAGGATGACTAATTACAACTTTTTAGCCTAAGGGTATTTTGGTCATTTTGACAATTTTGTGAAATTATAAATTATATTAATTAAATATGTGCTAGCTAATTATTTGAGACTAACCTAGAAGTTTAGCCTAATCTAGATTAGCCTTGAGCTTAGAGTCTTGATTAGGGTAACCTAGTAATGACAAGGTTAACATTATCTAGATATTTCTAAGTAGGATATTTATCCCTTAGGATATTTGTGAAAAAGAAGCCCTATGACTAGTTGAACCGATAGGAAGGCCTAGAATTGGGTTGACAACTCCTAGCCACTCATCTAGACCTAAAACCTAACCCTAATTCATCTAATGGCAGCCACAATAGGATCCCCCCTTCCTATAAAAACATCATTAGCAAAGCCTTTGCCTCTTTTTACTTTTGCTAAGAACCCTAATAGTTCCTCCCCAAATTTCTTCCCCTAATATCCAAATCAATCCCAAATTGGTCCTAATCAATTTCATTATCACCCTCTACCACAGTGGAAGCTAGTGGAGGTTTGCTAGGAAGGATTTGAAGAGCTTTGGGCAATAGGAGTGCTAGGGAGGACTCTCATTTTAAACCTATTCATTGAGGTTCACCTTCAATAGGTAAAACCTATGAAACACCTTTAAATTCCCAATTTCTTTCCATAGATGCATCTATTTAGGGTTCCCCTAGGTGTAGCCCAAGTTTGGTAGGATCTTGTGTCCATTTCGTATCCGTATCGGACAGGTATCGGTATATTTTAAAGGGTGTTCGATGAAATATTTGTAAGAAATGAATTTTGTTATTTTTAAAATCTAATTGAACAAAAAATTAGGTTATTATGTGTATATCACTAAACAATTTGACTGAGCACAAATTCGAGTCGTGTCCGTGTCCAAAACGGACACGAACTTACTACACGAGCAGCCGTACACATGTCCTGCCGCCACACGTGTCGTACTCACTGCACAGACCATTTGGAACCACCAAAATTGGTGTGGAGGTTGGGACAGTGACTGACAAGTCACTCCCAAAGTTTCACGACTCCTCGTGTCGTATCGGACACAAAAATCGACTCGTACTGGTCTTTCACTGACTCGCACGTACATGAATACCCCGCTCTGATACGGGCTTCGTGTCCCACCAGGACACATCGTGGTGACGTGTCAGGGACTCGAGCATGTAGCTCTATCCCTGGCAAACGTCTGGACATGAGCATGTGTCTTGATTCGACTTGTGTCGTGTCCACGAGACACTGGCATGCCCGTGCGATACTGTGCATATCCCAGTGCACTCGTGTGTGTCTGTGAGTGCTCGGGGTGTTTTGGATACGTTTGTGTCCACTTGTTTGGACACAAACACCATGTTTGACACGTGTATGCATGAATCAATGTTTACCAACCTTTGTATTGGGTTTTTACCATGTTTTGATATTCGAATTTAGGATTTCAGTGGTGCACAAGAATTTTTACTGATACTGTGTATATGCTCACTGTTTCGTGAGTTTTAAATGTTAAATTATGAAGTTTAATTATAGATTTTGAATTATGATGAATGTTAGAAATCAGATTACATATGTGGGTTTAGTTCGAGTGGATTTTGTCCAACTGATTTAAGTTCCTGCCTTAGAAATATTTTACTGAACATGTAATATATGTGTAAACTAAAAATTATGCATAAAACCTGAGTTTGTGCACTATAACCTGAGTTTGTGCACTGTAACTGAGTTTGTGCACTGTAAACTGAGAGTGTGCAACCCTGTTATGCACACACACAGGTACTCTAGACACACACACACTACTGCTACCTCATGACACTATCTACACACACATGACACTCTTTCACACATCTATACACACTATTTTAAAGACACACATTTCATTATTGAATTTCTAAAAACATATTGCACACACTGGATTTTGAGTCCTATTGCACGTAAGTTCATCACACACACACATCTATGTACCCCCTTAACCCTCTCTCTATCTCTCTATGTATATATATATGTAGATATGCATATATATAAATGTATGTATGCATATATGAATGTATATAAATAAGTATGTATGCATATATGAATGTGTGTTATGTATTGATAGATAGGCTGGTGTATGTGGTTTTACCTAAGAAGGATTCATGTTTAGACTATAGGCTTAGTTAGGTATTATATTGAATGATATGTATATATAGATTATAGGCTATATGTAGTGTCCCCTTTCACTCACCCACTATGCTCTCACTATACACACACTCACCTATGTATTATCCCTTCCCCCTTTATATATATATATAGGTTAGTCTATATAGTAGAGGCTATGTATATATTAGTCTCTATAATATAAGCCTATATAGTGTATACTTTGTTTAGGCTATATGCCCTATAACTAGGTAGTGTAGATTATATGTAGACATGGTATACTTGATATACATATGCATAGGCTAGATATGGGTTAGACCTAGATTTGACTAAACCTAGACTAAAGTGGACTAGCTTGGACTAGTAGACCTAGTTGACTATATAGTTGACTAGAGTTGGCCAAAAGTCAACATTGAGTCAATGTGACCAATTGACCTAGGTTGACTAAGTTTGACTTAGTTGACCAAACCTAAAGTTGACCATTGACCCTTGATAGCCTAAGTTTGACCAGTTGACCAAATAGCCTTGTTTTTGACCTAATGTGACTAGATGTTGACTTGGTTTGACCCAGAGTTGACCAAGTTTGACTTTGACCTATATTGACCTAAAAATCATGTAGTTTGCATTACAGATTTCCTTTAATTCAATTTGAGTACTTATAACCTGTTTTTACTCTAAATAGGACTCTGTGACACCAGTTCGGACATCTATTCATATCAGTCATACAGGGTGACAGGCGAGTACATTCACTGATAGTTTTTATTGTCTCGATATCTGCTATATCCGATTCAGTTGTAGTGTCTTACTCGATTTCCAGTCACGATAGTTCATGGACTAGTATATGTTGGATCATGACATGAGATGTTATTCCTAGACTTCCTTGGTATATTGGTACGCGATATTTCTTATTTCATGTGCTGTATAGACATCGATTTGGGAGTTGGCTGGCCCCCTGCTTTTGAATTCCGTGTCATGACGTGTCATGTCCAGATCCATTATACTATTCGGGGGTGGGGAATTATTAGGGGCTATGTGATCAAAGCCCCATGTCACTCTATTCATGTGCTTGCGCCACTCTCACCTCAAGTAGGGTGCAGCGATATCTTATTCATGTGCTCGTTATCCAGGTTGGCCGGCATGACCCTTTCCAGATTTTTTATGTGATTGTCGGGCCAAGTAGATAGCCTGATTATGTTTTCCAAGCCGATCACATAACGCTCTAATAATTCAAGTCATATTTTTATATTTATTTATCATAGGAGGCTAAGTTCTGTTCGGGAGAAGGGTTACAACCCCGGTCCTTGTTTGGTTTAAGGGTTGTAACTCGGCTTCTGAATAGTTCCTAAGTCATCCTATATATTGTCGTCCTATTCAGTACTCACATCTTGATATATATTTCCTGTTGATTTTGTCTCGTATTTCACATATTCTACATACTCTTGTGCTATACTTTGATTGGAGGCTAGGTTCTGTTCGGGAGAAGGGTTACAACCCCGGTCATTGTTTGGTTTACGGGTTGTCGCTCGGCTTTCGAATGGCTCCCAAGTCATCCAATATCTTTATCTTATATTTCATTATACTATCTTTTATAGAATTTGTCAATTCATATGGAACTGCTGTTAGTGTTTGTACTTGCTCATTTTCCTGACAAGATACCGTTGATAAATTACAGATGTTTCTGAGGCAGACTGCTCGACCTTCATGGGGTCGAAACAGATAGAGACTTAGGCCAGGATTGTGGCCTGTTAGTTGAGCTACTAGACTTTGCACTCCCAGAGTAGTATAGCTTAGTTAGGTTTGCCTGGACTGCGATCGAGCTAGTACTTTTAGACTGTAGTATTTTATATTATATTTTGTGACCCTGTGATGTTGTGTACATCTCTGGGCTTGTGTTGGATCTTGAACTCATTTCCTGGTTTCACATCTATCATATTTTCCTTTCCGTGCTATCTACCTTAGCTTTATCTTGTGATTGAGACTGTATTTGCTATGTCACCTCCATTCGGAGTGTATATACTGTATAGGTACCATTATACTGTTTAGTTGTAGTATTTATAGATGACCTATACAGCGTTCTACCGTCGATTCTGTGGCGTAGGCTGGACGTAACCACGTACTCGTGCCCCTAATCAGGGTGCGAGTCGTGACACATACTTCCTCGAGAAGCTGTAACGACATCATTATTGCCTGACAGCTGACAACATGCATATCATGGAGAATCTATTCGAATCCCGTACAACACGGAGCTCGAGAAGATTTAGTCTGATTTAATAAAAGCTAGCAGTTTGTGCAATGTGTCAGGGTGTACGACGATGTACTTAGGCGCAAGTTGAAGATGGCAGCTAGTAGTTTGTATAATGTATTAGGGTGCGCGAGGTTGAACCCATACGCAAGTTGCTAGGTTGCGTCCCCGTGTAACATGATGAAGCTCGCACAAAGTGATCGAACAGTATCCAGAGCAGGGTGACGTAGCGCGTATGCCACTAACTTCGTAGAACGTGCCCACTATACTGCCTACGACCATGCATATCTCAATCAAATGATGCCACGCATCCACAGCAGTTAGTACAACCGCTCGCATAAGTGAACATGAGACACGCAACCTGAAGTACGTGCAACCCAAAATAACTGCTAAACAGTTATTTCAAGAACTCTATAAATAAAATTTCAAATCAGTCTCAAAGCATCACGAATGATCATAATCTCCTGCTAAAGTGCTGTTGCATCTTCCAGAGGCTAGTGTCTTCGATATCACATTGTGTCACGCCCCGATTCCGTCGAATCGATAGTCGTCCCTCGGGAGTGATGCCGTGCGAACCTAATTTGCGATCGCACAAGGCCTAGTCATAAGGTAATCCGAGACACGAGATCTAAGAGAGTACGCAGACAAATTGATACACACAATAATTAAAGGAAACTTGATCTTTATTGATAATGAACATCTTTTTACAGACTCCGATACAAGACTCTTTGCCGCGCGGGCTACAACATGACTCGATTACAAAAGAGTGCCAATGAGATAGCCGTTCCATACATTGCACACATCCCTCAATATTCACAAGTACTCCATTGACCTGGATGGGAGGGAGCTGAGTCATTTTCCTTGGACTGTCGAGAGCCTTCAAAAGTAGAGTCGCTGAAAGAGAGTCTTTGACGCACGGGCGAGCTTCAAAAGTCACGAACGTCGTCTAGCTAGTTGGCACGTCCTTCCTGGTTCTCGGGACCTGCAAAGAGCGAGGATCAGCACGAAACACATGTACTGGCGAATGGCTAATTAAATCCAAGCTCTGCATTTGATTCAAGAAGTTTCGTAAACATGTTAGCTAGCTATTTCAATGATCTTTCTAACCATCCTGTGCGATTTGCATGTTAACATGTTTTGAGGCAAGCATATGAACTTGTATATCATTAAGTAATTATCATGTTCATCCCGTGTCCCGTGCACCTGTTAAGCAGTGAAAAGGGGTATAAAGGCCACTGGCAATGTCAAGCCATCGCGGACTATAGCATTTGGTTAGACGACGCCCCTTTCGAGTCGGGTAGCTAGCCCTGTATGAAAGTGCCCGCATAACTCGTGCCGATGAAGGGTTGGCGCTGCTACACTCGTTCCTTCCGGGCTGAATCGGTCCCTTGGCCTAGGCAACCGTTCGAGGAAACTTCACCTTGTCGACAAGTTGTCCAATGACCATTTTCCTTTGGACTTAGTTGATTTCCTTACTTAGCCGTATCGTTGCGATAAACGTTAATCGATTCATTCATTGATTGCATAGGCTAAGTGGATTTGTATAAGAAAGCTCATTTTCTATTTTCAAAACCGGCAGTTTGATAGCAGGTGTTTCGTGAAGAATCGTGCCATAATTTCTTTGATTCTACACTATTATGACAAGCATTTATTTACTTCACATATTGAGTTTGAAATAGAGGGACGAGACGAAGGAGGTTAGCCACTCGCCTTAGTCTTTGCTTCAAGCGAGCGACCGGTTGGCTGCACTGACGTCGCCTACGCGATTACCTGCAATCGCATAAGCAACTGATTAGAACACTGTATAATTCAAGGATATTCGATATGAATGCGAAGCTTGAAAATGCATCACGAAAACCCATCGAAAACATTCACAAAAAACGCATTCACAAAATCCAAAGCCAAAGCCAAATCAAATGCGGCATGAAAACCAGAGCAACGGGAGGTCTCTCCCGACTCAGCCGCAGAGCCAATCCTCGAGGCGCAACCCGCTGAATTTGGGACTTGGTTCCGAAGAAGCCATTCCATAACGTGGAATGGATCTTAATTCAACCGTTCCCGTTCGATCGACTCGGCCGATTTCGACCTATCGGTCCCGACCGAATCGATAGCGACAGTGTTCCTTTCTCGCGCACCCCGTGGACGGAGACGGGGCACGATGTAGGGACGGGGCACTACACCATAACCAACTAATAAAAAGTTTCGTCCTCGAAACTTAAAGATGAAACCTACCTCTACGAGAACAATGAAGGGAATTTATCCTTCATCTCTGATTCAAGCTCCCACGTTGACTCTTCGATCGAGTGGTTCTTCCAGAGGACGCGAACGAGAGGGGTCGCTCGATTTCGCAGCAACTTATCCTTGCCTTCTAAGATTTGAACTGGTTCTTCGACGTAGGATAAGTCTGACTTTAGCTCCAGCTGGCCAAAATCTACCACGTGGCTAGGGTCGTGTACGTACTTCCGCAACTGAGAGACGTGGAAGACGTTGTGTACACCATCAAGCGCCGGCAGTAGGGCAATTTTGTAGGCCACTGGTGCGACCCGTTCAAGTATTTCGAACGGCCCAACGAATCTCGGACTCAACTTTCCTTTCGTGCCGAACCGAGTAACTCCCCGCATGGGCGACACTTTGAGAAATACGTGATCGCCTACTAGAAACTCGAGCGGTCGACGATGAATGTCTGCATAGCTTTTCTAATGACTCTGTGCGGTCTTTAATCTTTCCCGGATGAGCTTGACCTTTTCCACAATCTGTTCCACCAGCTCCGGGCCGAGTATCTGCCGTTCCCCGACTTCATCCCAGCAAATGGGCGATCTGCACTTCCGGCCGTACAAAGCTTCATACGGCGTTATTTGGATACTGGATTGGTAGCTATTATTGTATGCAAATTCTGCCAACGGTAGGTGGACGTCCCAACTTGATTTGAAGTCAATTGCGCAGAGCCGTAGCATGTCTTCGAGAATCTGGTTGACGCGCTCCGTTTGGCCGTCGGTCTGAGGATGGTAAGCTGAGCTGAACTGCAACTTGGTTTCCAGCGCCGACTGAAGGCTACTCCAGAATCGCGACATGAATCGTGAATCCCGATCAGAGACGATGGATACTGGAACTCCGTGCAGCCGAACTATCTCGTCAAGATAAATCTACGCCAGACGATCAACGCTCCAAGTAACTTTGATGGCGATAAAGTGCGCTGACTTGGTTAATCGATCGACAATGACCCAGATGGCGTCGTTCCCCCGTGGTGTCTTCGGCAGGCCAACAATAAAATCCATAGTGACATGATCCCATTTCCACTCGGGAATAGCGAGGTTCTGCATCTCCCCGCCCGGTCGCTGATGCTCAGCTTTTACCTGCTGACAGGCCATGCATTGCGACACGAAGAGCGCCACATCTCTCTTCATTCCGTGCCACCAAAAGGTCGTGCAGAGGTCCTTATACATCTTGGTACTGCCTGGATGCAAAGTGTATTTCGTATAGTGCGCCTCCGACAGGATCTCCTTTCTGAGTTCCGAATCGTCCGGAACGCATAGCCTACCCTTCAATCGAAGCACGCCGGTTTTGTCTTCCGCAAAGTCGGTCGTCCTGCCTGTCGAAATTAGCTCTCGCACTTTCTTCAGGTACGGATCGTTCGTCTGAGCGGTCTTGATCTTTTCAAGCAAGCTCGGCTCTAACTGCAACTTTGCCAACTGCACATTCCGGAATCTGACTCGGAGCTCGATGCCCATCTCTTCTAGGTCACGTAGCAATCTGGGGTCGATGGATAACGAGGCAATGTACTTCCGACTCAAAGCGTCTGCCACAACATTTCCCTTTCCCGGCGTATAGTCGATAGTCAAGTCGTAGTCCTTGATCAGTTCAAGCCAGCGTCTCTGTCGCAAGTTCAGTTCCCTCTGCGTGAATAGATACTTGAGGCTCTTGTGATCGGTATAGATCGTGCATGCCACGCCATAGAGGTAGTGACGCCACAATTTCAACGCGACCACAATCGCCGCTAACTCCAGGTCGTGCGTGGGATAATTCTTCTCGTGCGGCTTTAGCTGTCGGGAAGCAAAAGATATCACCTTGTTCCGCTGCATCAGCACACACCCCAAGCCCTGGCCGGACGCATCGTTGAATATCTGGAAACCCTCAGTCCCTTCTGGAAGTGCGAGTATCGGGGCCGAGACGAGCCGTTGCTTTAATTCTTGGAATGAAGCTTCACAATCGTCTGACCATTCGAAGGTAACTCCTTTCTAGGTGAGGCGAGTCAGAGGCGATGCGATCTTCGCAAAGTCTTTCACGAAGCGTCGATAGTATCCCGCTAAGCCAAGGAAACTTCGAATCTCGCTGACGGATGTTGGCCGCTTCCATTCAACGACGGCTTCAACTTTCTTTGGGTCAACCGCGATGCCTTCAGCAGAAATGATGTGTCCGAGAAATGCGACGCTGCTAAGCCAGAATTCACATTTGCTTCGCTTCGCATACAATTGATTTTCTCGAAGGATCTGAAGCACGGTCCGCAGATACTCAGTGTGTTGCTGCCGATTCTTCGAGTAGACGAGTATATCGTCGATAAAGACTACTACGAACTTGTCGAGGAATGGTCGAAACACCCGATTCATTAAATCCATGAAAGCAGCAGGGGCATTCGTTAGGCCGAACGGCATTACCAGGAACTCGTAATGGCCGTAACGAGTACAAAATGCAGACTTTGGCACATCGTCCGGCTTGATCTTGAGTTGATGGTAACCCAAACGCAGATCAATTCTAGAGAACACCGTGGCTCCTTGGAGTTGGTCAAACAGATCATCTATGTGGGGCAGGGGGTATTTGTTCCGGACGGTGGCATTATTCAGCTCGCGGTAGTCGATACAAAGACGCATAGAGCCATCCTTCTTCTTGACAAACAGTACGGGAGCTTCCCACGGCGAGACGCTAGGTCGGATAAATCCCGTGTCGAGCAATTCCTGTAACTGCACCTTGAGTTCTTTCAGCTCTGTAGGGGCCATCCTGTATGGGGTCTTCGAGATCGGTCGAGTGTCGGGAAAGGTATCGATAGTGAACTCAATCTCTCGATCGGGCGGCATGCCGGGCAACTCGTCCGGGAACACATCGGGGAATTCTGCCACAACGTCGGTCTGACCCGCGTTTGTACCATCCAGTCGCATGTCTCGAACGGAAGCTAGATAGCCTTCGCACCCGGAATACAGCATCTGTCGAGCAGATATTGCAGAGATCACCATGCAGGTCGGCGACGCCTCACCACACGAGTAGCAAAATTCGGGCACTCCCGGTATGCAGAATGTGACCTTCTTTTCAGCGCAGTCTATGGTTGCGTTGCACGGACCGAGCCAATCCATCCCTAGAATGATATCGTAGTCCTTAATATTTAGAACTATCGCATCGAGGCTGACCTTTTGACCACCTATACAGATGATTCCGTCACCGCAGACTAAACTCGCAGCTAGTGGCATGCCCGACGGGATGTTAACAGTGAGCTCGAGACCGAACGGTGTCAGAGGAAATTTGTGCTCGGCGGCAAAGTCCGCCGATATGAAACTATGCGTGGCACCTGAATCAAACAATACACGAGCAGGTTTATTATTGAATTGCAGTATACCTGTCACGACTGTGTCAGATGCGAACACTTCATCTCGGGTCATGGCGTAGACACGGCCCTGAGCATTGGGGCGACGGTCTTGGCCATTCTGTTGTGCGGTCGGTGGAGCCCGAGGTGCTTGGCCTCGGTTTTGTTGATGTTGGGGCGGGCGTTGGGTCGACGCAGCTTCCGGACAGTCCCTTACGAGGTGATCCCTCTTGCCACATACGAAACAGACTCTGTTCTTAAGTCGGCAGTCGGTGTCCAGATGCCCGTCCTTGTGGCAGAAATTGCAGACCATCCGTTCCTTCGTCTGGTTACCGCGATGTTGACGCTTATGTGCGTTGTTGCCTCCCGTATTACTATGGCGTTTGTTATTAAAGTTAACAGCGCCGGTAGTAGTAGGAGGATACTCGGACTCCAGACGGATGGCATGGTTGAGTGCCTCGCCCATAATTTTGTATTCCGGCACCGAGACATGAGCACAAATAGAGGAACGCAGGCCCACTACAAATCGTTTTGCTCGACTTGCGGTGGTAGGTAAATAGTCCCCGGCGAACTTGGCCAGTTTGTTGAATTTAGCCGCATATTGTCGTACAGTCATATTCCCTTGCGTCAACTGCATGAACTCATTTTCTTTTTTCTGTCGCACGACTGCAGAAAGATATTCGTTCTCGAACGCATTTCTGAATGTCGCCCATGAGATCGCCGTCGGCTCGTCTTCACGTCGAATAGCCCGCTTCTGCACAGCCCACCAATCGTGCGCATTCATTCGAAGTAGAAGTTGAGCACACGCGACTTTCTTTGAGTCCTCGACACCCAGAAGCTCGAACTTGTCTTCCAGCTCCTCCAACCAGTCGATCGCCACGGATGGATCTTCTGTGCCGTTGAAGGAAGTGCGACAGCTTTTCATGAATTTTGATACGTCGAAGTTAGAACTTCTCGGTGCTGCAGGTGAGAGCGCGGGCACCTCTGGTTCAGCTTCGTTGGATCGAACCGCAGGCTGGGTCACGGCAGGTGTCATCGTTGAGTTGTTGTTGTTGCCGACGACCGACTGTACGATCTGTTGGAGGGTATTCAGATGCTATTATTGCAGCTTGAATTGAGCCTCGAACCGACTCTCAAATTGGGTCTAACGAGCCTCCGCTTGCTGACGATAGAGCTCGTTCTGACGTTACTGCATTTCAAGCATCTGCAGCATACATTGCATCGGGTCGCCGGAAGGTCCGGCTACAGTAGGCGTCATTCCTGTTGGGTTAACGGAATGCTCGGGCCTAGAAGCACTCGGGCCGCTGGAAGCGCTCGTCTCGTCTTCCGCCTGAGCTCCCGTAACTGCAGGGAAAAAGGAAGGCAACTCTCGTTAGTTTCAGAAAATGTCTTGGGTTCAGCGTATGGAACAACTCTTCTCATCGACACGAGGTCAACGGTTGGAGACTAAAATTCGACACTGGAGGCCAAAGATGTAAAGCCGTGCTCTGATACCATTATGTCACGCCCCGATTCCGTCGAATCGATAGTCGTCCCCCGGGCGTGATGCCGTACGAACCTAATTTGCGATCGCACAAGGCCTAGTCATAAGGTAATCCGAGATACGAGATCTAAGAGAGTACGCAGACAAATTGATACACACAATAATTAAAGGAAACTTGATCTTTATTGATAATGAACATCTTTTTACAGACTCCGATACAAGACTCTTTGCCGCACGGGCTACAACATGACTCGATTACAAAAGAGTGCCGATAAGATAGCCGTTCCATATATTGCACACATCCCTCAATATTCACAAGTACTCTATTGACCTGGATGGGAGGGACGCTGAGTCATTTTCCTTGGACTGTCGAGAGCCTTCAATAATAGAGTCGCTGAAAGAGAGTCTTTGACGCACGGCCGAGCTTCAAAAGTCACGAACGTCGCCGAGCTAGTTGGCGCATCCTTCCTGGTTCGCGGGACCTGCAAAGAGCGAGGATCAGCATGAAACACATGTACTGGCGAATGGCTAATTAAATCCAAGCTCTGCATTTGATTCAAGAAGTTTCGTAAACATGTTAGCTAGCTATTTCAATGATCTTTCTAACCATCCTGTGCGATTTGCATGTTAACATGTTTTGAGGCAAGCATATGAACTTGTATATCATTAAGTAATTATCATGTTCATCCTGTGTCCCGTGCACCTGTTAAGCAGTGAAAAGGGGTATAAAGGCCACTGGCAATGTCAAGCCATCGCGGACTATAGCATTTGGTTAGACGACGCCCCTTTCGAGTCGGGTAGCTAGCCCTGTATGAAAGTGCCCGCATAACTCGCGCCGATGAAGGGTTGGCGCTGCTATACTCGTTCCTCCCGGGCCGAATCGGTCCCTTGGCCTAGGCAACCGTTCGAGGAAACTTCACCTTGTCGACAAGTTGTCCAATGACCATTTTCCTTTGGACTTAGTTGATTTCCTTACTTAGCCGTATCGTTGCGATAAACGTTAATCGATTCATTCATTGATTGCATAGGCTAAGTGGATTTGTATAAGAAAGCTCATTTTCTATTTTCAAAACCGACAGTTTGATAGCAGGTGTTTCGTGAAGAATCGTGCCATGATTTCTTTGATTCTACACTATTATGACAAGCATTTATTTACTTCACATATTGAGTTTGAAATAGAGGGACGAGACGAAGGAGGTTAGCCACTCGCCTTAGTCTTTGCTTCAAGCGAGCGACCGGTTGGCTGCGCTGACGTCGCCTACGCGATCACCTGCAATCGCATAAGCAACTGATTAGAACACTGTATAATTCAAGGATATTCGATATGAATGCGAAGCTCAAAAATGCATCATGAAAACCCATCGAAAATATTCACGAAAAATGCATTCACGAAATCCAAAGCCAAAGCCAAATCAAGTGCGACATGAAAACCAGAGCAACGGGAGGTCTCTCCCGACTTAGCCGCAGAGCCAATCCTCGAGGCACAACCCGCTGAATATGGGACTTGGTTCCGAAGAAGCCATTCCATAACGTGGAATGGATCTTAATTCAACCGTTCCTGTTCGATCGACTCGGCCGATTCCGACCTATCGGTCCCGACCGAATCGATAGCGACAGTGTTCCTTTCTCGCGCACCCCGTGGACGGAGACGGGGCACGATATAGGGACGGGGCACTACACATTGCCCAAGGAATAAAGTGATCGTCTTCTGATCAGATTCCTATAGTTGTACTTCCCCAGATATCAATTGTACTCTTGTACTCTTTTCTTAGTTTATAATCAAACTTTTATTTTTGCTAACAAAATTGCGACTCTACTTGGGACGACTTTCTCCTCCGACGAGAAAGTGACAACTCAATGTGATACCGCGTCGATCGGCAAGACGCAGAAGACCCTGGTCGTTCAAGTCGACCAGACGGCCTATGAGGCCATGATCAATACTGGGGGTGCCAACCGCACTACTGCCACTGCTAAGAGCAAGACACGCTCTTTCTGGACTCCTAAGTCCTCGATGGCACAAACAGATGCCTCTGCGCAACTTGTGCCCATCACTGCCCTGGCGCAACCTAAGAAAAACAGCCTTTTAGCTAATACCTCTACTTCTCTGATTCTAAAATTGAAGGAGACTTCGTCTCGACACATTGGTGGCCAAAACAAAGAAAAGTGCCCTTTGGCCTTTTCTTCCCTGGCGTAACCTGTGTCTGTTACTGCTGTGGCACAACCTGCACATATTTTTTCCCTGGCACAACCTAAGAGAAAGTGCCTTTTGGCTACTCCCTCTGCTCCTCCAGTTCTGAACTCGAAGAAAATTATGTCCAGTACCTCTGCTGGAAAAAACAAAGGAAAGCGCCCTTTGGCCTTTTCTGTACTGGCACAACCTGTGCCTATTCCTGCTCTAGCGCGACCTGCGCATATTTCTGCATTGGCACAACATAAAGGGAAACACTGTTTAGTGGTTCTCTCTTCGTCATCAAGTCAGAAACTTACTGAGAAATCACTAAATCAAGGAAAACACTCTTTGGCTTTTCCTCATTCTTTTCGAGTCGTTGACTGGGTGGAAAATACTGTTGATTGCGCTTTTGCGCCTCTAAGCAAAAAAGTTGATTCAGATAGAAATCCTACTCTCCTTAACAGGGACAACCAAATCTCTGTCAGGAAAATGGGTTCTATTCAGAATGAACTTTCAATACAAAAGGGTATTATGCCTACTCCAAAGAGGTCAGGACATGATCTACCGACCCTACGTATCTCAAAATCTCGACAAGGCAAACTGCCAGTATCTCAAGTAGATGCACAAGTAGCACCCCTGTCAGACTTGCGCACCTATATCAACAGGTGCTAATTAGGGTCAACCTCGGGAAAACACAAAATGTATCAAGCCCAACCTGCACCAGAGGAAGAATTCTGAGGTAAAAAATCCTATGACTTATGCTAACCAGCTTAGCACGTCTTTGTACACTCAAGGTACGGTATACCTCAAGAACAGGAACCATGTCCCGAATATTGTCAAGGGCAACATTCCTGCAACTTCTTCTCGTCCTATTAGTGATCTCCGTGAACTCTTGGTATAGAAGCGGAAGGTTACAAATCCATCCCGCCCAGCGGTGATCCAACAGCAAGAACATCATTGCAATCACCACCATGAAGTTATCATCAATCGTTGCTGTCAGTCAGCTAAACGGTCTGTCTTTAACCGTTTGAACTATGTTCAGACTCCTGAACCTATCCTAGTGGACGAAGATGAACTACTTTATGCTTCTGTCAATATGGCATCTTGAAGTACTGGAGGTGGAAAACGCCGAGACGTAATGCATCCCGTAATCCCAGTCAACAATACTTAGATCGGATTCATGAATCCGGCGAAGGAGTATACCAATATACTAGATCAAGAAGTCGAGACCCAATCGGTTAAAGGAATCTTCCTTCCAACTAAGATTCTCTCAGTCAACAGGACAACCCTATCACTTATTCTGGGGGTGATTCCTTATATGACTTTGATGCTAATAGTAAAAGTTCCAGAAAGACCATCTTTTCCACTAGCTCATCTTCAATAGCTAGAGAAGTGACTGCTTATATCGCCACAAAAGATCAAGATGCATCCAGTTCTAACAATCAAGAGCAAAGAATTGCTACCGGTTGTAAATCTGGTTTCGACTCAAGAACCTATAACAACATCAGCTCCCATCAATATTGATCTACGGGTACAGTCTCCTCACACCACTTCCATTCCTGCGCAGGCTATTCCAAGTCAATCCGGTGTCGGGGGTGGTACTTATCATGCAGTATCCCCCTCCTAATATATCAAATCAATCCACTGCTCCACAATCAACGAGAGATACCAATGAGGCTGTAAAACTTGTGTAATGCCCCGCTCCGCTCGGTGCATTATGATGAGTCGTTGACTTAAAGAGTTTGCGTTGACCCAATGAGGTATCGATACGAATCGATGCAAGTGTTGCGTTGGCCAAAGGTAAGCTTTGAGTCGGTTAGAATCTATGAATCGAATCGATGCAAAGGATAAGTTCTGTTTGAGCAAGTGCTAATGTTAGTTGATCTGGTGTGCAGGCTATGCCTTTATGCTGGATTACGGATCATGGTATGGGTGCGATAGGCCAAATCGACCGAGTAGTTCAAAGGAATGCCTAAGTCCGGGAGTTAGCTATGTGATTGAGTTATGGAAGCGAGATGCTTCAATCGGCGAGGCGACAAGGCGTATTGGCTTAAGGTGGGCGGGTTCTTGACTCTCTCTCCCTATTCCTTCATGTCAAATAAAATACGTTATGGTATGCGTAATATGTTATCGAGTTAGCGAACGTGGCTCGACGAGTAAGTGTCTAAATATGCGTTGAACACTAAGGTAGAACATTGAACAATCGAATAATTGACGCGACGTGCATCAAGTGTACGAGTCGCGGTAGGACAATGATGGTAGAACATTGAAAGATGATATTGAGATGTGCATCATGTGCGCGGCTCCGAGAACATTGAACGCTAGGCATGAAACATTGAATACGGCGCTGAGCGTGCCCTCGGGCACTTATGCTACGAAAAGACTAAGTAACTACGGAACTAGGCTATGGGAATAACTTACGAATGGTACGCATTGAATACAAGTACGAGATGACTAAGCCGTTGGGCGTCGTGCATCAATATGGATGTGTTGGGGCATAACGCCGACGGAGCTCCCCATATGAATGGTGGATTATGTTTATGGCACGGAAAACCGTTTATGGAACGAGACTATGTTTATGCAACGGAGGATTTGGTTGGATTGTTATGTGTGTTTGCTATAGCGCGTATTGCATGGTCAATGGACTCGGATGGCCCGTACACGGGTGCGACTTTCCTCGAACGGTTACGTCGGGGCGCCGGGGCGCCGGGACCGTTCGGCCTAGGAGGAAATTATGTGTGGTATTTATGGTGCACAACATTCGGACGGATTGCGACCGTCCAGTACTGTGATAAGCTGTGATATCCGTAAGTTTGGGATCCTTCGGATACTGGGCTAGCAACCCGTATCGAAGTGATCGTAGGCTTACACATATGAGATGCAAAGTCCATTACGGTGCGAAACACCGTGACCTTTATATAGATAGGGCCGGTGGGCTGAGATGAGAGCTGGGTGCAGGCGTAGGGCCTGTCACCCATTATGCATATGTTTACGTTTATGATTGGTCGGTTGTACGAACCGTATGATTGCTTATGTAAGTTCTAACCATGGCAGGCTAGGCAAAGAGGAACGGGATGAGCACGAATCACTATGTTATGTTTCAGATTATGTCTAACTGTATCTGCTGCAGAAACACGGTATGGGACACATTTATGATAATGTGCTATGTTTAAGTGTTGCCATGAAATCGATCCTAAGGCTAAATAGAAAGATCACCATTTAAGATGCATACTCACTAAATAATTAAGTGTTTGGTTTGGGTGAGAGCGGGTCTTGATCAGTGCGAAGCGAGGACGAAAGCACTAATCCTCCACTAGTTCATGTGCAGGTCAGGTTATGATCGGCTCGGGGCAGAGCTTGGCTTGGACATGCCGAGGTATGGAGTCCTTGGCGTTCAAAAGGAGCTTCCGCATATGCATTCGGACTTGCGACATGGAGATGTTCGGTCGAAGACTACTTGATGGCTATAAAGAGGCATAATGTATGGAATAATGAAATCCTTTGTGAGCTAGAGAGATCATGAGCATTGTAGCCAATTGGCATTTATGTTGGGCTATTCAGAGCCTTTGTAATCTTCGATATGTTATCAATAAAAGAGATTCTTGTGTTATACTCTGTTTTCCTTCCGCTGCTTATATTATCAAATTGAGATAGTTCTATGTGAACCTGTTATCTTGCCTTGCACGAGCGAAACTCCAGGCTCGTGCGGTATCACGCCCCAGCGAGGACGATGATTTGGGTGAAATCTAGCGAGGACGAGCGATTTTCTGGGTCAGGGCGTGACAAGTTGGTATCAGAGCGGTTCCATCCTTTGGACCGTGCATGAATCTTTTTGACCCTCAGTTGCTTCGTTATCGAATTCAGTTGACTCTAAGTTGTTTTCGCAACCGCATGGCTCATGGATCTGCTCGACGCTACACTGGATGTTCCATACAATAAGTCTATATTAAGTTGCGTACGTCTGCCACAAGTATGTCGTGACTATTACGCTATCTCCGGGTGCCATCGGAGAGTGTTGGTTGCACGAAGTGTAATAAGTTATGGGATGTTGGTTGCACGAAGTGCAACGAGTTATGGAATGTCAGTCGCACGAAGTGCAACGAATATGGTGATGTTGGTTGCACGAAGTGCAATGAAATATGTGTTGTTGGTTGCACGAAGTGCGAGAAAATATGTGTTGTTGGTCGCACGAAGTGTGAGACCCGTCTCACTGTATCGGTATTTTATATAGATACGTGTTTATTTGAGCCGTATTTCGTATTTCTCGATTTGCGTGATATTTTAAAATTTCCTAAGTATAGGATTTCATGACTTGGTTTAACTTGGATTTGGTTTTATTTGGTTCGGTTCCACTTTGACTTGGTTTGGTTTGGTTTCTCATGAGATGAGGTGTATGGTTTAGATTGAGTGGAAAGGAATGAATGGTGCAGATCACTTGAGCTTGTTATATAAGCCACTTTTTCTCTCTCCCTCCTCATTCACCATCATTCATTTTCTTTTTCCACCAAACCCTAGCCATTAGAGAGAGGCAAGTACACCTTGCCGAATGTTGGACGATTTCTATTTTGTTTGTTCCATTCTCTTCTTTGCAGCATTCTAACACTCTTTAGTACTTGGTATTTTCAATTTCTATGGCTAGATTCTTGTAGATCTAAGTTCATTTTATTTTTGGATTTCTTGGTTTTGATCTACTACAATGGCTTGTTTTCGAAAACTAAGAGTTCCATGGAGTAGGCCTCATGATTTTACACAAGTTTGGTCTTGGGATGGCCGGATTTCACCAAGTCCTGGCCGAGATGGAGTTTATCAGCTTTTACGCATGGTTGCATTGACCGTGTGGAGAAGATGGAGTTTTACGCCCACGTATTGCGTGCCAGCGTATTCCTCAGCTTTTATGCCCACGTCTTAACGTGTTAGCGTAGTTCCCTTTTACGCACACGCATCGCGTGACAAGCGTACCTCATTTTTACGCTGCTTGAATTTTACGCTCGGGGCTTACCCGCTAGCGTAAAATCGAGCTAGCATAAACTCGAGCTCTGTTTTACGCTGAACTGATTTTACGCTCGGGACTCTCCCGCCAGCGTAAAATCCTGCTAGCGTGAAGCCTTGCCAGCATAAACCCTTGACCCGAGCCAACCCTTGCTAGCGTAAAAGTTATGCTCAAGTGTTCCTCGTATGGAATCTCAATTGCAGAGAGTTTTACGCACGTACAATCTGACTAGCGTAAAAACCCCTCCCGTATGCACCCTGCTAGCGTAAAGCTATCTTACCTTGCTCTTGCCCGCGTAGTGCTGTTTATCTCTCGAGTTTAATTGGCCTAGCGTAGTAGTACACGCGTAAACTTGGGTTCCTATGGCGTACACCTTTACCCCTATTATATTTTTTTTTTACGCCCATTTTATATCCTTACGCCTTTTGTCCTGAACTTGATAATCCTGATTTGATTGACATGATTGAAATAATAATTGTACATGAGTAACATGACATGACAGTGACCCGTAGTGGTGCACTCTTGACAATGAACTTGACATGATAATTTGACAGTGAACTTGGCATGATGAACTTGACATGATATACCTGACCTGATAGTGGCCTGCCGTGGTGCACTCCTGACATGATAACTTGACTTGATAACTTGACCTGCTACACATGACACGGTAGTGACCCGTAGTGGTGCACTCTTGACCAGTAACCTGACATGACCTGATAGTGGCCCGCCGTGGCGCACTCCTGACAAGTAAACCTGATATGATAGTCCTTGAAATGCTGTTGCGACGGCTAACCTGACATGACCAGTATGAATAGCTTGGACACCGTGGGTGATTGTGTTTGTACAAATAAACCCGTCATGTCTTGCATCATGTCTAGGACATGAATCCCTGGTTTCCTACGGTTAGGGATTCATACTGAATCTGGCTAGGTTAATGACTAGATTGATCAAATAGTTCATGGAGAATTTTCTAGTTACCTGTTGCCCCTTTGGTCCCGACCTTACATATATATATACATGGAATTTGTTGCTATCCGTCGAGATGAGCGCACTTTCAGTCCGCCGTCGAGTGTGGTACCTTAGGACACATGTATCTTACTACAGTGTGTCTGCTATATCATGCTATCTTTTCTTTTTCTTGCTGGGATCACTCAGGTAGTAACAAACAGGTAACCGGACTTGGAATTCTCATTGCATCTTGCTAGTAACTAAGGCTTGTGATAACCCTAGCTAGTTAAAGTATCAAGCCGTACCTATTGCTTGGCCGTGATTGTTGGATGGAGTCCAGTTTGTCTAGTCTTGTCTTGATCTTGTATATGATTGTTACATGTCCTGATTTCTTATTTTATCTTGCCGATAAATGGTGGGAGAAACCATGTTCTGTTCAGACGAAGGGTTACAACCCCGGTCCTTGTTTGGTTTACGGGTTGTAACCTGGTTATCTGAATAGTCCCATGGCTATCTCATCGTATATCACCTTTCCAGTCTAAGTCTTGTCTAGATCAAGTTCCTAATTGTTTCAGGATAATGATTACAATGATTGTCACTCTAATGTATTGTACTCTGTATTGTCACACTCTTACTGTCACTTAATGATTGTCACCTCTAGCAATAAATGATCAGGGACCAAGTTCTGTTCAAGCCAAGGGTTACAATCCCGGTCCTTGTTTGGTTTAAGGGTTGTAACCTGGCTTCCGGAACAGTACCTTCGTCCTCTCTTCGTATATTGCCTAGCTCTATTTATTTAACATGTTCTCCAGTTTACCTTATGTCAAATGATGATTTACTTACTGTCTTCCTATGTTCGGGATAAGTGCATTGGTACCGCACGAATCTCGATCCTTCTTTACTTATTGCTTTCTCTCCCTGTTGATTGCTTATGACTGCTGGTTTTAAGTTCATAGTTCGGCCTCCTTTGTGGTACTTGCTATTTGGGGTCTGACCCCACTGGTTTTGTATGACCAGGTTCTGATAGAAGAGCCCGAAGGATCTACCGCACCATCCACTCGATGGTGACCAGCCGGAGCACCAGAGTGCCTCAGTAGGCTTCTTCTTCATCCTCCCACTGATATGTAAATTCTCCACTTGTAACGTTTAGCCCCGAGCACGTGTGTAGCTCGTGTTTTGGTATTTTCCTTGATATTGTAGCCTACGGGCATAAACATGATATGTGTATTCTAGACTATAGCTAGTCCTTATCATGTACGACTAATACTCTAGCTAGTCCTCAGTTCTGTGGTACTGGCTTCATGATCAGTCATGTATATATATGGTTCAGGACGCCCTACTATTGTATGTATGATGATTGTACTCCTTGCTCTTGTATAATTGCATGTGATTGAGATGCCTAGGATTGTTAAACCATAGGATTGACTGATGGCTTGTAGAGTAACCCCCATGTCTTGACAGCTTATACGTGATTCTAGAGTATTAACGTACTTTGGGATTACGTAGCTGGCTATGTCTGCCCCCGCTCTCCAGTATTCTGGTTCTGGGGTGTGACACGAAGTGCGAGGCGTTATGTGTTATCGGTCGCACGAAGTGCGAGGCGTTATGTGTTATCGGTCGCACGAAGTACGAGGCGTTATGTGTTATCGGTCGCACGAAGTACGAGGAGATATGTGTTGTTGGTTGCACGAAGTACAACGGGTCGATATGTGAGGCAATGCGTGTTATGTGGCTATGAGAATGGTTATGTGTCGTTTGTTACACGGAGTGCAGCAAGTCGCGAATCGTTCGTTGTATCGGCACAACGAGTCGATATGGTATGATGCGTGTTGTATGGCTATGCGGATGGATAGCAATATGTTGTGCAAGATTGAGTAAAGACCTTAAGTATCGAGAATGAATTGTTGCACGAGTTGCAACAGTGAGATTGGAAGATCGCGGATGCGATAGTAACGATTCAAGTCGGACTCTAAGTCGAGTTGGAGTAGACGAACATTTATGTTGGTCGTATGTCGCGTTAAGCCTTGAGTAAGCGAATGTTGCGGGTGTGATCGATATGATCGCCAAGGTATGGTTAGATTGAACGTATGTCGAACTTGAGCGAACGATAGGGCATGTTGGTTCAGTTGTTGTGCCAACTCGAGTAAGAAGAACGCTAGAGCTGGGATCGGAAAGATCGCCATACAGGATAGTTGATTGAGAAAGAGATGTCGGACCTATGCGGAATGTGATGTCGAGTAATGACTCGATTTCGAGTGGTATATGCAATACCAATTGTGTGATCGATGCGATGAGACATTGTATCGATAACGATAGGCTCGATTTCTGAGTGGTATATGGAATACCACTTGGCGATAGCTATGTTAAGCCGGTTGGTGACTTGCGATAGATTTCGTTGAGACGATTATGTTGTTACGATATGTTTGTCCTCAACGGACGGAGTAGTATCGAGACTTGAGTGGGAATGACTTGATAGAAGTCGATGCGAGTATGCTTCGATGAATTGAGTCGAACGATTATGTGCGAAGTCATATCCACGGAGGATACGTCGGACGAGGATTCTTGATTGTAAGTCGAACGATAGGCTGAGCATAACGAAGAAATGTTACGTTGAGGAAATAGTCGACCCGGTCAAACTTATGTTGAGTTAGTACGAAGACTACTTCGGAACGAGTTGAGTAGGTACGAAGGAATCGTTCGAACGGATTCGAGTTAGTGCGATAAGTCGGTAGCACGGTTTGGAAGTACGAGTTAGGGATATGAGAATGGATATGTGAATTGGAAAGTTGTGTCGCGATTATGGTGGTTAGTTACTACGGAATGGATCTTGGTACGTGAGACTTGATTCGTATTCGAGTTCGGATAATGGCAATGATTGCAACGTGTTTGAGCTTATGAGAGAGAAAGATGTTCAAGTTATGCATATCGACGATGGTATTGATGCGTATCAAAGACGATATGTAGTAACTCGGGGATACTCTGATCGAATGAACGAAAATTATGTTGAGCATTGTTGTTGGATGAATAAGATGCAAGTTAAGTTGATGGCAGTTTGGATGATAACGGTAGGAATGCTTCGGAGAATTGGAGAGTGGATGAATGTTTCTTGGATGAAAACGAAAGTGCCTGATTATTTCGTGGATACCACTACGTTGATATTCTTGTCTTATACGAGTGCAATTCCAGCACCGCACATACGTCACGCCAAATTAGGGCGATCGTTCCACGTGAGCACTGGTATGGTGATTCATACAGCGGGGATGATCAAACTTGCAAGGCGTGGCAAATCGGATTTGACTTGTGGTTTGATGCGAAAGTCGTTAGGGGATGGTTTCGATGAGTATGGAATGTGTCGAGCTATGATCACGAATAGGTAAACTCGGATTTGAGGCGAGTAGATGTCATACGACTAGCAAAGATGGTCGACGGTAATGTATAAGTGATTCGAGTAGTTATCGGCGCATTAGTTGCGCGAGTGAGTAGATAAATTATGGATTGGTAGATTACGTCGGGCTGGATAAAAGTCTCGTAGGAATTGTCGGGAATTGATTTGGCTCCGCGATAGGATATAGCATGGTTCGTTGTAACTGTCCCTCATAGATGATCTTCAATTATCGAGCGTAGTTTCGGGGCAGATGACCCTAGAAGACTTGACCGCCAAATCATGTGAATGTTGAAGTCCCATAGGATGACCCTAAAGAAGTCGCGTAAGAAGGATAAGGAATGAGGTAGTGCATGTTGAGGATAAGTCTAAGCGAGCGAGTATCGCGTATCGAAAGTTAGCGAATAGCCTTCGACTAGATCGAGACGAATAGAAAAGTTATGATCGATCGAATGAGTGCATAAGTAGACTTAGTTGGTCGACGATCGAATAGATATCGAGGAACGTGCTTAGCATAGCGATGCGGTAAGGCGATTGCAAGGATTCTGTAATGCGCGAGAGCGACGGATAGTAGAACGACCCTAAGAGTGTGTCGTAGATCGGTTTGAGTAACGGTTAGGCTATGTGTGTTGAGCGCACCATCGATATTACGAAACGAACGAGTCGAGATTGATTTGAGAATTGAGTAAGGAGTCATACTCGGTCGAAAATTGGAGATAGGCGTATCGTAAGAGACCTTGGGTCGGAAAGATTATTATCTTTGAGCATCGTAGACTCAAGTTGACCTCTTGTGTCGGGAGAGATTAAGCATGATGTCTGGATAAGTTACCTAGCGGGGGTAGCCCCAGACGCGATACGTATATGGTTCGAAAATGTAGATCGTATTGGGATAGTTGTGTGCGAGACTTAGTACGGATTGTAGGCAAAAGAATTTGAGACATGTGGACGTAGTCCATGTCGTAGAGGCCAAGTGTTATGAATGATTGGATGAAAGACTTGAGTTATGTGAGAGATAGGCAAATGGTTGGGCGAACAGGCGTTGCAGAGAATTGTTGTGATCGGATGCGCAATGACTCAATGCAATGCGAGTGTTAGGTGGCCGGCGAGAAACTCATGAGTATGAAGTTACGGGTTTGAATCAAGTTATGTGCAGAAATGTTTGGAAGAGAATTGCATGTTATGGGATGATGCATACGAGAAGTATTTTGAGAATAGGCGCTAAGATTTGACTAAGTCGAGTACGGACTGAGTGGTACTTGAGGATTAAGTTGAGCTCGTTAGTTGTCCCTGTAGGAACGAAATAGTAAAGCGTAATACTCTAGAGGGGGGGTAAATAGAGTTGGCAACGGAATAATGCTAATTAAAAAATTTAGCAGCACAATCAAAGAATATTAATCACAACTGAAATAAAGTAAAGGCAGAGTTAAGAGAGCAAACGCAAAGACAGCGATGTATACTGGTTTCCCTCTGTTGAGGACTAATCCAGTCGGTAGAACTCTTGCTACCAGTTGAATCTACTATTGGAAAAATTGCAAGTTTTCTTACGAAGTCCTTGCAACTTCTACAACGCGAGCTTTCATACGAAGAACTTGTCCAACTTCAATTGTGAAGAGGTATTCTTCAATCAAGCCTTCTGATTACAATCTCTCAGAAACTTATCGACCGCACCGTACTGGCAAATCGACTAGAGGATTGTAATTGGCTTGGGATCTGAAATTAAAAGCTCTAGAAAACTCTTTGGAAGACTGAAAGCTTTAGATAGAGAGAAGAATGAAAGTGAATGAGTGAGTTGAAATGATCGAAATCATTCTCTATTTATAGGTGTTCCAAAGGCAGACTTCTGACAGAATTAGGGCAGAATTCGGACAGAACTCTATGAGCAAATCTCGGTCAAATCCGCAACTGCAGGAGGACCAAGTAACAAGGATTCAAAATCACAACGGCCACCAACCGAACTCTGGCCGAACTCTGGCCGAACTCTGTCAGGGTTTAGTTAAGGTTTTTGAAAAAGCTTTTTGGTGATTTTTGAAAACCTTTTTGAAAACCTTTTTGTAAACCTTTTTGAGAGGTCATTTTAAAAATATTTTGAACTCATTTAAGGGTAGCCTATTTGCCAGTACGACTCGGTGTACAACATATTCCTAGACTCAAATAAAATAAAAAATATATTGCATAAGGAATTACAGACTCGAGTAGGCAAACAGATCTTCGGTCTTGAATTCAGTGGATAGCCATTCTTGATCATGTCCAAGAGTCCAAGATGTCCCGACTAGCTTCGTATATCCAGACAGAGTTTGATCAATTATTAAAATCAGGTTGACCATATGACCAATGGGCCAACAATCTCCCCCATTTTGATAATTGACAAACTATGAATGATATAACATTAAGCTTGTTCAAAATATCAAAAAGTAGAATTGTTCATATCCTGTATTATCTCAAAAAAAATGTTAGATCTTTTAATTTTTCTCCCCCTTTGTCACTTAGCAAAATAATTGCAAAAGATAAAGCTCCCCCGCAATCAATGCATAAGTAACAAATAGTGAGAAAACACATATAAAAGAAATAAGACAGAAATAAAAGAGAAATATCACAGGCATGTATTGTCAAAAAAAATCATCACAGGCATGTAATTTCACAGGCAGTTATAAAAATGAAGCAATATAAGAGATAGTGCTATCATAAACTGAAACTGAAACATAGTGCTGAAATAAACTGGAATGCCATAAACTGAGGCATAATAAACATGTCCATGAAAATAACAGAGTACTAAAGCACACTAGAAAGTGCTAATAATAATCAAAAAAGTACTAATAATAACTTGGAATGTCGGAGCATTTCCAAGTGCACAATAAAATATCACTCAAAATCATATAGTCATATCTCCTCATCATCATCCTCATCATCATCATCAGCTCGACCAGCATGTCCTGAAGGACCAGCTCCAGAAGTACCAGCGCCAGAAGGATGAGGAGGGGCGCCAGCATAGAACTCACCAACAAAGTCACGAGGTGGAGCACGATCAGGACGGTACCAATCATAGGCGTTACCGGGCTGGAAGTAGACATGAACAGCCTCATCCTCACAGCAGTAACCAGAGAAAGCTGGTTCTCTAGGGATGGAACCGGCTGAATGACCAGTCTGGGCGAAACGAAGATCAGCTAAGAAATTTGCAAGCGCCTGATAACGGATGACGTCGCGGAACTCACGCTCGCGAGCCATGTCCGTCATCGAGACGTACAAAGCAGATAAATGCTGATGTATGCCCTCAAATGTTATGGCATACTGATGAGGTGGTGGAGGAGGTGCAGTAGGAGGAGCATGAGGAAGAGCTAAAGCAGTCATGCTACGACGAGATAACTGAAGAAACTTGGGCTCAGGGTCCTGAGTACAAGTCGACAGATCGATATCGAAGCGCTGAATGATGCGTGGAAGAATCATCGCGTAAGAGAGATTTCTATCTCTTGCACGACAACGACCCATCATCTGAATCATGGTCTTAGGAACAGAAAATGGAATCCCCTTAAGAATGTGGTACATGGCGGACAGCTCAAGAGAAGTCACATCATCCTTTGAAGTAGATTTTGGAAGGATAGTGGAATAGATGATGCGATGCAATTCATAGTTAAACAAGTTCAGGTTGTTAGCCTTGAACTTTCCAGAGCGTACTCTATCAGGTGCACAGAGTTCCGCTTTGAAACTGGCGAGTGTCGTGCCTTCGGGAAAATCAAATTCAGTGATGTCAACTAACGGTTCACCTTCGTTAGGGATACCAAGGATCTCCGCTAAGAGGTCATCATTGAAATTGATATCTAATCCTCCAACACGTGTGCTTACATCAAAAGTGTTTAATATGATATTACAGTAAAACAGTCTAATGGCATTAGTTGCTATGGGAAAACAGAGTTTAACAAAATACTGTAACCCTAATACCTCAAAGAAATGGCGATGATCAGGAAATACAGTCCACTTGACTGGATCGCCTGTGCATATGGATCTCATGGAGAAGTCTCCATACCACAGTAGGGCTTGGTCTAGGGTTTGAAAGAAAAACCCATCGAACGTGCCGTCACTCGTTTGGACCGGCGAGAAGAGGGAATCCGTATGCGGATGCGAAGATGACCCTTCCTCACTGGGGGTCGTCTTCTTCCTCTTTGAAGGATTGAATTTGGGTGCCATTTGTACAAATTGAAGTAAAAATGCACTAATTGAAAAGTGGAGAAGGATGTGGTTATACCTCCCAAAATCAAAGTATGTCGAAGAGAACGACGAACTCCGCACGAATCCAAATTTTGGATTGATTTCACCACTTGGATTGGAAGGAAGAGGGTGGTGAAGAACTAGGGTTCGGGGCTCCTTCGCGGCTGCTGCTGCTGTTATGAAGTAGTTTGGAAGCAATGAAGAAGAAGGGCTCTCGGGCTCTGGCTATATAACCTGAAACCCTCAACCGAACTCGGGCCGAATTCGGTCAGAGCTCTGGCCGAATTCGCCTAAGGTTCTTTATAGTTGATTTATGCCATTCTTTTTCATTGTCTCATTTCAAATATTTAATTCAAAGATTAGTCATTTCAACTTCAATTAACATAATTAATATTATTTTATAGATTAAATGTCATTACACAACAAATGTTTTAGATTAGCTGTAGGAGTACTGTCCCAGCTGGCGGAGGTTCACCGAGGAACTCTTAAGTACCGCTTCGCTTCAACCATAGTTGTGGTGACAGACAGACTCTTTATTGGCTTATCTCTAACACAGTTTTTGCGTAATGATATATAATCATAAAATAAAATTAATTAATGTTATTGACGTCCAAAATTCCTAATTCTCGACGTAAATAATTGAAACGATCTTCCGCTAGAGGTTTAGTGAAGATGTCAGCTAGTTGATTTTCAGTATCTATGTACACAAGGTTTATATCTCCATTTTGATGATGATCTCTAAGAAAGTGATGTCGAATCTCGATATGTTTAGTACGTGTAAAACCCCTAAATTTCTACTATATTTTATTATATCAATTTTGGTACTAATTTAAAAATTTTGTACTGTACGTCACGTAGTCGTATTGTACGTCGTATGCAAAATTTTCGTTTGCTCGACGAGTACGAATATGTGCGAGCGTACATATTTTATAAAAACATTTTTATTTTATTATACACTTTCAAAATTATATAATTATTAATTCTTGCTATAAAAGACCTTTTATTTTTAGCAGTTATTAATCATAAATAATATTTTATTGTATACTAGGAAAAGCATAATCATGTATGCATTATTCGTGCATACATATATATTCCTAAATATTTACTAGTTCATTTTAAATAAAAATGTAATTTTCTGGATTTATTAATATAAATATTTTATTATTTAAAAAGGTATTTAAAAATAATTATGATTTTTAAAATTATTATTATTGGTATTTTGAAAAATATATTTGGAAGTCATTGTGGCCATTTAAATCTTGATTTGATTTTTGGATTAATTTAAATAGTTAAATATTCGAAATTTGATTTATTTGATTGATTTTAAACTAAAGGAATATAATTTAAATAGGATTGTAATTGGATTTGGATTTGATTTGATTGGCTTTATATCTATTTAATTATCTACTTTGGGTTTTAAATAGATCCTAATCCTATCCTAATGGGAATTCCCACATCCTATAAATAGGCAGGTACTCCTCCATTATTTTTCTCCACAAATTCTTCCACAAAAATTTCACAAAGTGTACGTGCCTCGTGTCGGTGTTCCATCCATCCTCGTGTCAGCCGTGATGGCCTCGGGTCCGACCCCGGGTGTCACTCCAATATCTTATTCCATGTTTATACAAATACATTGATTTCGTGTCGGACACTTCCCCGACACAATAGAAATTTCTACCCTGACACAAATCCTAACCTAACTCTATTCTAAACCCTCCACCGTTACGAATATCCCCTTCCCAAGGCTCTCCTCCTTCCTGTACCCTCCTTCGTCGACCCAACACCCAGCCCGTCTCCTCCATGACCTCCCTCGACGCTCCTCCATCACCACCACTACCACTGTTCTGTCGCCCGACTCGTCCCTTGTGACCAACCCAAAACTTCCACGGCCATCCTGCTACCATCATCTTCCTCCGCCACCAACTAAGAACACCACCACCTCCTCTTCTCCTGTCCACCCATACTGCCGCCACCGTTGCCGCGGACTTCCCCGCCGCCGGCCAAACCAACACCACAACCACCTCCTGCCAACCCCGCCAAGACCCCGTCACCGTCACCACCACCCCAGTCAGTCCGCCGACCCTCCTCGACTCACGGCCAACCACAACACCCACCACACAGAGGAGGAGAAAAGAAACCCTTACATTTCTCGGCCGACATCCGTCTGTCCTCGACGATCCGTCGCACAGCGCTCCGGTGCCGCAACCGTTGTCCGCGACCACCCTCCGCGCTCAGCCCCTGTCCCGATCAGCAGCCCTCCGACTCCCCTCTCCAGTCACCGATCCGCCACTGCCGGACCAGCCGTCCTCCGCCCTTCGAAACCCTTCCTCCTCTCCGCAGAACCCTAGCCCGACCGACGAACCCTCCGCCACCAGCCGATCTCCTCCGGCGATGCCCCAAACGCCGCCCACCACCAAGACCTCCGACGAACCCCGACTTCCTCTCCCCCATCCTTCCTCTGGCGCCGCCCCGAGTGGCTCGTCGAACCCTTCACCGACCACCGTGCGCCCTACCCGTCCCCGTCGAAACCCCTTTCCTCCACCGCTTCCTTCCCTCCGCCGGACCCCGACTTCCCAGCCCCTCCGTCCAGCCTCTGCCGCCTACCCCTGCGATCGCGCGGCGAACCGCCTCTCGCCCAGCCCGATCGCTCGTCTCCTCCCTCAACCCTCTACTTTTTGTCTCTTTTAAACAGCTGAGTATTTGAGTGGTTCAACAGCTGCGTTTGTTGAGTTGTTTTAACAGGTGAGATCTTTTTTGAGTTTGTTTTTAACAAGCTGAGTTATTAGTATTATAATAATTATAATTATAATTATAATTATTATTATTATTATTATTATTATTATTATTTCATTACCATTTGTTATTGTTGTTATTATTATTATTTCTAATATTATTATTATTATTATTATTATTATTATTATTATTATTATTATTATTATTATTATCATCATTCTTTATTGTTAGTATTGGAACTGTTATTAGTAACTAGTCCAGGATTATTAATATTATTGTTAATAGTTTTTAGTATGTTTATTGCTATAAAATTTTTATATATTATTGTTTTTCAAACTATATGAGCTTGCCCTAAAATGTTTTTCTAGAGTTTTTTATATCCATCTGAAATATTTTTGCCTAAAAAAAAGTGTTTCTTAATTATCATATATATTTTCAAATATTATATAAAATACTTTAAGGCAATTTTAGTTTTTAACCTAAAATAAATTTTGGAATATATATTATTTTATGATGTCATATCTGTAGCTTTTGACCTACAAAATATATTTCCACAAAAAAAGTCAGTTTTTTTTAAATGGTTTTCTATATAATATAAATAGTTTTCTGAAATCAAATATATTATTTATCAAATTTTCTTTAATTATCCTTCTGTCCGTGACTCAACCCGCTCTTTCCTATTCGATCGCCAATTCTAGCTTACCTTATGTCTACCCTAACTAAATTGACCCTTCTGGACCCAATGGAACCGACCGTGTCACCATCCGTGGTCACCTTGTATAGTTGTTACACCAAAGTCGCAGTTCATGCCATCTTGATCATCGTAGCACACCAGGCGCCCTATCAGGCAAGACACCTTGTCATTTGCTGTTTATTTATTTTAGCTCATATTTCATGTATTGCTTATTTTCTTTATGCAAAATAAACTGTGATACATGGCATAACTGTTAGAACTTACTGTTCATTTATATTTCCTGCTGTGTATTATTTTTCTTACAAATTAAACCTAGATTTAATGGATCATCTTGTGTGTTGCATTCATTGGCCTTGACACGTTGTACCACGAAGTTGTGTGTCGCATGTAGAACACGGAAGTACGTGATTGGCTGGCCACCAGTACGTACAAGCCGTGCGCTAGGAATAACCGCTAATAGAGGTTGCATGCTAGTTTGACTTAGCGGTTATAGTGGTTTTGTGTTGTGGATACAACACAGTAGGCATTGGACGGGGAGGACAATTCCTTAGCGTATGGGCTTCGATGCACTTCCCTTGTGACCCGGACTCTCCGCTGGAGATACGGGATTGATGACCCATGATTACTGACGGCCACTGACGATTCTGCGGAATGTCATGCTCTTACTGATGGGGCCTCTGGTGCCCAAAGGGGGACTATGTCGATCCTATTTAGCCAGGGCCCATGTGTAGGAAGGATTGTTCTTAACTACATTCATATAGAACGGTTAGGTACCTTATCCGTTAGGTACGAGTACTTTTGGTTTGGGTACTTGTATCTGACCGTGGCTTGGAACAATAACTTGTCGCGGATTAGTTCGTCACATCTTGTCCTTGTTTGGTTGTAGGTGTGACTTACTACTTCGATGAGAAGGTATTGAACCTTGTTGGGGTCCGGATACCATATTGGATTATTAGCATGGAAAGATACGTTACCGTGAATTAGTTTACCATCTCCTGTCTTTGTTTGGTTGGGAGGATGGTACGCTTGTTCAGTAGGTGCGTATTGGAACATGTTATAATTCGATTTACTTATTTATTTGAGCAATATTTATTCAGTTTATATGGCATGATATTATGTGTCTTGTTACGTCCCTCTGAGGACCTGGTTATCTTCCCAGGTGTGTGCTATTGTCTTTCGTAGGTGCTTTAGCTCTAGCCGTGTTCATTGCTATTTCTCGAGGATGATTGCACTTGGATCGTCTTCGCTTCGCTCGCCAAAACAATTCTTTTGTACATCATGTATTTTTTCTTTACTTGTTGGTAGTGGATTTGTCTCCGCCCAACATATTGTATCAAGACAATTTATTCTAATTATATGACATCTTCTATTCTTTTATTCTTGTGGATGAGATTAGTTATGGTTCTACTGAATTTTATAGCTTATGTATTTATACGAGGCTTCCATATATTGGAGTATACTTCGTATGAATACAGCTGACATGTCTACGTTCCTGGTCCTACGTATTTTGGGACTGGGGCGTTACATGTTTTTGTGGTGGCCCATGCAGGTCAAGATAAATTGTTTGGTTACTTTACCGTACCAAGCAAGCTTGCGTATAGGATTAGAAGTCTAGGATCTCATCCACATACTTGACCTCTTTCCTTGATTTTATCTACCGTTTGACTCATTAATTGCATCTTGCTTGCTTCCTTTCATCCCTATTCTTATCATCCCTTCGTGCTTGCTAGAGATTGACCCTACAAGTTAGATGTCCCAAACACCCTTAGTTTAATTCTTTTAAGTTGGGTAGAATGCCATGTGACCTAGCAACCCCTTTGTCCTTGTGACCTATATTAGCAAGTTTACTTAGATCCTAGAATCTAGAGGACCTAACCCATCTAGCCAACCAAGGACTTGGACTAGAAGACTATAGGACGACTGTGTAAAGACCATCACAGGACATGACTTAGCTCCTTTAGAAGTTCGACTATACTTCCTCTCAAATTTTAAACTCTCGTGCCTATAATTTCACTCTCTTCACAAATGTTACTACTATAACTTAGATTTGCAAGTTCATTTATTTATCGAGCTTGTTCACGACATATGTTATTGGAAGAGCTCCCACTAACATATTGTCTAATCAGAACCGGTGCATAATGGTCTGATCAACCAAGTGCACTTTGGTTCGCTTTTGTTTATTATTCTACGTGGATGGAACATAATTAAACTTGGCCTTTAGAACCTCATCTACGACTGCCTTGACAATTCTTTTGAAATTATTCGATCGTCTTTGAATCACATATTCGTATTCGATAACGCCTCCTTCGAACTCTATATTGCTTTCGCCTTCACCTATTTTAGGAGGACGAAGACGTTATTCTAGAATTTCCTCTAGCCTTCCTATCGGCTATGACCATTCTCACTCGATATTGCTATCCTAAATTACTCGACTCTATCAAGGCCCTCTAATCGCTTAATTAAATCGAATCTATTTTGTTCTCTTAATCGTGACCCTCATTCATTCCGACCGTATCGTATTATTTTTCTATAATCTAGATCGCAATTTCTTACGGCAAGATTTTTGTTATTGATTGTTCCCCATCGATACCCCCTTGTGTCTTTCCACCCCCTGCTAATTCTTAATTTCGAGGACGAAATTCTTTTAAGTTGGATAGGATGTAAAACCCCTAAATTTCTACTATATTTTATTATATCAATTTTGGTACTGATTTAAAATTTTTGTACTGTACGTCACGTAGTCGTATTGTACGTCATATGCGAAATTTTGTTTGCTCGACGAGTACGAATATGTGCGAGCGTACATATTTTATAAAAATATTTTTATTTTATTATACACTTTCAAAATTATATAATTATTAATTCTTGCTATAAAAGACCTTTTATTTTTAGCAGTTATTAATCATAAATAATATTTTATTGTATACTAGGAAAAGCATAATCATGTATGCATTATTCGTGCATACATATATATTCCTAAATATTTACTAGTTCATTTTAAATAAAAATATAATTTTCTAGATTTATTAATATAAATATTTTATTATTTAAAAAGGTATTTAAAAATAATTATGATTTTTGAAATTATTATTATTGGTATTTTGAAAAATATATTTGGAAGTCATTGTGGCCATTTAAATCTTGATTTGATTTTTGGATTTATTTAAATAGTTAAATATTCGAAATTTGATTTATTTGATTGATTTTAAACTAAAGGAATATAATTTAAATAGGATTGTAATTGGATTTGGATTTGATTTGATTGGCTTTATATCTATTTAATTATCTACTTTGTGTTTTAAATAGATCATTATCCTATCCTAATGGGAATTCCCGCATCCTATAAATAGGTAGGTACTCCTCCATTATTTTTCTCCACAAATTCTTCCACAAAAATTCCACAAAGTGTACGTGCCTCGTGTCGGTGTTCCATCCATCCTCGTGTCAGCCGTGATGGCCTCGGGTCCGACCCTGGGTGTCACTCCAATATCTTATTCCATGTTTATACAAATACATTGATTCCGTGTCGGACACTTCCCCGACACAATAGAAATTTCTACCCTGACACAAATCCTAACCTAACTCTATTCTAAAACCCTCCACCGTTATGAATATCCCCTTCCCAAGGCTCTCCTCCTTCCTGTACCCTCCTTCGTCGACCCAACACCCAGCCCGTCTCCTCCATGACCTCCCTCGACGCTCCTCCATCACCACCACTACCACTGTTCTGTCGCCCGACTCGTCCCTTGCGACCAACCCGAAACTTCCACGGCCATCCTGCTACCATCATCTTCCTCCGCCACCAATTAAGAACACCACCACCTCCTCTTCTCCTGTCCACCCATACTGTCGCCACCGTCGCCGCGGACTTCTCCGCTGCCGGCCAAACCAACACCACAACCACCTCCTGCCAACCCCGCCAAGACCTCGTCACCATCACCACCACCCCAGTCAGTCCGCCGACCCTCCTCGAATCACGGCCAACCACAACACCCACCACACAGAGGAGGAGAAAAGAAACCCTTACCTTTCCCGGCCGACATCCGCTTGTCCCCGACGATCCGTCGCACAGCGCTCTGGCGCCGCGACCGTTGTCCGCGACCACCCTCCGCGCTCAGCCCCTGTCCCGATCAGCAGCCCTCCGACTCCCCTCTCAAGTCATCGATCCGCCACCGCCGGACCAGCCGTCCTCCGCCCTTCGAAACCCTTCCTCCTCTCCGCAGAACCCTAGCCCGACCGACGAACCCTCCGCCGCCAGCCGATCTCCTCCGGCGAAGCCCCAAACGCCGTCCACCACCAAGACCTCCGCCGAACCTCGACTTCCTCTCCCCTATCCTTCCTCCGGCGCCGCCCCGAGTGGCTCGTCGAACCCTTCACCGACCACCACGCGCCCTACCCGTCCCCGTCGAAACCCCTTTCCTCCACCGCTTCCTTCCCTCCGCCGGACCCCGACTTTCCAGCCCCTCCGTCCAGCCTCTGCCGCCTACCCCTCCGATCGCCCGGCGAACCGCCTCTCGCCCAGCCCGATCGCTCGTCTCCTCCCTTAACCCTCTACTTTTTGTCTCTTTTAAACAGCTGAGTTTTTTAGTGGTTCAACAGCTGCGTTTGTTGAGTTGTTTTAACAGGTGAGATCTTTTTTGAGTTTGTTTTTAACAAGCTGAGTTATTAGTATTCTTATAATTATAATTATAATTATAATTATAATTATAATTATAATTATTATTATTATTATTATTATTATTATTATTATTATTATTATTATTATTTCATTATCATTTGTTATTGTTGTTATTATTATTATTTCTAATATTAATATTATTATTATTATTATTATTATTATTATTATCATTATTATTATCATCATTCTTTATTGTTAGTATTGGAACTGTTATTAGTAACTAGTCCAGGATTATTAATATTATTGTTAATAGTTTTTAGTATGTTTATTGCTATAAAATTTTTATATATTATTGTTTTTCAAACTATATGAGCTTGCCCTAAAATGTTTTTCTAGAGTTTTTTATATCCATCTGAAATATTTTTGCCTAAAAAAAAGTGTTTCTTAATTATCATATATATTTTCAAATATTATATAAAATACTTTAAGGCAATTTTAGTTTTTAACCTAAAATAAATTTTGGAATATATATTATTTTATGATGTCATATCTGTAGCTTTTGACCTACAAAATATATTTCCACAAAAAAAGTCAGTTTTTTTTAAATGGTTTTCTATATAATATAAATAGTTTTCTGAAATCAAATATATTATTTATCAAATTTTCTTTAATTATCCTTCTGTCCGTGACTCAACCCGCTCTTTCCTATTCGATGGCCAATTCTAGCTTACCTTATGTCTACCCTAACTAAATTGACCCTTCTGGATCCAATGGAACCGACCGTGTCACCATCCGTGGTCACCTTGTATAGTTGTTACACCAAAGTCGCAGTTCATGCCATCTTGATCATCGCAGCACACCAGGCGCCCTATCAGGCAAGACACCTTGCCATTTGCTGTTTATTTATTTTAGCTCATATTTTATGCAAAATAAACTGTGATACATGGCATAACTGTTAGAACTTACTGTTCATTTATATTTCCTACTGTGTATTATTTTTTTTACAAATTAAACCTAGATTTAAGGGACCACCTTGTGTGTTGCATTCATTGGCCTTGACACGTTGTACCATGAAGTTGTGTGTCGTATGTAGAACACGGAAGTACGTGATTGGCTGGCCACCAGTACGTACAAGCTGTGCGCTAGGAATAACCGCTAATAGAGGTTGCATACTAGTTTGACTTAGCGGTTATAGTGGTTTTGTGTTGTGGATACAACACAGTAGGCATTGGGCGGGAAGAACAATTCCTTAGCGTATGGGCATCGATGCACTTCCCTTGTGACCCGGACTCTCCGCTGGAGATACGGGGTTGATGACCCATAATTACTGACGGCCACTGACGATTCTGCGGAACGTCATGCTCATACTGATGGGGCCTCTGGTGCCCAAAGGGGGACTACGCCGATCCTATTTAGTCAGGGCCCATGCGTAGGAAGGATTGTTCTTAACTACATTCACATAGAACGGTTAGGTACCTTATCCGTTAGGTACGAGTACTTTTGGTTTGGGTACTTGTATCTGACCGTGGCTTGGAATAATAACTTGTCGCGGATTAGTTCGTCACATCTTGTCCTTGTTTGGTTGTAGGTGTAACTTACTACTTCGATGAGAAGGTATTGAACCTTGTTGGGGTCCGAATACCATATTGGATTATTAGCATGGAAAGATACGTTACCGTGAATTAGTTTACCATCTCCTGTCCTTGTTTGGTTGGGGGGATGGTATGCTCATTCATTAGGTGCATATTGGAACATGTTATAATTCGATTTACTTATTTATTTGAGCAATATTTATTTAGTTTATATGGCATGATATTATGTGTCTTGTTACGTCCCTCTGAGGACCTGGTTATCTCCCCAGGTGTGTGCTATTATCTTTCGCAGGTGCTTTAGCTCTAGCCGTGTTCATTGCTATTTCTCGAGGATGATTGCACTTGGATCGTCTTCGCTTCGCTCGCCAAAACAATTCTTTTGTACATCACGTATTTTTCCTTTACTTGTTGGTAGTAGATTTGTCTCCGCCCAACATATTGTATCAAGACAATTTATTCTAATTATATGACATCTTCTATTCTTTTATTCTTGTGGATGAGATTAGTTATGGTTCTACTGCATTTTACAGCTTATGTATTTATACGAGGCTTTCATATATTGGAGTATACTTCGTATGAATACAGCTGGCATGTCTACGTTCCTGGTCCTACGTATTTTGGGACTGGGGCGTTACAGTACGAGAGTGACATACTGGATTCTTAGTCAAATTAATAGTGCTCGTGTTATCACAGAAAATAGGAATATGTGTGTAAAATAAATCATAGTCTTCTAGCATTTGTTTCATCCACAAAATCTGAGCACAACAATGTCCTGCGGCGATGTACTCAGCCTCTGTTGTTGATAGGGCTACAGAATTTTGCTTTTTACTAAACCATGAGACTAAAGCCTTGCCTAAGAAATGACATGTACCACTGGTACTTTTTCTATCAACTTTGCATCCAGCAAAATCTGTATCCGAATAACCGATAAGGTCAAAGGACTTAGTTTTGGGATACCACAAGCCAACAGAAGAAGTGCCTTTAAGGTATCGAAAGATACGCTTAACTGCGGACAGATGTGATTCCTTTGGGTTAGCTTGAAAACGTGCACACAGGCAAACACTGAACATTATATCTGGACGACTAGCAGTTAAATAAAGTAAACTACCAATCATACCTCGATACTTACGTGTGTCGACTGGCTTGCCTTGTTCATCTGAATCAAGCTTTGTTGAAGTTGCCATTGGAGTGCCAATAGGTTTGACATTGTCCAGATCAAACTTCTTTAGCAAGTCTTTTGTGTACTTGGCTTGATTTATAAATGTCCCATTATCAGTTTGTTTGATTTGCAATCCGAGAAAGAATTTCAGCTCTCCCATCATGCTCATCTCAAACTCATTCTGCATACACTTAAAAAATTCTTGACACAGAGATTCATCAGTAGATCCAAATATAATATCATCAACATAGATTTAAATTAAAAGAAGTTTACCATTAAAAGACTTAATAAACAGTGTAGTGTCAACCTTGCCTTTTAAAAAACCGTTGTCAAGTAGAAAAGAGCTTAGACGATCATACCAAGCACGAGGGGCTTGTTTTAAACCTTATAAGGCTTTCTTCAACTTGAAAACATGATCAGGGTTTTTAAAATCCGTAAAACCTGGAGGTTGTGCTACAAAAACTTCTTCTTTTATAAAAACCATTTAAAAAAGCACTCTTGACATCCATTTGAAATAGTTTGAAATCATGAAAACATGCAAATGTACATAACATACGAATGGATTCTAATCTCGTAACTGGGGCATAAGTCTCATCGTAGTCGATACCTTCTTCTTGATTGTATTCTTAAGCTACGAGTCGAGCCTTATTACGAGTCACTAAACCATTCTCATTTAGTTTATTTCGGAATACCCAACGGGTGCCAATGACCGGATGATCAATAGGCCTGGGAACAAGTTCCCAAACTTGATTCCGTTCAAATTGGTTTAATTTCTCTTGCATAGCATCTATCCAAAAACTATCACTACATGCTTCATCAATAGTTTTGGGTTCTAGCTGCGAAATAAATGCAACACTAGAAACAATATCTCTACTGGATGTACGAGTACTTACTCCTTTGGTAATATCACCAATTACCAAATCTTTTGGATGATCAGCTGTAAATTTCAACCTTTTCGGTAGATTCTGAAGGTAGCTGGTTCCTGGATCTTCTCTAGGAGGTTCAGCTAGTACAAAGCTTGGTTGAGGATCAGCTGATGTTGAGCTTGATGCAGGCAGATCTTCATTCCTGTCATCGATAGTCATTTAATTCATTTCATCAAAGGTGACGTTGATTGATTCTTCGATGATCATTGTTCGTTTGTTGAAGACTCTGTATCCTTTGCTCTTGGCCGCATAACCTAAAAATATACCTTCATCGGCCTTTTTATCAAATTTTCCTAAGTTGTCTTTTGTATTAAGAATAAAGTATTTATAACCAAATATTCTAAAGTATGAAACTGAGGGAGTTCTATCAAACCATAACTCAAATGGAGTCTTCTTCGATTTGGGTCGAATTAGAACTCTATTGAGAACAAAGCAAGATGTATTGACAGCTTCAGCCCAGAAATATTTGGGTAGACTAAACTGGTTTAACATTACTCTGGCCATTTCGGATAGAGTTCTGTTCTTACGTTCCACAACTCTATTTTGTTGTGGAGTCCTAGGGCAGGAGAACTCGTGTACAAAACCATGTGTGTCACAAAAATGCTCAAACTCATGTAACCTTTTTCATTCTGTACTTTCTTGCAAAAGGCGACAAATTCGGATAATGCATCATTATTGCGTGTCAAGAAATATACCCACGTGTATCTAGAGAAATCATCTACAATTACAAAAGCGTAAAGTTTACCTCCGAGGCTAGCAACTCTGCTAGGACCAAATAAGTCCATATATAGCAATTGTAGAGATCTAGTAGTACATACTGCGTTTACTGACTTGAATGTGGATCTGGTAGCTTTGTTCTTTTCACATTGGCTGCATACCGAATCCTTCTTGAATGTTATGTCTGGTAAAACTGCGTACTAGCTTCTTTGTGGATAATCTTGATATTGTGTCCATATTTGTGTGACCGAGTCTCATATGCCACAGATGACTCTCATCGCTTTTAGCCATTAAGCATCTACCTGAAATGTTAGTTTCTTCCAACAAATAGAAAACATATATGTTGTCTTCCCTGATACCTTCAAAGATAGTACTACCAGTTGAGCTATCAACTATAGTACATTTGTCTTTGCCAAAGTTGATGCCATAACCATGATCAGCCAAATGACTTATACTGAGTAGATTATGTTTCAACTCGGTAACCAGACAGACATCTTTAATAACAGGATAGGGAGACTTACCAACATCACCGATACCAATAATATACCCTTTCAAGTTATTACCGAAGGAAACATAGCCTTCCTTCTTTTTCTTCGACAGTGTTGTAAATAATGTAGCGTCACCGGTCATATGCCGTGAACAACCGCTGTCGAGGATCCATTTGCTTTTAGCATGTGAAGGATGTTCCACCTATAAAACAGTTTGCAGATGAAACTTTTGGTACCCATTTCTTGTAGGGTCCTGAATTGTTAGCTTTTGGTATCCAAGCATAAATATTTAAATCAACAAGCTTTCTCATTCTACATGCAGATAAAATATGACCAATGAGGCCGCAGTAATGACATTGTGCATGTCGAGTGTTGAAAGCTGAGTGGTGTGCATGATTGGTAGGTTTAGGTTTTCTAGTATAGAAGAAAGCATGCCTATAATCCTGTTTGGGCTTAACCTTTTGGGGTAAAGGTTTGATAGGGTTAGGTCTGACAGTGTTTGGCTTGGGAATGTTCCGATTTTTCGGTAAGTGACACGTGTTAGGATAGGAAGCAGCAAGCTCAGGCTGTTTTCCTAACCTAATTTCCAATCTTTTGGAAGTGTCATACAGCTTAGTATAATCAGAAGTAAGTGTTTCCATTCTGATTTGTGCACATCGAAGACTTTTCTTCTCTATAGAAAGTTCTTCTCTGAGTTGGTCAATAATTTTGTCTTTCTCTTCAGATGACTTGGTAGTCTCGTGTAATAAGAGCTTTATAGAAGAAAGCTCACCAGACTCACTAACATTATTTCTAACCTCAGCTAGTAGGTCGGTAAGTCTACCTATATATTTCACCTTTGTACTCTTTGAGTACCTTCTTAGAGGTCTGATACTTGCTACGCAGTTTCCTGTAATCAGTCATCAGGTCACTGAAGGCATCTCCTAATTGCTCAAAGGTGAAGTCATCATAAGTATCAACTACAGGTTCAGTAGGTACCTGATCGGATGCCATAAAGCATACGTTTGCAACGTCTTCTGATTGTTCGTCTTCTGAGTCGCTTGCTTCACTTTCATGCCATATGCTGGTATTGGCATATCTCCTAGATGTTGATCTCTTCAGGTTCCCTTTTTCATACCTGTTGCTCTTTTTGCTTGATAATGAGTTTGTGGGACAATCCTTCTTCATGTGTCCCTTCTTCTTGCAGCCGTAGCAGACAGCGTCATCTTGATACCAGTTGTTGCTGCTGTTATTTTCTTTGGCTCTCTTCTCATATCTCATGAATCTTTTGAATTTCCTTGCTAGGAGTGCTTAATCTTCAGCATCAGATTCACTGCTGTCTGAGTCACCTTCAGCAGCTTTTCTGTGCTGAGCCTTGAAAGCGATCGTCTTCTCCTTTGGTGCCGGCTCTTCAAAATCTTGTAGCTCCAGTTCATGAGTGAGTAGCTTACCCATGAGTACTTCGAGGGACATAGTTGTGAGATCGTTCCCTTTAATGATTGCAGTAGCCTTTGGAATCCAGTTCTTGGTGAGAGCTCGCAGGAGTTTGCGAATGTTTTCATGGTTACTGTAATCTTTGCCTAGGGAGGACAAAGGATTTACAATATCCAAGAACCTCTCGAACATCTGAGTAACTGTTTCGTTGGGCTTCATCTTGAACACCTCATACTCTTGAGTAAGTCTGCTGACCTTTGATTCTTTGACTTGAGTCGTGCCTTCATATGTGACTTCAAGTAGCTTCCACACTTCATTAGCCGTTGTGCAGATAGACACCCTGTTAAATTCAGTTCTGTCTAAAGCACAAAAAAGAGCATTAATGGCACGTGCGTCAAGTCTGGCCCTTTTCTTTTCTTCCTCTGTATATCTGCTATAGGGTTTTTCAACTAAAACTCCATCAACATTTATACGAGGTGGCTTTTGATAGCCATCAAGAACAATGGACCATAAATCAAAGTCAAGTGATTTCAAGAAGAAACTCATCCATGTTTTCCAATAGGTATAGTTTGTACCATCAAACAGTGGGGGTCTGTTTGTGGCCTGGCCTTCACTTGTGAATTTCACAGTTACCATGTGTTGTGTTGTGTTGTGATCTATATAACAGTTAATTAAAAATAATAAATAATTGCACTATTACCTTTGCTTTACCTGTAACACCCGCTCTGATATCAATTGTAGGAACGAAATAGTAAAGCGTAATACTCTAGAGGGGGGTGAATAGAGTTGGCAGCGGAATAATGCTAATTAAAAAAGTTAGCAGCACAATCACAGAATATTAATCACAACTGAAATAAAGTAAAGGCAGAGTTAAGAAAGCAAACACAAAGACAGCGATGTATACTGGTTTTCCTCTGTTGAGGACTAATCCAGTCGGTAGAACTCTTGCTACCAGTTGATTCCACTATTGGAAAAACTGCAAGTTTTCTTACGAAGTCCTTACAACTTCTACAACGCGAGCTTTGATACGAAGAACTCGTCCAACTTCAAATGTGAAGAGGTATTCTTCAATCAAGCCTTCTGATTACAATCTCTCAGAAACTTCTAGACCGCACCGCACTGGCAAATCGACTAGAGAATTGTAATTGGCTTGGGATCTAAAATTGAAAGCTCTAGAAAACTCTTTGGAAGACTGAAAGCTTTAGATAGAGAGAAGATTGAAAGTGAATGAGTGAGTTGAAATGATCGAAATCCTTCTCTATTTATAGGTGTTCCAAAGGCAGACTTCTGACAGATTTAGGGCAGAATTCGGACAGAACTCTATGAGCAAATCTCGGTCAAATCTGCAACTACAGGAGGACCAAGTAACAAGGATTCAAAATCACAACGGCCACCAACCGAACTCTGGCCGAACTCAGCCCGAGTTCTGTCAGGGTTTAGTTAGGGTTTTTGAAAAAGCTTTTTGGTGATTTTTGAAAACTTTTTTGTAAACCTTTTTGAGAGGTCATTTTAAAAATATTTTGAACTCATTTAAGGGTAGCCTATTTACCAGTACGACTCGGTGTACAACATATTCCTAGACTCAAATAAAATGAAAAATACATTGCATAAGGAATTACAGACTCGAGTAGGCAAACAGATCTTCGGTCTTGAATTCAGTGGATAGCCATTCTTGATCATGTCCAAGTGTCCGAGATGTCCCGACTAGCTTCGTATATCCAGACAGAGTTTGATCAATTATTAAAATCAGGTTGACCATATGACCAATGGGCCAATAGTCCCGATATCCTACAACTGAGCTTGGGTGAAATGCATATATTGGTGGGACGCCTAAAATATGTGTATGATCCAAACTAAGTTGTATGATTCAACGATAGTAGCACGAGATCGTAAAGCGATCTATGCGAGGCACTTGGATTAAGTGTTGGTTTCGGTTCGAGGACGAACCTGATTTTGAGTGGTATATTATGTAATGTCCTGCTCCGCTCGGTACATTATGATGAGTCGTTGACTCAAAGAGTTTGCGTTGACCCGATGAGGTATCGATACGAAAAGATGCAAGTGTTGCGTTGGCCAAAGGTAACCTTTGAGTCGGTTGGAATCTATGAATCGAACCGATGCAAAGGATAAGTTCCGTTTGAGCAAGTGCTAATGTTAGTTGATCTGGTGTGCAGGCTATGCCTTGATGCTGGATTACGGATCATGGTATGGGCGTGATAGGCCAAATCGACCGAGTAGTTCAAAGGAATGGCTAATTCCGGGAGTTAGCTATGCGATCGAGTTATGGAAGCGAGATGCTTCAATCGGCGAGGCGGCAAGGCGTATTGGCTTAAGGTGGGCGGGTTCTTGACTCTCTCTCCCTATTCCTTCACGTCAAATAAAATACGTTATGTTATGCGTAATATGTTATCGAGTTAGCGAACGTGTGTCGGCGAGTAAGTGTCTAAATATGCGTTGAACACTAAGGTAGAACATTGAACAATCGAACAATTGAAGCGACGTGCATCAAGTGTATGAGTCGCGGTAGGGCAATGATGTAGAACATTGAAAGACGATATTGAGATACGCATCATGTGCGCGGCTCCGAGAACAATGAACACTAGGCATAGAACATTGAATACGACGCTGAGTGTGCCCTCGGGCACTTATGCTACAAAAAGACTAAGTAACTACGGAACTAGGCTATGGGAATAACTTACGAATGGTACGCATTGAATACAAGTACGAGATGTCTAAGCCGTTGGGCGTCGTGCATCAATATGGATGTGTTGGGGCATAACGCCGACGGAGCTCCCCATATGAATGGTGGATTATGTTTATGGCACGGGAAACCGTTTATGGCACGGGAAACCGTTTATGGAACGAGACTATATTTATGCAACGGAGGATTTGGTTGGATTGTTATGTGTGTTTGCTATGGCGCATATTGCATGGTCAATGGACTCGGATGGCCCGTGCATGGGTGCGGCTTCCCTCGAACGGTTACGCCGGGGCGCCGGGACCGTTCGGCCTAGGAGAAAATTATGTGTAGTATTTATGTTGCACAACATTCGGACGGATTGTGACCGTCCAGTGCTATGATAAGCTATGATATCCGTAACTTTGGGATCCTTCGGATACTGGGCTAGCAACCCTTATCGAAGTGATCGTAGGCTTACACATATGAGATACCAAGTCCATTATGGTGCGAAACACCGTGACCTTCATATAGATAGGACCGGTGGGCTGAGATGAGAGCTGGGTACAGGCGCAGGGCCTGTCACCCATTATGCATATGTTTACGTTTATGATTGGTCGGTTGCACGAACCGTATGATTGCTTATGTAAGTTCTAACCATGGCAGGCTAGGCAAAGAGGAACGGAATGAGCACGAATTACTATGTTATGTTTCAGCTTATGTCTAACTGTATCTGCTGTAGGAACACGGTATGGGACACATTTATGATAATGTGCTATGTTTCAGTGTTGCCATGAAATCGATCCTAAGGCTAAATAGAAAGATCACCATTTAAGATGCATGCTCACTAAATGATTAAGTGTTTGTTTTGGGTGCGAGCGGGTCTTGATCAGTGCGAAGCGAGGACGAAAGCACTAATCCCCCACTAGTTCATGTGCAGGTCAGGTTATGATCGGCTCGGGGCGGAACTTGGCTTGGACGTGTCGAGGTATGGAGTCCTTGGCATTCAAGTGGAGCTTCCGCATATGCGTTCGGACTTGCGACATAGAGATGTTCGGCCGAAGACTACTTGGTGGCTATAAAGAGGCATAATGTATGGAACAATGAAATCCTTTGTGAGCTAGAGAGATCATGAGCGTTGTAGCCAATTGGCATTTATGTTGGGCTATTCAGAGCCTTTGTAATCTTCGATATGTTATCAATAAAAGAGATTCTTGTGTTATACTCTGTTTTCCTTTCGCTGCTTATGTTATCAAATTGAGATAGTTCTATGTGAACCTGTTATCTTGCCTTGCACGAGCGCAACTCCAGGCTCGTGCGGCATCACGCCCCAGCGAGGACGACGATTTGGATAAAATCTAGCAAGGACGAGCGATTTCCCGGGTCGGGGCGTGACAACTTGTACGTACTCAATTTGAAGCTTTCAAACAGAAAAATGGCTTACAGAAGCTTGGGATCAAACAGCCCTATCCTATAGAATGGAAAGAAGTCCAATTTCCTCCTAAATACAAACTCCCTACTATTATGCTGTTTGATGGCAGCACATCTCTAAGTCAATACCTCAATCACTGTGAAGTAATGACTGATCAATTTCAACCAAATGATGCTCTTCTTACTAGAGTATTTGTCGGCTGTTTAGCTGGTGCAACATATGACTGGTATCGTAGTTTACCAGATGGTTGTATAACCTCTTTTTCTGGCTTCAAACAAATGTTCTTGGAATAATTTGATGAGAGAACCAACGACATGACTATGTATGTTCTTATCAAAATCAAACAACGACATAATGAAACTGCTGAACGTTTCATTGAATGATTCTGCCATGAAGCACTCAAAATGCCTCTCGGAACTCCAGATGCTTTGACTATAGACACTTGTAAATTAAACCTGTTGCCTATAATCAGCATGTGGACGAGATCAACACAGTTCCAGGACTGGCCTTTCTTCATAGTGAACGCCAAAGCAGCAGAAGAGAGCGCTGACAAGTTCAAACAATTTGGTATCCAAATGCCTAATCTTGACAAAGATGAACACGCTACACCAAATAATAGTGGCCGTCAGAATAATCGCAAGAGCAAGGAGACTTTGGCTATTAATCTCAAAGGCAAAGAAGCTCTAGCTATTAATGTAAGTCAGCCAACATCTACCCCAACAGCACCACCACAAAGGGCACCACATCCAAAAGAAGAATACTCTTTTAATGAAGATGATATCATGAGTATCTTTGATTGTCTAATCAAGAGCAATAAACTTTAACTGCCAGAAGCAAAATGGCCAGAGGAAGTTGGTAAGACTGACCATCCACTACCAGAATAAGTCATTTTAGCGACGCCTACAAACGTCGCTAAAATGCCTAAAGACGTCGCTAAACTAGTTTAGCGACGTATTTAGCGACGTCTTTCTCTTGTCGCGAAAACCTTAGTCGCTGTTTGGAAAGACGTCGCTGATCGTCGCCAACACTGACGTTTACCGACGCAAAGATACGTTGTTAATATACCGACGTTTACCGTCGTTTCGTCGATGAAATAGCGATTTTGTCGATGAAATAGCGACGTTTATGATGTCGCTATACGTTGGTATTCCCTGGGAAAATTACCGACATTTTTGATCGCTATGCGTTGGTATATATTACCGACGTTTTGTGATGTTGCTATACGTCGGTATATCCTGGGAAAATAAGGTAAAATCTTGGGATATTTACCGACGTCTACCGACGTTTACCGACGCATACCGACGAAACTGACGTCGCTATACGTCGATAGCCTGGCAATATATGCCAGTTTAGCGACGTCTACCGACGCAATGTGCCGTCGGAAAGCGTCGGTAAACGTCGGTAGACGTCGCTAAATTAAAAAAAAATTAAAAAAATAAATTGCAGTATGCAGTTTCCTCCACAGAATTATTTTTGCCCTACAGTTTAATATGAAACACAATACACAAGCACATTTTATCCCTGGGTTCGCCGACCCCTTCGGTGGAACAACAACACCGGTAAATTAACATCCAAATGAAACGAATAACAACATAAAATAACCAAAGTCCACACAACATATATAAACCAATATCCAAATTGTCATGGGTCTACACAACCAATTACCAATGTATCTATGCAACCAACAAACAAGTGTCACAAACAAATAAGTGTCACAAACAAATACAAAGAAAAATAAGTACTCAAACACTCAATACAAACAGTCCTAACTAGGACTACTGGGGATCTGGAGCAAGAGGGGGCGCGCCGCGACGAAGGGCTAAGAAAAGCTCATAGTCCTCATGTAAAATCGACACCGATGAAGGAGGTAGTGACGTCGGTGGAGTCGGTATCGATGAAGAAGGCAGTGGCGCCGGTGGAGTCGACGACAATGAAGGCACACCCGGAGGACAATAACGCTCCAACGCTGCAAGTCGCTGGTGGTATGAATCCATGGTAGATAACATTCTATCACTGCTATCAGCAACCGAATCCTGCACCAATCTCAGCCTCTCGCCCATGGTCATCTGTGATGCCTGCAGATCCAATACGCTGCGATCCGTCGACGCTCTATGATCGGTGACGCTCCGCTCTGTCCGCTCAGTCACATGTCGGAGCTCCATAATGCTGCGATCGAGCGCATCCAATCGTGCTATAAGTGCAGGATCGTCCGACTGGTGCTTAGACTGGTCCTGAATCCGTCGTAGCAGCTCGTCCCGGAGAGACTCCATCATCTGGTGGACTCGGGCAGACTCCTGGGACGGATGTGGACCATGCACACTAGCGGGGGATGCCCTAGAGGACTGGCTCGCAACTAGGGCGTCATAGGATGCCGTACCGTAGTACGTACCCCTACGGAGGCCACCAGCGGCGGTCATCCAAAGTTCGTCCGCCGACGGAGCTTGAGTGGGCTGCGAGGAAGTACCGGCCTCTCCCGCAGTAGGTGCACTAGCAGTCGACCGGTCCCGAAGCCTCTGATACTCGGCCTAGAAAGTATGGATAGTACTCTATGATTTCTAATCTCTATTTAATGTACTTATTATTACTAACTACATGAATATTTATTTGCATGCATATTTATTAAGTTATATTAAAATTAACACGAAGTATTATAATTAACAAATAGTATTGTAATACTTACATAGGCAAGCTCGGCCCTCTCGTCAATAAGGCCTTCGCCCTTCCGATGGGTTGCCAGGAAGATGGTCACCATGTCGACGTTACCGACCTTCCTTACCTGTAATTAAATATATTATCTTAGTAATAATTTATCGAATTTGCATTAAAATAATATTTCTGAAAGAAAAATACATACCAGACGACGAAAATGTTCCGTCATCGGGCCTTCTCAGACTTTCTGACACGATCAGGGGTGATCCAACCTTGGCCTTCTCAGACTTTTTCTTATACCTTGGCTCGTTGAATCGAGCCTTCATCGCATCCCACTGATCAGGGGTGATCCAACCTTGGATCGGCTTTCTGACACGATCACGAGCCTTCTGATCATTGATAGCGTCGCGGATCAGCTTAGCAGTGACAGCAGGAAACATTCCCTCGATCAGCTCGGCCCGGTGCGGTGGATAGAAAAACATATCCTAGAAGAGTACACAAACCAAATATTTTTCAGTAATATATAATATGCATAAATCAAATAATTCAAGTTAAAAGCAAATCTATTTTAACCTCGAAGCGCGCAAACCAGTAGGCCTTCCTATCGTCCGAAGCATCCGAGTAGTTTATCCAAGGACCCCTATAATTTTGCCTCAGGAGCTGGCCTAGGCGTCTCTGTACCGACGGGGGACGATATCTATACAGACATATTATATTCATGAGAAAAGTTAATTTATGATAAACACAAAAAAAATGATAAACCAAAATACTTACTTTGTACCGTCGGCCCAGATCACCGTCCTCGTCTCCTCCGGAGGTACGCAGGCATCATCTGCCTGATACTGGTCGGCCGCCGGTGCAGCCTCCTCCATCTTCTCATCTGCCTCCATCGTCTTATCAGCAGGAGGAATGCTACTTTCGGGAGCAGTCTCAGGCCTGGAACTACTCGTCCCAGGAGATATGTCACGTAGCACCGTGGCGGGCGGAGCTACTGTCCGATACACATGAGTACTGGGCGACGTAGATCCAGAGCCGGTACCAGTAGGAGGTACCGAAGAAGAACCCCGTCCTCTAGCAGTACCACCAGTAGGTACCGAAGGAGTACCCTGTCCTCTGCCATTATTAGTACCCTGTGCCCCATTTCGGGAAATACGGAACGATCTGCGACGACCTGTCATGCCTGATAACAACATATGATGAGATACAACAAAGACAACAAATAATAGAGACTAAAAATATGAAAGTGCAACAAAGACAATATAATAACCAAGACAACATATGATGATACATTTTATAAGAAACATCTAAGTCCATATAGTATATTTTATAAGAAATATCTAAGTTCAGATTGTACATTCTACAAGAAACATCTAAGTCCAGATAGTACATTCAGATAATAACCAAGACTAGATAATAACCAACTCTACATGATAAGAAAATGAAAGTACGTCTCTCTCAATCATCTTCATAATAATCATCTTGTTCATCTTCCTCGACCTCATCTTCCTCCTCATCTTCACTTTCATCTTTGCCTTCGTCGGCTTCGTCTTCCTCTTCGGATAATTCTATATCTTCTACATTATGTGTCGTGTAATGCGTAACTTCCGTGGAGTCCACATCAACAATATTGTTTACAAGAGGTAGCTCATCCTTCTGATAAGCTTTTTTGTCAACATCAAAAGTATCTCTAGCTTTAGTCATGCATACTGCCCACCAGTCAGACTTTGTTGCTCCCCGTCTCGGATAAGCTATGAAGTACACGAGCTAAGCTTGAGTTGTTAGGACAAATGGTTCGTAGCCTTGATATCTATGCTTGTAGTTTATATCCACAAGACCATGCTTATCAATTTTCCAACCTTGATTTTCAGTCGGATCGAACCATTCACACTTGAACAACACGATCTTTGCAGGTTCTCTGCCATAATTATACGTCAACTCCACAATCTCTCGTAAGATGCCAAAGAAATTATTTCCTGGATCGACGTCTTTGTAGTTCGAAGATTTGATACACAAAAAACTATTTTTCGTGGAATCATAATCCAGGAAGATGTCTCTGATCGGAGCATTTGTCGACTTGAACCGAAAGCCATTGACACAATAACTTGGCCATATTTTAACAAAAGTAATTGGTCCCTTGGCAAGAGTTCTAATTAATTCAATCTCGGATGAAATTAGACGATCGACCTGAATACCAAAGAAGCGATAGTAAGTTATTTATTGCACAGTTGCATTAAAAGAGGCCAGTAATTACCGGGCTGCTTACATATTCGCTCAACCAAGAAGGAAAATGACGTCTCATTTCTTGTTCTAATTCTTCGTCTGTTAGGTAGGGTCTAACCGACCTCAACTCAGCAATATATGTGCTAAAAAATAATGAAGCAACCGCCGATTAGTACAATAATATTAGCTTTTAATATTACATTGAGATGACGTAAACTCATCATTAATTACTTACCCCTCTAGCTTCTCCACTTCATCCTCGTCGCAATTAAGTAATACATAAAACTGAGCAGCCCTTAGCTCTTCGTCATTCAAATATCTCTTCTTCATTTTCCCCGAAGGCTTTCCGGACGCATTGAATACTTTCAGTATTCCATCATTAGATTCTTGATAATCGTCATCGTTTCTCGGAGCCCTCGTTCTATTCGTAGCAACATGAGGTTTGAAATACGTTGAGCAGAAGTTTGTAATCTCCTTGAGAATATAGGCTTCACAAATAGAACCCTCGACCCGAGCCTTGTTTTTCACCTTCCTCTTTAGGTGGTTCAAATGCCGCTCAAACAGGTACATCCATCGATAACCAACGAACCCACCAACACGTGCCTCGTAGGAAAGATGAATTGGCAAATGCTCCATGGAGTCAAAGAATCCAGGAGGAAATACCTTCTCGAGCTTGCACAGTGTTACCGCAATATCGTTCTCCTGCTTTTCTAGACGATCGACGAGCAACTTACTAGAACAAAGATCTCTGAAGAATATGCTAAGCTCAGTCAATGGATCCCAAACAACCGGGGGTCAGAATTCCCGAAATGCAATCGAAATTAACCTCTTCATGAATATGTGACAATCATGGCTCTTCATACCTGTCAGTTTGTTCTCCTTGAGGTCGACGCATCTTCTCAAGTTCGAAACATATCCGTCTGGAAATTTCAGACCTTGAATCCACCTACAAAGTCTCACTTTATCCTCCTTCTCCAGTGAGAAAATTGCCTTAGGCTGCTTCAACTTCCCATTTTCGTCCTCTATCAAATGCAATGTAGGACGTCTACATATTTCTTCCAAGTCTAATCTAGCCTTTGGATTGTCTTTCGTCTTCCCCTTTACGTCCATTACAGTATTAATTATGTTGTCAAACACATTCTTCTCGATATGCATGACATCAAGGTTATGTCTAATCAGATTGGTGCTCCAATATGGCAGATCCCAGAATATACTCCTCTTCATCCAGTTATGAGTGTGACCAAATCCGTCACACTTGTAGCCCGTAGCAGGCTCTTCAATTGCTCTTGGTAAATCTTTTACCTATTCCCATATCGTGTATCCGGGCCACCTTGGCAGGGGATTAGCCTTCTCCATAATGCCAGTACGAAAAGCATTCATGTTCTTCCGGTACGGATGATCCTTCGGCAGGAATTGTCGATGACAATCGAAGAAGCACGGTTTGCCTTCGTGTTTCAAACGAAAAGCCTTAGTACGGTCCATACAATACGGATATACAAGACGACCATGCGTGCTCCATCCAGATAACATACCATAGGCCAAAAAGTCGTTGATGGTCCACATAAGTGCTGTCCGCATCTGAAAATTTTGTTTTTTAGATACATCGTACATGTTGGAACCTACTTTCCACAGCTGATTTCAACTCATCAATCAATGGTCGTAAATACACATCGATATTCCTTTTTGGATTGTTCGGACCTGGGATAATAACGGTGAGGAACATATACGGAGTCTTCATGCACATCCAAGGCGGTAGATTATACGGAGTGACGATCACAGGCCAATATGAATACTGGGATCCCGAAAGTCTGAATGGAGTAAAACCGTCGAAGCTGAGACCCAATCTGATATTACGCAGATCAGTAGCAAAACCTGGATACTCTCGATCAAAGTACTTCCATACTTCTCCATCAGATGGGTGATCCAACACTCATTCGGTCTGTTCCTGCTTATGCCAACTCATGTTTTCTGTAGTTTCCTTCACCATAAACAACTACTGCAACCGCGGCGTCAACGGCAAGTAGTGCATCGAATCGGTAGGCTTCCTGGCACCGACAGACTTTCCTCTACCACTGCCCTTGTAGCGATCGGCACCACAAAATCTGCAGGCGTCTTCATCCTTGTCGTCTTTGTAGTACAACATGCACCCATTGCGACATGCATCAATTTTCTCGTATCCCATCCAGAGCGATCTCACCATCCTCTTAGACCGGTAGAAGTCTTTAAGTAACTTAGCACCCTCAGGCAATATTTCTATAAGCAACTCCATAAGACGGTTGTAGCAATCTTGCGACATGTTAAAATCGGACTTGATGCTCAACAATCTTGTAACCACCTCCAACGGTAAATGATCCTCACAACCAGGATATAATGGAGTCCTTGCATTCTCCAGCAACTCCATGAAATGTGCAGCATCGGCGTTCGGTGCCTCCTCAGGTGCATCATGATCATCCGGATCGAAACTAGGCCCCGCCACGTCAAAAATCATGTTCACCAACCCATCGTCGTAAGCAGCGTTGTTGTGGACATCCACATAAGGCTCATACTCGATGCTAAAGACACAAGTTCTCCGTGCGCGCTCTACTGATAGTAATTAGGCGTAAAACCCTTCGAGTATAAATGATACGTGACTTCCACTTCTGGATGATATTTCAAGTTGCGACCTCTCACATACGGATACTTAATTTTGGTACCGTCCATGTACTGAGGGAACGCCTTGGCAAACTGCAGGAACTGCTATACACCCTCTATGAATTCATCACGCACACCACACATGTCATCAGGATGATGGTTGTACATCCACGAACGATTCCGTAAGTAGTAATTCATATCCATATCCAATTGACGATAATTCTGTAAGATAGATACATGCACATTGCAGTCAGTGAATGAATGTTAAGGAAGTTTAGATATGGGTGCACAATTTAGATAGAGGTCAGTTTATACATGCATATTACACATATTACAAACAAAGAATTTGAAAGAAGAAACAAAAACAACTGTGTTGGGACTAAAACAACTGTCTTGTGTCAAAGTGTCGTATCCGATAGACCGACACTAATCCGATACGGTCGATACTAAGTACATACGGTCGAAGAGGTGGATCCGCTGGTACATCCATGTACAATCAATAAAGTAATGATCTATTGCAGATTGGAGGTAAAAATCTGTATCGTAAGACAAAGTAAACAAAATTAGTTCGATACCGATTCTGATACTCATCCCAATTTCTCCCCAATCTCTTATAAAAAAGGTGTCTAGCGAGGTATAATTGTACTTGTAGGAGTACACGACACCAACTGTCCAATATCGACCCTTTGGGTCTATAAGAGTTACTTCACTCAGTTTGTCAAGACAAGTCAAACTTTTTAAATTAATATCCAATATCGACCCTTTGGCCTGTGCTTGAGCAGTATCCTAACTCAAACTATCGATCCTAACTAATAAATTAATATCCTACTTTAACATCTACTAACTCTCATATTCCTTCTAACATAAACTAATATACTAATCTAAACTAACCCTTTAACTGAAACTAATATCTAAACAATGTTAATCATGAACTAACACCCTAACCTGGAAGTCCACACTGCTCAAGCACAGGCTAAAGGCCAATGTTGGACAGTTGGCGTCATGCACTTCTACAAGGCAAAACCAAATGTTGACGGTATATATGCCGTCAATATTTAAAAAGTTTACTTGTCTTGACAAACTGAGTGAAGTAACTCTTATAGACCGAAAGGGTCGATGTTGGACAGTTGGCATCATGCACTTCTATAAGTACAATTATACCTCGACAGACACCTTTTTTATAAGAGGTTGGAGAAAAATCATTGAAATAGAATCCCAAGTAATCACGATACAACAAGTAGTAATAGTGTATCACATGACATGACCATATAACCATAGTGTATCAGAATTGACCATAAAACCACACTAATGATGACCATGCAGCTCACGCATACGCTCAATGGTACCATCACACAACATCTTCTGATAAGTGGGATCGACGACGGGAAAGCGCCATTCTACTGCAGGTGCTGGATGAATGGAACTCCCGGTCTCACTAGCTATCGGTGCCACTTCCTCCTTAACAGTAGGAGGAGCCACCTTTGTAATCTGTGTTTCCCTCAAACCACGTGCCGCTGCTCGGGTCATGGGTGCCATCTGGTAAAATCGATATTCACAGGGGGGAGCGGTTGAAAATAAATGAAGAGAACTATCAGAGAATCACATAAAACTAACTAGAACTGAAATACAGTAATTGACAAATAAATGATAGAACTATCAGAGAATGTACTCATCTGCTACTCTGAAAAGAGTAGTGTAATATCAGATGTCTGCACCGGAGTCACAATGTCCTAAACAGAGTAATATGGATCATGATGTGTAAAATACAAGAGAATTGAAAGATACAATGCAATCTACATGATTTCTAGGTCACATAGGTCAAAGTCAAACCTTGGTCAACCTTGGTCAATTACACTAGTCAACTAGGTCAATCCTAGTCCAGTCAAGTCTCACTAGGCCTAACCAAACCTAGGCAATCAAACACACACCATCACAAGTCATAGAGAACACATATTACATATATATACATGCTTACATTACATTCATATATTTGAACTTGCATTCATTCAATCATAGGCATATTTACATAGATGCTTGCATTTCTACATTCATTCATGCATTCATTTCTTAACATATATGCATTAAACTTGATTATTAGTTCATGGCATTTATGCATACATATATGTCTATCACATATGTTATCTAAACATGCATAATACATTCACCCATTCTATTCTTTATACATATGCATTACATGATTACACGTCAATACCTACATTAATGCTTACCTATACATTATATTTCATATGTTATCCAAACATTGCATTTATAACTTGCATATATCCATGTATTCCCATTTGCATACATATATGCATATTGCATTCATATGTGCTTACCAACATGCATAACATTACACATATATCATTCATTACATACATATGTTATATGTGTATAGGAAAAGGGAAAATGAAAGGAAGAGGGGATGAGTTCATATGTCCAAGTGGACTGAAATAGAGATTGTGATCTCAGATTTAACAGTGGTGCAAAAGTGTGTGTGTATCCACATTCAGATTTGTGTAGTGTGTGTAAGGGTGTGTGTAGATGTGTGTGTTAACAGTGTACACAAAATCAGTATCACTATTCTCAAATTTCAGGTTGAAAATGTGTGTGTGTATACAATCATAGGCACTGTATAAAATTGATATTCACAGGCGGGTCATGGGTGTCACTATATAAAATCGATATTCACAGGTTGAAAATGTCTGTGTCGTGTCAGTGGGAGATAGGTTAGGGTTAGGTATCCTTGGACTGGGTCGGGTAGGGGTCGCCGGAGCGGAGCAGGGGACGAGGGGGTCGACAGTGGAGAAGCGACGACGAGGTCACCAGGGGGGAGCGATCGCCGGATACGAGAGGGAGGGAGGCAACGCCGAAGGGAGGGGGAGAGAAGCGAGAGGGAGCGGTCGTCGGGGGGAGGCAACGTCGGAGGGAGGGGTCGTCGGGGGGAGGCCTCGCCGGAGGGGAGGAGCTCGTCGGGGGGAGCGATCGTCGAAGATGAAAGGGGGAGGGGGAGAGAAACGAGAGCGCTTGGTGGGAGAATAAAAATTTGGGAAATAAAATAAAATCGATCGGGTTCCCAGAACCCTAAATGAAAGTTTTTAGCGACGTCTAAGTGAGACGTCGCTAGACGTCGCTGTTTAATAATAGAGTAGCGACATACATGATTAAATATCGCCAAACGTCACTGAATAAAATACTCAGCGACATTTTACGACTACATAGCGACTTGTTCTTTCCAAACTATAATTACAGTCGCTACTAGTCACTAAACGTCGCTGATAGTGACGTTCAGCGACGTCATTTATATACGTCACTAAATATACAAAACATAGCGACATTTTTAACTGGCGTCGCTAATTTCGTCGCTAATTTGACATATTTTGGTAGTGATCCTAAATATTGTGTTTACCATAGATTTATTGGACGTCCAACTCGAGCATGATATGTGCTCAAGGGTAAAATTCAGGAGATGGTCAATTTCGGTGGAATCACTCCAACAAGATGAGAAAACTGTAATGGCTAACGTTGTCTCTCTATAGTTTGGAGATTTTTCGGCTCAACTGGTGCAAGACGGCATCATCCCTATCCCGAGACCTACTCTGGAGATTATTAATCTTCTACCTACACGAACTGATGGTTTTGTTCCTCTGTCTACTGATAAATAGGAAATTATGTGGATCCATCCAGATTTAGTGGCTGATTTCGAAACACCGTCTTCCTCCACCAAGTCTAAGAAGGCCACTAAATATAAATTATGTTATATGATTTCGTTGGGTGAACATTGTTTTCCACCTCTAACTGTTACCTTCATCTCGACAGCAGATAATTCTTCTTCTTCTCCTCCTGCTGAGACAACATTATCAAAGTCAGAAGCCAAATATCAACCAGCTTTCCATATGTATAGTCCACAGTCTCGTAAACTAATGACAAAAATGGGATATGATCTACAAAAGGCCTCTGGTTTGAACCATGAAAATGGATCCCCTATACCGCTTTCTTTGTGTCTTTCTCACAACCAATCTCGGGTTGGTTTGGGTTACTTGGCAAACTCTTCTTCTTGCCAAAAGAAACCTTCCAGAAATAAGATCCAGGCAAAGAGTTGCAATATGGTATCCTTCGAACCTGTATCCGAAGAAGAAGCCTTAACTGGTACCAGGTCTGGGAAACCTTACCTAAGAGACTATTCAAAAGGTCAAGAAAACCTTGCTCCAGCTCTGGAGGCTCCTCAAGCATTATCTTCTCCTGCTGTTAATGTTCCATCAGCTTCATCACCTCCAATAGAACCAACTCTTCCCAAACCGACGACAGTCGACAAAGGAAAACAGCATGTCCATTTTGATAAAGTATTGAAGAAGACTCCAACTTTGGAACTCGAGAAACCGTATAACTTTGATATACTGGCTCAGCTGGCTAATAGTCCGACAAGATTGTCAATTTTTGAGCTACTCCATCTTTCAAAGAAAACTCGAGAAACGTTGAGTTAAGCTTTGATGCAAGTTGATAATTGTCTAACATTCCTTAAGAAGCCAGAGGAAGAGCCTATAACATGCCTTCGTTGTCATAGTATGATGGAACTGATACCAAACATCACCTTCACACAAGATGATATGTAGTTGGAGGATAATCATTATGATCGACCCCTCTACTTCACGGGATATGTCAATACCATGAAGATTGATCGTATTTTGATCGATCCTGGGTCTGCACTTAGCATCATGCCAAAGACTCTACTAGATGCATTAAAGATTCCTGTACACAATCTTTCAACAACCTTCACGACAATATTAGGATTCAATTCTGGAAGAAGTGAACCTCTGGGAAAGATTCGTCTGAAGGTTCAAATAGGCAATCTTCGTACAAAGGTTACTTTCTACGTGATCGATAATCATGACTCTTATAATGCTTTGCTGGGAAGACCCTTTCTGCATGAGCATAACATTGTACCATCCACTCTACATCAATGCTTCAAATATATAGATGTCAATGGAGAGGTTCAGAAGGAAGTAGCCGCTTAAATCCTTTTAGGGACATTAAAGCGTATTATACTAACTCTTGGATGTACAAGAAAGATTTCATGAAGGTTTTATTGGTGATGGATAATGAGGAAGATCAGAAAGATACTTCAAAAGATGTTCTCATGATCTCCGTAAAAGGACGTACTACTCGTCCCTCTTCTTCTCAGACGTTGACTATACATTTTTCTCTCATAACAAACAGCCTCCTGCTGCAGAAAAGGAACAAAAGGAGATCACCCCTTCTGAGCCTCTGGTTATCGACCTTCGTCGTAACAAACCTTCACCTTCTCCTTCTCCTTCTCCTTCTTCTCCTCTGGTTATCAACCTTACTAAGCCTTCTGTTAAGGCTAAGAATCCTCCTTCTCCTCCTCTGGTTATCAACCTTACTAAGCCTTCTGTTAAGGCTAAGAATCATGTTATAAATGATGATGTACAAATCAATAAAGTAGCATCTCCTTTACAGTATAGTAATATTCTTTATTATACTCGATGTTATTTAGAAATGTTAGATTACTTTGAACCACTTACCATAGGAGAAGTTCAAGCTTCCCAAAACGAAGCATTGATCGAACCAATGTAGGACTCCTTCTTCTTAGTTCCCTCCGAAAAGAAAGATGAACTTCCTATAATTTTTAGTAAAGGAACATAACAGAAGATCACGTCCGATAGTGAAGAAGAAAATCACGATAACGGAAGACTTCAAATACGTCGTTATAGTTAACAATCAAGAGATATCATTCAAAAGATGGGCTATAATTTTAAAGTTGGTCTCAATGTGATAAAGGAAGGCGAACTCCTATTCGTATTCCTGCTCTAAAAGAAAAATCACAACAATACTACAACAAAATGAAGCGGGGACTGGGTTATACTTCACCAATTTTGACTCCAGAAGCCTCTGAATCCGAAAAAGAAGAACGATCTAGCACTTCTGATTCTGTTTCATCGGATTCAGACACCAGTGTTGGACACGTCCATCGAGTGACTCTATCTTCCAATATGGTAATTGCTGAGTTCTCGGAAGATGATGAAGACTTTGCCGAAGCCTCTGAATCTGATCCTTGGGCACAAAGGATGGATACTCAATGGGAGCTTCGCTTCGAGCAACGTGAGCCACCTACCGAAGATCAGTTGGTTCAAGTCAATGTTGGAGATGAAACTTCTCCAAAACCAATATTCATCAGTAAAAGCCTCCCTGAAGCGGATAAACAAGAACTGATCCAACGCATAAAGGAATACATTGATGTATTCGCTTGGAGCTATAAAGACATGTCGGAATAAGATCCCCAGATTGCTACCCATAAACTCAACATTCTGCCAAATGCAAGGCCAGTTAAGCAACAACAGCGTCGATTTCGACCTGGCATGATGGACGCCATAGAAGCTGAAATCAAGAATCTCAATGCTTATGGATTTATCAGAGAAGAACAACATCCAGACTGGATGGCTAATGTTGTCCCAGTTTTGAAGAAAACAGGAAAGGTCCGAGTTTGTATCGACTTAAGAGACCTTAATGAAGCTTGTCCCAAAGACAAATTTTCTCTTCCAATCACTGATGTCATGATCAACAATATTTGTATATTTGAACATATATCTTTTATGGATAGATTTTCAGAATATAATCAAATCAAGATGCATCCGGACGATAAGAAATATACATCTTTTCGTACTCCTCTTAGAGTCTATTGCTATAGAGTCATGTCGTTTGGTCTCAAAAATGCTGGTGCAACTTACCAGCGGGCGATGAGTAATATCTTTCGTGATCATTTACGAAAGACGGTTGAATTCTATGTAGACAATATTGCTGTCAAAAGTCATCTAAAAGAATAGCACATTCAAGACTTGAGAACTATATCCGATCTAATACGCCAGCATCAACTTAAGATGAATCCCACCAAGTCATTCTTGGGAGTCTCTAGTGGCAAATTTCTTGGATTCGTTATTACCTCTAAAGGTATACACGTTGACCCTGAGAAAATCAAAGCCATTCAATTGATGCGTCCTCCACGCGACCTAAAAGGGCTACGAGGATTCCAGGAACAACTTGCGTATATCAGGAGATTCATCTCAAATCTCTCTGGACGCTGTAGACCGTTCACTCAACTCATAAAGAAAGGTGTGTCTTTTATTCGGACTGAAGAATGTCAACAAGCATTTGACGACATAAAGAGGTTCTTGATGAACCCTCCAGTTCTAGTGCCTCCAGTCTCAGGAATACCCTTCTTGATGTATATTCGAGAAATGGACCATTTGCTGTAGGATCGTTGAGCACTTCTAGAGGGGGGATGAATAGAGTGCGTGTGTGCAGCGGAAATAAAATCACCAATTAAAAATTAAACTATGGCAATGATGTAAGAGCAGTAAATAAAGATAGGAGAATCAAACTCAGTAACACAGCGATGTATACTGGTATCCCTCTGAGAGGACTAATCCAGTCTCGAGTACTCTTGCTCGATGTTAATCCACTAAAGGCACAAGCTTTAACTGAGTGCTTGCAACTCTTACACCACCGTGCTTGTTGACGAGTGCACGACCAACTCCAACACACACCGTGCTTGGTGACGAGCGCACGACCAGCTCCACAACGAGAATTTGTTGTTGAAACTTGACGACCTCTTTACAACTCTGAATAACCAAAAGACTTCTAAATCAAATCTGATAGTACTGGCTTTTGGCTAAGAGAAGTATAGGTGAGATTTGAAATTTTTAGATCACTAGAAAACACTTGAGATGAATAGAGAAGAGAGTGAAGAATGAATTGATTGTTTTGAAATGAAAAGTTCTTCTCTATTTATAGGTGTTTTCACCAACCGAACTCGGGCAGAACTCGGACAGAGTTCGGATGCAAATATCTCGCAAAATAGACGTTGCTCGCAGATTTGGAGGCAACTGAAGTTTGAATACAAACTGACCGAACTCGGTCAGAGTTCGGGCCAAACTCGGCTAGGAGTTCTGTCAGGAGATATAATAAAATTCTTTTGTAAAAACAGTTTACAAACATGTTTTTGGTAATTTGTAAAATCATTTGAAAAGGAATATTTTCGAAATACATTTTTGAAATATTTGTAATCGAAAATATGAAGGGTAAAAATAGGTTTAGAGAAGGAGAATAATTTTAACCCTAAGCCAGTAATACCATACTTGATTTTACAAGGAAATTCCTAGACTCAATAAAGTGTAAAAATACAGAATAAAAGTAGAAAAGAGTCTTCAGAATTTTTGATGACTTTGACGCTTGGATTTATGCAGTACATCGTCCGTTGAATAAGATTTCATGTATCCTGAAATAGTTAGCAGCATTTTCTATATTTTGTGTATGGACTAAAGTATAAGTTGATTATCGAAATCGGGTGTGACCATGGAATGGGCCAACATTCGTTAGGTGCTTTATTAGCTCAGAATAATAAAGAAGGTCATGAACATGCTATTTATTATCTTAGCCGTACAATGATTGGAGCTGAACATCGATACACCCCAGTGAAAAAAGAATGTCTTGCTTTGATGTTTGTTGTTCAAAAGACGAGATATTATATCACTGGCCAAACTATTCATGTTATTTCTAGAGTTAACCCTCTCTGGGTCTTGATGAAGAAGCCCAGTACACTCAATTCCTGGCTTGCAATATGGGCCATATTGTTAGCACAATATGATATGGTTTATGTTCCTCAAAAGTCTGTTAAAGTTCAAGCCCTTGCTGACTTTCTGGCAGCTCATCCAGTTCCCGAAACGTCTAAACTCTACGATCAGATTCGAGACAAAACTTTGGAGTCTAACATGATTTCAAAAAAAATTCTTACATGGCTTTTATTCTTTGATGGTGCATCCAGAATCGGGCCAAAGGGTGCTATTGTTGCTGGAGTTGGAATCATCGTCGCCTCACCAGAAGGGTTAGCTATTCAAATAGCTTATCCTTTAGATGAGTCGTATTCCAATAATGTGGCTGAATAAAACGCTCTTCTCATTGGTCTCCAATTGGCTAAACAATTAGATATTAAGTATCTTGAAGTTTTTGTAGACTCCAAACTGATTGTCAACCAAGTAAGAGGCACATACGAAGTTTGACATCAAGATCTGGTCCCATATTATGATACAGCAATCATGATGGCTACTTCATTCAATTACTTCTTCATCGAGCATGTACGCCGAGCAGGTAATACAGAGGCTGATGCACTTGCTAATCTTACAACAGTGTTAGCAATTCCAGTAAGAAGGCAACAAATGATCGTCATCACTAATAGAGAGTTATTTTGCATCGAGAATAACTTAAATATTGAAGTCAACAATTCAAACATGGAATTCAACAATTCGGTTGAAGTTTGTACTATCAGTGAAGATTGGAGGACTCATTTCATAGACTTAGTGGTCCATGATATCTTACCCGAAGATCCTAAGGAGGCTACAACAATTCGTCGACGGTCACTCAAATTCTATTATAATCACGCTACAAAGACACTCTACCGACGAACGTTTGACGCCTTACTCCTATGCTGTCTCGCAAGAGAGGAAGCAAAAAAATACTTTGTAAAGCTCATGACACTTTTTGTGGCGCACATCAACCTGGTCCTAAACTACAGGATCGTATTCGCCGTATGTGCTACTATTGTCCCTCGATGGTATCTGATACAATCGAGTATGCAAGGAAGTGCCGAGCATGTCAAATCCATACTGATTTCATCCATCAACCATCAGAATTTCTTTACCCGACGACAGCATCATGGCCCTTTGAAGCTTGGGGCATGGATGTCATTGGTCCTATTAACCCTTCCTCGTCTCGAGGACATCGGTTCATATTGGCCATAACTGATTATTTCTTACAGTGGGCTGAAGCTATACCTCTAGCTGAGGTCAAGACAAGTAGTATTATCAATTTTTTTAAGCATCATGTGATCTACAGATTCGATGTTCCTCAGCGAATCATTCACGATAATAGGCCATAATTTATCAGTCAGAAATTCACTCGATTCTGCGATGACAACAAGATCAATAATATTGCTTCTATAGCTTACAATCTTGCCGCTGACGGGTTGGCAGAAGCATTTAACAAGACCATCATCAAACTCCTCAAGAATTTGTTTCTACCAACAAACGAAACTGGATTGAAAAGCTTGGAGAATGTCTGTGGGCATACCGTACTACTATACGTACTCCTACAGGCTGCACACCTTTCTCTTTGGTATATGGATGCGAGGTCGTCTTACCATTAGAAATCTAGATCCATTCCCTAAGGATTGCCATTGCCAATAAACTCACAACTGAAAACAATCATTGTCTGAGACTTCAGGAGCTTGAAGCGCTTGACGAGAAACGGCTCCTAGCTCAACAACATATTGAGTTATACCAAGCTCCTCTATCAAAAGTTCTATCCGTCAGACGTCCTATGACTATGACGCACATGAGCAAAGGCAAATTCGAAGCAAAGTGGAAAGGGCCCTACATTATAAGCAAAGTTTTCTCCAACGGAGCTTATCAATTGACTGGTATGGATGGTCGAGTCGCCATGATGCCCATTAATGGCAAATTTCTTAAGAAATATCATGTTTGAAGACAAAGAGATATCAACACAGAGAATCAGAATATAAATAAAATTCCTTTTATTGCATAACTCAGACAGAAGAAAAACATAAAATTAAGGAGGACCAGAGCCCTCTTGATTGAAAATATATTTCGCAAGAAGCTCGAAGACATTATTGTCCGATGACACCAGTAGTTCACAAGCAGCCTTCCTCAGAGCTTCTTCCTCGGCAGTACTTTTAGGCTCCACCAGTTTGGCAAGAATGTCCTATTTTAATTCAGGAACAGCCGAGCTTTCTTCCACTTCTGGCCGAATGGGTGGCGAAGGCTCGTCGGAATGAGCGTCGATGGCAGCTTCGATCTTTAGGATGGCCTCAGCCTCCTTGGGTACATCTTTGAAAGACATTTGCAATGAAAGGATAAGTGTGGATAACATTCTCAAAAGTTCTGCACTATTTATAGACAGAAAGGCCAAACATTCTGTCTCAGGAATCAAAGCGACATTTCCTCAAAAAGACATGTTCGTTCATTCATCTCCTTTTATCTCATGAAAAAGTCTTCATTTATTTTCCGTCTCGAGAACCGAAACGACCTTTCCTCGAAAAGGCATGCTTATTCACTCATCAATCATTTTTTGGCCTATTTTATTATCGTTTATTTACTTTCTCGTAAATAAAGCCACAAATAATAAATACTCAAAATCCCCCGTGGAGTCCATCCAAATCATCAATTCTGTCTTCTGAAACCCAGCTGTTTTAAAAGATCCCTTATCTTTATGATAAATTCGTATTATTATAGATATCCTCTTTTTAGACATGATACCATGTCTTTGAGTCACAACTGGCTTGAAGATCATCAATAGAAAAATGAATTCATGTCTACATTACCTTCTGGATTCTATTTTCTATATCATCACATCAAATCAAGTCATAAAGGAGAGAAAAATCATTATTTATTCCTTCTTTAAAAAAAATATAGATATATCTTAATGGAAATCTATTGCATCTCAGATTTTCATTCTAAATATAACAAATGGAGGTCTATTACATCTTCGGATCTTCTTGTTGGTGCCAGTTCCTTGTCGACTCAGCCTGAAGCAGCGAGCAAGGCAACGGAGGGTGGCGCGAGTCAGATGGTGAACCAAACTCTAAAAAAAGAAGGCACACGATGAACAAATCAAACCAAAGACCCTAAAAAGGATTTGGTTGATACGATCGATGCATGGATCAATGATCAAAACGCTTACCTTCCATGGCTGGGTTGACAGTCTTTCGTCGTGACGAAGGCGGAATGTACTGACGTACACGTCACTGCTCTCTGCATGACGAAGCGCAAGATAAAGGCTCAACGAAGCCCTTTCCCTTCTTAACATCGAATCTTCTGGGCGCCATTAGGGTTTATCAAAGAAGCCTCTGAGTCTAGAGAAAGAAAAGACAGAGTTTCGAGGAATCATGTCGGTGGTCGAAGAAGCTCGAGAAGAAGAGAAGGAGGTAGGGTTTTGAAAAATCACTTTGTGTGTAAAGAATAAAAGGCCCAAAGGGTACGGCTATTTATAGCCCAAACAGTTACGCAATCTATGTTGAAGAATCGGGCTCGAGTTGACTGGCGCTACCCAGACAAAACTAGCATGATTCAAAGTATTTCAAAACTTTGAAGTATTTTCAAGTTTCAAAAACTTTGAAGGGGGTCTTGTAGAGGCTAAAAATCAAGCTACGCCATTCCTGAAAGTCATATCATCAGGTTGCGCCAACATCAAGTTGTACAACATCAGGTTGCGCCAGCATCAGGTTGTTCAGGAGACATGTTACGCAAGTGCCATGTGGCATACTTCCTCGAGAAGCTATAACGGTATTATCATTGCCTGACAGCTGACAACATACATATCAAGGAGAATCCGTTCGAATTCAGCGCAACACGGAGCTCGGAAAGTTTTGGTCAGATTTAATGACAGCTAGCAGTTTGCACAACATATCAGGGTACGCAAAGATGTACTTAGGCGCAAGTTAGAGATAACAGCTAGTAGTTCGCACAATGTATCAGGGTGCACGAGGTTGAACCTAGGCGCAAGTTGCTAGGTTGTGTCCCCGTACAATCTGATGAAGCTCGCACAAAGTGATCGAACAGTATCCAGAGCAGAGTGATGTGGCACGCATGCCACTAACTTCACAGAATATGCCCACTATACTGCCCACGACCATGCACATCTCAATCAAACGATGCCACGCATCCACAGCAGTTAGTGTTACCGCTCACGCAAGTGAACATGAAGCGTGCAACCTGAAGTGCGCACAACCCAAAATAACTGCTAAACAGTTATTTCAATAACTCTATAAATAGAGTTTCAAATCCGTCTGAAAGCATCACGAATGATCATAATCTCCTGCTAAAGTGTTGTTGCTGTAGGAACGATATAGTAAAGCTTAATACTCTAGAGGGGGGTGAATAGAGTTGGCAGCGGAATAATGCTAATTAAAAAATATTAGCAACACAATCACAGTATATAATCACAGTTGAAATAATGTAAAGGCAGAGTTCAGAAAGCAAACGCAAAGACAGCGATGTATACTGGTATCCCTCTGTTGAGGACTAATCCAGTCGGTAGAACTCTTGCTACCAGTTGAATCCACTATAGGAAAAACTGCAAGTTTTCTTACGAAGTCCTTGCAACTTCTACAACGCGAGCTTTGATACGAAGAACTCGTCCAACTTCAAATGTGAAGAGGTATTCTTCAATCAAGCCTTCTGATTACAATCTCTCAGAAACTTCTAGACCGTACCGCACTGACAAATCGACTAGAGGATTGTAACTGGCTTGGGATCTGAAAATGAAAGCTCTAGAAAACTCTTTGGAAGGCAGAACGCTTTTTAGATATAGAGAAGATTGAAAGAGAATGAGTGAATTGAAATGATCGAAATCCATCTCTATTTATAGGAATTCCAAAGGGAGAACTCTGTCAGAATTCGGGCAGAACTCGATGAGCAAATCTCGGTCAAATCCGCAACTGCAGGAGGACCAAGTTCCAGAGAATTCAAAAAATTAAACGACCACCAACCGAACTCTGGCCGAACTCTGGCCGAGTTCTGTCAGGGTTAGGTTAGGGTTTTAAAATAGATTTTTGGTGATTTTTGAAAACCTTTTTGAAAACCTTTTTGTAAACATTTTGATAGGTCATTTTAAAACATTTTGAACTATTTTGGGGATAGCCTATTTGCCAGTACGACTCGGTGTACAATGTATTCCTAGACTCAAATAAAGTAAAAAATTATATTGTATAGGAAGTACAGACTCAAGTAGGCAAACAGATCTTAACGTAATCTCGAGGTGCACGATACCAGTCATAGGCGTTACCTGGCTGGAAGTAGGCATAAACAGCCTCATCCTCACAGCGATAACCCAAAAAAGTTGGATCTCGAGGGATGAAACCGGCTGAATAACCAGTCTGAGCGAACCGAAGATCAGCCAAGGAGTGAATATCCAATCTTGCTTATGTCCAAGAAGCTGAGATGTTCTAACAAGCTTCGTATATCCAGACAGAGTTTTGATCAATTATTAAAATCAGGTTGACCATATGACCAATGGGCCAACAGTTGCATCTTCCTTAAGCTCGTGTCTTTGATATCACATCGTCCAAGGGATAAAGTGATCATCTTTTGATCAGATTCTATTGTTGTACTTCCCCAGAAATCAATTATACTATTGTACTCTTTTCTTAGTTTGTAATCAAACTTTCATTTTTGTAAACAGGTATCAAGAGTGATACTGGAGTTACCATCATGGATCTTGGTCATACATGCATATATGAGGCCCTCACCAGGCTTGTATACATAGATTTTGAGTTTGGTGGAAATCGAAACCCTTTTCGGTTTCCCGAGAACCTATTTTTAGAGTATTTAAGGTATTGATCTATCAAATCTTTGAATTTGTGAAAACTAATACTCCCACATTGTAGAGAATTAAATTTCATGTGATTTTGACTTTTGAAAATTCGAATTTCGATTTAAAACAAAGTTTTTGTAGCCGAAACAAGTTTTGAGTTTTCAAGAATCAACTTTCTATGACGGTTCGGAAAATCCGTCGAAAATCTGCCAAAATCCGTCAGAAAATCCAAACTTGCACCACTAAACTTGCTGTGACACTTCGAAAAATCCGCGGATAATCCTCAGTAGTCTACCGGATGATCCGGTTAGGCTATTGTTTGTCTATTTTTGCCCGTTTCTGCTCGTTTTTGTCCGTTTTTGATATTATCTTCGATTGTAATGAATTCTTAACATGATTAGATGACCATGTATACTTAGAGAAAGATTGTACACCCTATATACACTTGACACTAGCTTATGTTCATATGTTCTCTATACTCACTATGTATTGTTATGCCCTTCCAGATTTATTGTACTTTATAGTCTATGACATATCCAATATTTACTTGATAGTGACCCATCGTGATGTACTCTTGTACATGTCCTTTCCTAGATTATTTGATAGTGGCCTGTCATGGCGCACTCTTGATTCTAGTACATGTGTAGCTCCTTGATAGTGGCTCGTCATAGCGCACTCTTGTCTTGATATTGTCATATCTTGTTGTGGCTTGTTGTAGTGTACAATCTTGCTTGTCTTGTCCAGTCTCGTATGTCTCATGCCTAGGATGGATTCTGCGAAATGCCACACCCGAAATCCTAATGAATATGTTAGGAACTATACAATTAGCTTGATTATTTAGTTCATTGGGAGGTAAGATTTTCCCGGTTACCTGTACTCCTTGTTTCTTGGTCTTATATATATCGACTAGAGATTTGGAGCTATTTGTCATGATGAGCACTCTTCCAGCACACCGTCGAGTAGGTCACTTCTTTAGGACACATGTATCTTACTGCAGTGTGTCTGCTATACTTGTTTTTCTTTTTGCTTGGATCAATCGGGTAGTTTGCAGAGCAGGTAACTAAAATTGGATTTTTCAAACTTGCATATGTTAATAATTAGGATTATAACAACCCTAGTTAGCTAAGTAGCAAGCCGTACTCATTGCTTGGCCGTGATTGATGGATGGAGTCTATTTTCTTTCTAATTTAGGCTTGTCCAGTTTATCTTATTTCAGTACTTAGCTTCCTGTCATTTCCTTAACATACTATTTCCTACAACATGCTCGGCTTCACCACATGCTCACATGTCCAATTTATTCTATATACTTACTTGTTATTTCCTTACATGTTTTCAGAGTCCTTTCGTGTACACTGTGGTACCAATTTATTATTCCAGTCTCGTTTACTGTTTTATCTTAGAGATATTATAAATTGCATGCTAGTTTTAGTTCATAGTTTGTCTTCCTCTGTGGTACTTGCTATTGCGGTTCTGACCCTACTGGTTTTGCATTGACCAGATTTAGTTGAGGAGCCCGAGGATCTTCCGGACCTTCCACTCCATGGTGACCATCCGGAGCACCAGGGTGCTTGAGTGGCTGTTCTTTCACTTACCTACTCTTTTCTGTACATATTTTTTTGAGGCGTTTAGCCACCGAGTACGTTTTCTGCTCATGTTTTGAACTTGACATTTGGCCTACGGGCTTAGACATGATGTTATATTTCTAGACTGCAGCTAGAGATGATCATGTATTACTTCGTCTTATTAGTTCTTTATTTTTTATTACTAGCTTCATGATCATCTATATATTATAGTTTGGGATGCTTTACTGTCTTATATACCTGATGATCATATCCTTGTATATTATCTGCTTGAATGTGATTGAGATATCTAGGATTTTTTTTGACCTAGGACTGACTGTTGGCTTGTAGTAGTAACCCCCATCTATACAGCTTATACGTTATTTCAGAGTACTGGAGTACTTTGGTATACGTAACTGGCCTTGTCCGTTCCTACTTGCCGGTATTCTGGTTCTGGGGCGTGACATAGGTTTTAGTGGTGGCCCAGGCAGGTCTGATTTATCAGATATGTGGGGGTTGCTGGTAGTTATCTCAGTCACAAATTCTACTCCTTTGATATCCTTCGTTTTACTCTCTACCTTTGATATTTGACCTGATATCTGCTTTGATTGTTGATCTTTCCTGTTCCCTCGACCTGATCCTTGTGTCCTTAAATCTTTAAGGGCACCGTTTCTGGTCCTTCTGATCATCTTGTTCGGATTCCATCTTTGGCGGGTCAGCTTCCGCCTGTTCTTCCAGTTCGGGAGGCTCAGCCTCAGCATTTAGGGGCAGAGTCTAGGGTAGACCGAAGGGCAGAGTCGCCAGTTTCGTCTGTTCAGCCAGCATTACCAGTTCAGCCAGAGCAGCCAGAGGGTATTGTTCGAGCACTGGTGGATGTGTTGAGGGGTTTTATGGCGTTGCAGCAGCGTCAGGGCGATATTCTTACCCATTCTGTTCAGACAGCTTTGGAGAGGGGTGGTGCTCAGGTCTACAATTCTGCGAGCAGCTTCAGACGTCTCCATCCCCCGTACTTCTATACTTAGATTTAAATAATACAAGGAGAGTAAATTGAATAAGTTTAAGGATTACATAAAACTAGATTTAGAGGCTTCAGATCCAATTTAGGACAAGGTAGAAGAATTTAGATTTATGATGATTAAGTGGTCAGTTTTGATTTCTAGTAAGAAGGGTATGCTTCATGAATAATGTTTCGGAACTTAGAAATTTAGCCTATGGTGATCATGGCAAGGTCAAATCTTTATGATGGAAGGATATAATTTTGATGGTAGTCATATAAAGATTGATTTTTATATTGGGACTTGCGAGATAAAAATATGATTGGCAAATGATAAACTTGATAGTATCAGAGAGAGATGATTAGCTTGACTTTTCTATGAAATCTTTTCTCTTATTTTCCCTTTAAAAGGAGAATTTTGACTTATTCCATATCTTTGAATCACCTTTTAAAAGTTTTCAATATCACTGAATTCTAATTCCCTTGATCGCGACCAATCGACCTTGGTCAACCCCTTAATCGTACCAATAGTCTTGATCCTTGACCGTACTCAATTGATTTGAATTCCATCGTGACCTGGATCTCTATCAATATGTTGCTCGTGCTTAAAACTTTGATTTTGTTCATAACAAACCTAAATTCCATTTTAACCAAGAATTGATTAGCCCTCATCATGTCAATATTTTAATTTTGATCGTGATTAAACTTCGATACCAATACCACTCGTGCGTAAAACTCATATTTATACTTGAAAATGAATAATTTATGTTCCAATCACGATTAAGCTTCATACTATCCTTGATCATACCAAAATTTCATGATTGGTCGTGCCTAGACTACTATCGTACTCTTCATCATATCTAAATACTATTTGACAAAGGTTAGACTGACCTATCCTTGATCGTGTCGAACTAAGATTATGATCATGTTTGAATTTTAACACTCGGGCCTAAACTCTTCTCTGGCCATGATTTGATTTCCTGATTATATCTAAATTCTTGTGATTAGTCGTGCCTAGATAATCTGGCATGAGTAGACAACTTGAAAACCATGATCATGATTTTAACGATCAAAACTATACATATTACCTTTGCCTCTAAATCGTGCTTGAAATTTGGCTATTAATCACGACTGTCCGATTTGACTATGAACTTGTCATGTCAGAATTTGAGTTGATCATATCGGAACAAATTTTCTATCATGTCTATGTTCTGATTCTCTAGTCACCCGTGCTCAGGTTTCCTTCCTATATCATGACTGAGCTTTAAATTTCGTCCCTCTATCTTAAACGTGCCAAAGTGATTCTAGTCATTCCAAGTTCTTAAGCCTTGATTTCACCCGTGACCAGATGGTTTGATCCTTGGTCACTGATCATGCCAAACGTTTCATTATTCCTAGCGACGCCCAATTGCGTCACTTTCGTATTTGAACATGCCTATATAACCATGAATCTAATCTTATTGAGCCTATATTATATTTATCATTCAATGCTTAGTCCTGATTCTAACTAAATCGTAACTGAACGATTTTGATTTTCTAGTCGCGACTTTATGCATAAGTAACTTGAATACTATCTTAAAGTGAATTTAAACCTTGATTTTGTCTCTGCCATTTTTTATTCTTGTCGAAAATTCGATCCTGTTGTTTTAACCACGTCCGAACTCAGATCGCATTCCATGACCTAATCATACTCATCAAATTTTTATCGTGCCAATAAGACCTTAACTTCAATCTTGTTTGTGCCTAAAATTTTATCTCAATTATGCCAAACCTTATTTTGGTCATAGTTAACTTTTTAATTTTGATCGGGCTTGTGCGACTTTGAGACAGATTTTCATCAAACCTAAATCGCTACAGATCACCCCATACTTGAACTTCATTTATATCTTCGACTTCCCTAGTCGTCGCTAAGATCGTGCCCAAATGACTTAAGTTACTTCAAAATCGTGTATACATAGTTTTGTTCATATCACGATTCCATCATACCAAATCACTAGTCGCATCTAAATAATTTTGAATCGATTATCTTGATCATGCCAAAGTTATTGTTCTTTGATCGTATCCAAGATATTGCCTAAATTTTCTATCATGTTTTAACTCCCCTGCCAATCTTTAAATTCGAGGACGAAATTTCTTTAAGGAGGGTAGATTTGTAACCTCCGTTAATTGATTTCTTGGATATTTTTGAAATTTTGTATTTTTAAACTCTGAATTTTTCTGAATCTCGAAAACGTACAATTCTATTATTGAGAAAATATTTTCGACCGTAATTGTTATCGGTCCTTAGTGGTCCTTGGTTTACTATTTTATGCGATTTCATCCTATCGAAATCTTCCTGTCCATTTTCTTTAAATCAATAAGTTAAAATTATTGTTCAATAGGAAGAAAATGTTTATTGAATTATGAATTTCAAAATATATTTATTACTAAATAAATGATTGTTAAATATATATATAAATATTTAGTGAATAAATTAGTATTATTTAAGTCATTAGAAATATTGGCTAAGTTGTAATTAGCCCATTTGTTAATTAGTAGTAACTAGTAATTAATCAATTAATTTATAGCTAATAATTATTTAGTGCTAATTAATCAGTAGATGGTGATAATGTAGGGTTAGCAGTTAGTGTTAGCAAGTTAGCATTTTCACTATTTTCCTATTTATCTATTACATTTACATTTGCTTTTAGGGTTTCTCTCCTACCCTATAAATAACACACTTCCCAAAAATATTACACATAACAATTTTCTAACCTATTCCCATAACCAGCCGCCACGAATACCACACCACAACCATCCCCATGTGGCCAACCCCCGACCACCCCATTGCCGACATTCATCTCCGGCCACATTGGCACCGCCATGACCACCAGCAAACAGCCATCAAACCACCAATACCACTTCGGCCACCAGGCCGTTCCTGACCGCACCACCCCAAGAAACGAAAACCGCCACCACCATTCATCATCTCCACCATCATTCTCCAAGCCCAACCGGCCTCCACCACAAATCCCAGATTAGAGAGTGACAGAGAGAAGCTGACCTGCCTGGCCAGTGCCACCATCGGTGGGTGCCAGCATCGTCAGATCTGGGCACCCCGGCCCAGATCCGCTGTCCTGAGAACCCCTTCACGCCGTTCGAGCCTCGGCGTCGCCTCCGCGGACGTGGAGATATCTGCGCATCCCCTTTCGACGATCTCTCCGGCACAACCCAGCCTCGTTCGACCACCAGCGTGCTCCCTTCCGCGGCCATGGCCGGACATCGCCAGACCTGTGCGCCCCATCCGCCGTGCATTGGCTCCGCCGGTGACTCGTCGACGAGATCTGAGCCCCGCTCCGCAGCTGAGCCCCTCGACGAGCCACGCCCGCCGGCGAGACCCTGTTCTCCGTCATACTCCCGTTGGGGCACTGCTCCGCCAGTGAGCCACCTAGCCTGTAAGCCCCTCTCTAGCCTTCCTCTCTCTCTCTCTATCTCTTTCGATTGAGTATGGGTTGAATATTTGGAACTTGGGTTTTGTAGGATTGTGAGAGCATGATGAGACACTTCTCTGATTTTTAAATAGGGTATTTAGGATTAGATTATTTTCAATTGCTCTCTGGTGATTACTATCAGTAAGTATTTTGGTAACAACCTTCCCCTCTCTGTCTATATGTTGAGTAAATTATATATATATATATATATATATATATATATATATATATATATATATATATCATTAATTATGCTAATTATAATAGAAGTTAAGGTTTGCATTATGGGCTGCAAACATTATGTGGACCTATGGGCTGGTTTCAAAGCCACTATAGATTCTTAGTTTAAGCAGTCATTATGAAGGATTCGGCCAGGTTAGATTTATTTAGGTAAGCATATGTATTTGTCTGTATAAATATTTTAACAGTAAACTTATTGATATGAGTAAATATATTTTTTTATATATAAAATGTTTGATCAATTTGGACTCGGCTATACTATTATATAATAATTTTTGGTATTGTCAAGGTATACTTTGGGCTATTATTACGATTTGGTACTAAGAAGATTTTATATATTTTCAAGCATTATCCAAAGAATATTGCTATAAATAAAATATAGTTTCTAAAAGTATTATAAATGATTTCAATATAGATGATATAGTTATTCCTTTCCCCTTTTAATAAATTGCGAATATAAAGTCATTTCCTAGTTCTTGATTAGAATATCGTGCCGAACTCTGATTTTGGGCCTTTATATACCAAACTAGGCTATTTGGACTATTCTGGACTCATTGGTACTGCATGTGTCGTCATTTGGGACCATCTTGTGAAGCATAGTATCGTACCTACCTTATATCGACACGTTCGTGTCGCGCATGTCGACTCCAACCAAATCGAGACGAGTACATTATTTGACCATTTCATACTTGATAGAATTTACATTTATGCTCTAGATTACTTTACTTGATGCTGTCACGTCGTTAATACGGATTGGTACTATATGGATCCCTTCATAAGATGTTATCTCCCTCGGGAGCATCGGATACATCATGTCATGTGCGTTTCACTTTCTTCATGTATTCATGTGCTTTTACCATTCATGTGTACTCTCATGATTCATGTACTCTCATGTTCACGGAGCCCCCATGTATACATTCATGTACACCTATTTATGGGCCCCCATGTGATATCATGTGCAATAACATAACCTGTCTGGATCCTTGTGTATTGATTGGGGTACGGGGGAGTATAAATGGTCATGTGAACAATTCCAAAGTAATGTAGTCATGTGCAAACTTTCATGTTTATTATCAAGCCGTTCACATGTCTATCTTGTACTCTACATCACTAGTCACTGTTAGCTCTTTACTTATAGTATATATTTCTTTACAGTTATCTCATTTACTTCATATATTTCCCAGCGTTTCATGTATCTTACTCTATAGCATATTTATATATCCTGTCATATTATGAACTGCGTAAAATGTATTGTGCCCGCTCCCGTCCTGACTGGACCTGTTGATAAATTTTACAGATAGCTTGGAGGTTACTTGCTAGCCTAGAGGAGACACAGTAGAGGTTGATGTAGATGGCTAGAGTTTTTCTTATTTTATTTTCAGTATTCTTGAGTTATATTTATTTTATGCTTGTTTGAGTTTGTGTTGATAACACCAAGATTTATTTCTCTCTGTTGTACTTCTTTTGTGGATTCATAGTTATCTTATCGTGCTACTTCTAGTTTTGGTGATTGAGTTATATCTTGCTGTGATTGTCCTCCGTACGGAGAGTATATCATATTGTATTTAGTTTTAATTGTGACCTAGAACAATGTTCTATCGCCGATACTGTGGCATAGGCTAGACGTACCCACTTCTCGTACCCAACACTGGGTGCGGGTCGAGATAGGAACAGGGCTTGTGCTTAGCTTGTGGAATACCGGGCCAGAAGATAGGGGTTTATCCTAGGTAGAGTTTGGCTGGATCATCATCTTTCCAGACAGCAGTTCAGCAGTTCAGGGCGGCAATACTGGTTCAGCAGCAGCAGGCCCAAAAGCCATTACCGACGCAGTCTCAACAGTTCCAGTAGCAGAGGCCTCAGCAGTATGCTCAGGCTCAGGCTCAAAAGCAGAGGGGTCCAGCACCCAGAGGATAGGGTCAGGCTTTCACGCTTTCCATCGAGGAGGCGCTAGCAGCGGAGGAGGTGGTTGCAGGTACCATTCTCGTTCACTCTAATTCAGCTTCAGTTTTATTTGATTCTGGTGCTTCGCATTCGTTTATATCTACACGATTTGTGATACGTGTTGGTTTGGAGCCAGAGTCTTTACCTGTAAGGTTGAATATACTTACTGGTAGCGGTCTAGTAGGAGTAGATCGAGTCTATGCCTCGTGTAGAGTCATAGTGTGCGGGAGGGAGTTTTTCGCTAGGCTAATAGAGTTTTCTATGGGCGATTCTGATGTCGTCCAAGGTATGGATTGGTTGAGTGCTCGACACGCTACGATAGATTGCGATGCTGGCAAGGTTATCTTTCGTATTTCGAATGAGGAGGAGTTCTCATTCTCTAGAGGCGAGGTGGAGTCTTTACCGGTGGTCATATGGATGGCAGTAGCCGAGGGGGTTCAATTGCCTAGAGTAGTTTATGAGTTTCTCGATGTATTTCCCGAGGAGCTCCCGGGTATGCCTCAAGTTTGGAAGATTGAGTATTATATTGATTTGGTTCCTGGAGAAGAGCCAGTGTCAGCGAGAGTCTACAGGATGTCTCTTTCAGAGTTGTTGGTGCTGTATCAGTCTATTGAGGATCTTAGGACCAAGGGATTCATTCGTTCTAGTGGATCGCCTTGGGGAGCTCCAGCCCTTCTGGTGAAGAAGAAGGATGGTTCATCGCGTATGGTCATTGACTATCGTCAGCTTAACGCGGTGACCGTGAAGAACAAGTATCCCTTGCCCAGGATAGATGACTTGTTCGACCAGCTTAGTAGAGCGACTTTTTTTCGAAGTTCGATTTGCGGTCTGGGTACCATCAGATCAGAGTCGAAGAGTAGGATATACCCAAGATGGCGTTTAGATTTTGATAATGCCATTGGGAGTTCCTTGTTATGCCTTTTCGAGCAACCAATGCGCCAGCGATCTTCATGGATCTCATGAATCGTATCTTCATGTCCCACTTAGACCAGTTTATGAAAGTATTTATTGATGATATCTTGGTCTATAGTCGGACTGAGGTAGAGCACGAGCAGCATCTTTGCGTGGTGCTTCAGATTCTTTGGGACCATCAACTTTATGTGAAGTTCAGCAAGTGCGATTTCTGGCTCGATCGAGTCTCTTTCTTGGGTCACATTATTGCCGAAGGTGGTGTTGAGGTAGACTCCAAGAAGGTAGAGCTATCGAGTGTTGGCCAGTACCTCATACAGCTTCAGTTGTACATAGCTTTCTGGGATTAGCAGGCTACTACAGACGGTTTATGACAGACTTTGGTAGGATCTCTGCACCCTTGACACGGCTGACGTGTAAGGACGTGTGCTTCAAGTGGTCAGATGCATGTCAGGTTTCTTTTGAGAAACTCAAGCAAAGTTTGATTTCAGCTCCTATTCTGACATTACCCATCAGACCAGGTGGGTTCATGGTGTATTATGATGCGTCAAGCTGGGGACTTGGTTGTGTCCTTATGCAGCATGGTCGAGTGATAGCTTATGTGTCTCGATAGCTTCGGGACCATAAGAAGATCTATCCGATGCACGATCTTGAGTTGGCCGCGGTTGTGTTTGCCCTCAAGCTCTGGAGGCATTATCTATAAGGTGATCGAGTGGAGATTTTTACTGATCATAAGTGCTTGAGGTATGTGTTCACCTAGAGGGATCTGAACATGCGGCAGAGGAGGTGGCTTGAGTTACTTAAGGATTATGATGTTGATCTTCAGTATCATTCCGGAAAGGCAAATGTCGTTACAGACGCTTTGAGCAGGAGACCCGGAGTCTATTTCTTGACGGAGCAACGTCACCTTCAAGAGGATCTTCAGGATATGGGCTTAGAGGTAGTGCTACCTGGTGAAGCAGCTATGATGGCGGGCTTGCAGGTGTAGTCTACCATTTTAGAGAGGATCAGAGTAGCACAGTCAAGGGATGCCAGGCTTCAGCAACTCAGAGCAGAGTGTGTGGCAGGGTGTAGATCAAAGTTGTGCATCCATGAGGATAGGATACTCCGATTTAGGAGTCATCTTTGTGTGTCGAGTGGAGATATTCGATAGGAGATTATGTCGGAGGCCCACAGTTCTCAGTAGTCTGTTCATCCAGGAGGGACGAAGATGTACTGTGATATTCGTCAATAATTCTGGTGTAATGGTATTAAGAGGGAGAGCTCGGTTTGTCTCTTGGTGCTTGGTTTGCCAGCAGGTCAAGACTGAGCATCAGAGACCAGCTAGACTTCTTCAGCCTTTGTCGATTTCGGAGTAGAAGTGGGATCATATTACTATGGACTTCGTGACTGGTCTTCCAAGAACCCGACTGGTAGAGATGCTATTTGGGTTATAGTAGATCGACTCACGAAGCTTGCCTACTTTCTACCTTTCAGAGTTGGTCAGTCTACAGAGCAGTTGGCGAGCAGTACATGAGGCAGATTGTTAGATTCCATAGGGTGCCAGTTAGCATAGTCTCAGATTGGGATTCTAGATTCACTTCTCATTTATGGCAGAGTCTTCAGCAGATTTTGGGTACCCGTTTGAGCTTCAATTCAGCATAGCCTCCTCAGACAGATGGTTAGTCGGAGCATACGATTCAGACTTTGGACGATATACTTCGATTGTGCACTCTTGACTTCAGTGGTTCTTGGGAGGATCACTTGCATTTGGTGGAGTTCTCTTACAACAATAGCTTCCAGACGAGCATTTAGATGGCACCTTTCTAGGCTTTGTATGGTAGGAGATGTAGGTCACCCTTAGCTTGGGATGACATTGGAGAGAAGCAAATACTTGGTCCAAAGATGATTGCTCAGTCAGTTAGAGTAGTCAGGCAGGTCAGAGAGCATCTCAGAGTTGCTCAGGATCGACAGCATCACTGGGCAGATCAGCATCGACGTCATCATGAGTTCTCTGTCGGTGATCACGTATTTTTTTTTAATTTTGCCTACCTGTGGTGTCATCGGGTTTGGCGTATGGGGAAAGCTTAGTCCTAGATTTATTAGACCGTTTGATATTCTCAAGCGAGTAGGAGATGTATCATATCATCTTGCTCTTCCACCGTCGCTACGCGAGGTTCATGACGTATTTCACGTATCTCAGTTGCGTCGGCATGTTCCGGATTCGAGCCATATCTTAGATCATTTCGAGCTTGTCGTTGGTACCGACCTATCGTATAAGGAGAGGCCCGTATCCATTTTGGACCGGAGGGAGATGATTCTCAAGAACCGGACTATCCGATTAGTTCGTGTTTTTTGGGATCATCACTCACCGGACGAGTCGACTTGGGAGCGCGAGGATGATATCCGAGCTCGTTACCCATATCTGTTTGACTCGTCAGGTATACTTATTCGTATATCTATGTTCTATCTTTTGAGTGTGATTGTAGGTATACATGATGTTGTTGTTTTCGTATGTTTAAATTGCTTTTACATTTCTTGTACATTACTCTAGTTGGATTTCAAGCCTTATGAGTTACCCATCTTGATCCTGATAGCATGTTTTTTTGGATCTCTCGCTTGCTTTTGATTACCTTTAGAAAATTCCGAGGACAAAATTTTTCTAAGGAGGGAAGAGTTGTGAGACTCATCTCACAGTATCGGTATTTACATACGGATACATATTTTACAGTGTATTTTGCATTTTCTTGGTTTTTGGAATGCTTTAAATTTTTTTCAACTTATATATTTTCTCCTTGGCCGTCATACCACCAGTATACCGGTATATACCGACGGCATACCGCCCGGGCAGATATTCCACATTTTAGATATTTTCGATTTCAGATATTTTTATGAATAGTGTTTCGGATATTTTTGTGAATAGTATTTTAGATATTTTGATGAATAGAGTTTAGATATTTTCATGAAAAGTGCAGATGCACCCTTTTACCCAATAGATATTTGGTTTTATTTGAATGGCCATGATTGACTTAGATTTTGACATGGATCACTATCCAATGGTCAAAATTAATTCCTCCTTCTATATATATCCTTTCACTTTCTCTCTCCTCTCTCTTTTCATTCTTTCACTCTCTCTTCATTTCTTCTTCTCTTCTCTCCCCTTTGGAGCTTGCCAAGAGCTTGCCCATGAGGCTTGGGTGTGGTGTCTAACCCCCCTAGGAGGAGGAGTAGATGCTTAGGCTTGGAGCTTAACCTAAACAAGTACATCTTGCCAAATTCATGAAAATATTATTTTGTTGTCATTTTTGTTTTCCTTGGTATTAAATGCTTAGAATTATTCTAAACTCATTTTGTTAAGAATGTTTTCCTTGTGATTCTCGTCTATATGCATGTTTCTAAATTTGGTTAGAACTTGGATTTGATTTTCTGTTAAAATCCAATATTCACTTAGTAGAAAACTCGGTATCAAGAATGACACTGGTGTTACCATCATGGATCTTGGTCACATATGCATATATGAGGCCCTCACCAAGCTTGTATACATAGATTTTGAGTTTGGTGGAAATCGGAACCCGTTTCGGTTTCCCGAGAACCTATTTTTGGAGTATTTTGAGGTATTGATCTATCAAATCTTTGAATTTGTGAAAACTAATACTCCCATGTTGTAGGAAATTAAATTTTATGCGATTTTGACTTTTGAAAATCCGAATCTCGATTTAAAACTAAGTTTTTATGGCCGATACAAGTTTTGAGTTTTCAAGAATCAACTTTCTGTGACGGTTCAGAAAATCCGTCAAAAATCCACAAAAAATCTATTGGAAAATCCAGACTTGCACCACTAAACTTGCTGTAACACTTCGGAAAATTCGTCGGTAATCCGCAGTAATCCGCCGGATGATCCTGTTAGGCTATTTTTGTCTGTTTTTTGCCCGTTTCTGTCCGTTTTTGTCCGTTTTTGATATTTTCTTCGATTGTAATGAATTCTTAAAATGATTAGATGACCTTCTATATTTCGAAAAAGATTGTACACCGTATATACACTTGACACTAGCTTATGTTCATATGTTCTCTATACTCACTATGTATTGCTATGCCCTTCCAGATTTATTGTACTTTATAGTCTACGACATGTCCAATATTTACTTGATAGTGACCCGTCGTGGTGCACTCTTGTACATGTCTTTTCCTACATTACTTGATAGTGGACTGTCATGGCGCACTCTTGATTCTAGTACATGTGTAGCTCCTTGATAGTGGCTCGTCGTAGCGCACTCTTGTCTTGATATTGTCATATCTTGTTATGGCTTGTTGTAGTGCACAATCTTGCTTGTCTTGTCCAGTCTCGCATGTCTCATACCCAGGATGGATTCTGTGAAATGCTACACCCAGAATCCTAATGAATATGTTAGGAACTATACAACTAGCTTGATTATTTAATTCATTGGGAGGTGAGATTTTCTCGGTTACCTGCACCCCTTGTTTCTCAGTCTTATATATATCTACTAGAGATTTGGAGCTATCTGTTATGATGAGCACTCTTCCTGCACACCATCGAGTGGGGCACTTCTTTAGGACACATGTATCTTACTGCAGTGTGTCTGCTATACTTGTTTTTCTTTTGGCTTGGATCAATCGGGTAGTTTGCAGGACAGGTAACTAGAATTTGATTTCTCAAACTTGTATATGTTAATAATTAGGATTATAACAATCCTAGTTAGCTAAGTAGTAAGTCGTACTCATTGCTTGGCCGTGATTGATGGATGGAGTCCATTTTCTTTCTAGTCTAGGCTTGTCCAGTTTATCTTATTTCAGTACTTAGCTTCCTGTCATTTCCTTAACATGCTATTTCCTACTACATGCTCGGCTTCACCACATGCTCACATGTCCAGTTTATTCTATATATTTACTTGTTATTTCCTTACATATTCTCAGTTTCCTTTCGTGTACACTGTGGTACCAATTTTTTATTCCAGTCTCATTTACTGCTTTATCTTAGAGATATTATAAATTGCATGCTAGTTTTAGTTCATAGTTTGGCTTCTTTTGTGGTACTTGCTATTGGGGTTCTGACCCCACTGGTTTTGCATTGACCAGATTTAGTTGAGGAGCCCGAGGATCTTCCGGACCTTCCACTCCATGGTGACCACCCGGAGCACCACGGTGCTTGAGTGGGTGTTCTTTCACTTACCCACTCTTTTCTGTACATATTCTTTTGAGGCGTTTAGCCACCGAGCACGTGTTTAGCTCGTGTTTTGGACTTAATATTTGGCCTACGGGCTTAGACATGATGTTATATTTCTAGACTGCAGCTAGAGATGATCATGTATTACTTCGTCTTGCTAGTTCTTCATTTTGTATTACTAGCTTCATGATCATCTATATATTATAGTTTGGGACGCTTTACTGTCTTATATACCTGATGGTCATATCCTTGTACATTATCTGCTTGAATGTTATTGAGATATCTAGGATTTTTTTTGACCAAGGACTGACTGTTGGCTTGTAGTAGTAACCCCCATCTATACAGCTTATACGTTATTTCGGAGTACTGGAGTACTTTGGTATATGTAGCTGGCCTTGTCCGTCCCTACTTGCCAGTATTCTGGTTCTGGGGCATGATAATGCCTTAAGTAATCACCTACATAATATTATATCTTCCCTAATTATAATCTAAAATAAGATATAATCAAAATAGAGATCAATCACAAAGGTTCGCCCCTTCGAGATAGCGAAGGACGATAGTTCATAAATGGAAATTCAAGGAGACTATGATTCAGCATAAATACGAAATTCAAGGGCGATAGTAGAAGTCAATTGAATTTCCAATAGCAGTGGATTGAGATCATAATATACTATCCTAGTGCAGGCTCGTTTTGTACAATGAGTAACCAAGATGATTTATCTAGACCTGCATGGGCCACCACAAAAACCATGTCACGCCCCAGTTCCAAAATACGCGGGACCGAGCCACGTGGCATTGGCCAGCTACGTATTCAACCAGACTCTAGTCCGACTAGAATATGTATAAGATATTTCAAAATGGTGTAACTATCACTATATCAACTCTATATCTCAATCCATATAACAGAAACATAAGAAAGGGAAATATTAATACTAGTCTGCAGGCCAATAATCATACTTACCCGAATAGACCCAAAAAAAATAATATGAGTCTATAAATACTATGCTACTAAGCAGATACAAATAACAGTAAATGAAACATATAACTCTGAAAGACTGAATTCCTGTAATGAAATGAATACCATCCACAATTCAGTAAGACGCTCTACAAAACCTACCCACCCAACCAGGAAGAAAACCAGGTACTCAGTGGGACGTAGCAAGATACATAATATACATGCCGCTATGAAGTACAGTAAATATCATATGTAGGTAGTAACATGTGATCCAGGAAATAGACATATGATCAAGGGGACAGACAAGTGATCTGGGTAATACACAGTTGATCTTGTAACTCTACTACCACTACTACAAAAATAGATAATAATAACACTTTATAGATGACTTCTACAAAAAAATGTCATTAGTGATATTTTTAGTGTCAGCTCATTAAATGATTGTCATTAATATCATAACCAATGCTATTAAAAAATAATAATGTCATAAAAAGTACATTAAGATGACGATTAAAAAAATAACGGTCATGAAATAATTTTATACGTGCCATCTTTTATGTATGAAAGAAAAGATGTGGAATATATGTTTTTAATCTAATGTCATCTTTTGCTTTTCACATATGTTAGGGCTGAGAATTTTTATTCCTTCCAACGCCAATCCCAATACCAATCACAATTATTCCTCAACCCCACCTCCTTCTTCTTCCTCCCCGATTCCTCTCCTCGCCATCTAGCAACCGCAACGACGCCATCAGCGGCCTATCTTCGAGCGTCTCCAGCGATTCTCCATCGAGCTTCCTCGTTGAGGATCATCCAACAGAAACTCTAAAAGTCTCCGCCGACTTCTCCAGCCGACGTTCACCAATCCCTATTTTCCCAATCCCGATTTTATCGACTAAGCCAATGTCGGCTGGAGAAGCCGACATGCTCCAACTAGTAGCCGCTGCCCCCATCGAGCTTTCGGAGGTCGCTGCCCCCGTCAACCTCTCCAACTGATTTTCCATCAACATCAGACCCTCAGGCCGTCGACATCATCCGACACTATAGCAAAATAGATTAATAACGACACTATATTTACGATACATTCTGAATAAATATCATTAATTTTTTTAGTGATGACACCCTACTAAAAAGTTTCGTTGTAGTTAAATATTTGTCAACATTTACAACACATTTTTATAAATGTAGTGAAAAATACAACAACACTTTTAATACCACTTAGAAATGTCGTATAATATTATATAATAAAAACAACACATTTATAGTGATGTCTTAAATTTCATTTCCATAATTTTTTCACTTTACTGCTCTCCCAAATTTTGGTGCTGATAGTAGCCCGATAAAAGCTTTTCCCCCTCACCCTTCCTTTTTTGTGGTCTTTCTCGTCTTCCTTTCTATCTCTCTCATTTCAATTAGGGCGGCAGGGGGGTTGCCGTCACCATGCGTGATCTCGGAAGTTGCCTTGCGCAAGCTCAAAGGTTGTCGTCAAGGGGTTTGTCATACACGATCTCGGAGGTTGCCGTCAAGGGGGCTTCCGTCACTGTACGTGATCTCGAAGGTTGTCGTGCTCGATCTCAGAGGCTGCTGTTAAATGGTCTGTCGTGCACGATCTCGGAGGTTGCGACTTGTCGTTACCGTCGCCATCACCACCGCCATTTAGGTCATCTGCACCCCTCCCTTTTCTGAGTGTTTATTTCTTAATTTATTTATACGATCATTATCTAGGGTTTAGAGTAAGATAAATATACTAATTGGGGATGTTGTAAGCATCAAAATAGAATCAAGTGTTATCTAGGGTTTTTCTTTCTTAATTAAGTTTTAAAGGAAGAAATCATCATCTAGGGTTTTTCTTGTAAGCATCAGAATGGATATATCCATCGTCTTAATCATGAATACAATTTCCATCTACTGGAGTAACCAACCTCCATCAGACCTCTTTCATTAGATTTTTTTTACTATTAAATGATCCCTTGCTGCCCTTGAGAAGTATTACGAGGAGGTTGGTGCCGAGTCTGCTGATGGTGAAGATGGCGTTGATGGTGATGATTACTGAGAGCTATGAGTTTCGTTAGACTCCTTGTTTCTGTCTTTTAATGTGTGTTGGATGTTTGTGTTTGCAACTACCTGTAAGCCCTTTTGCATGGAAAATTATTTTAATGATGTTGCTACTTCTTACTAGTAATTTCTATTTGTTATCACCTCTTATATTTGCTGGTGTATGGTGTGAAGAACAGATAGGCAACTCTAGAGGGGGGTGAATAGAGTTTATAACAATAATAGTCAAATAAAAATTAAACTATTTTCACCAACAGTAAATAATCAGAGTAGTAAATGCGAAATAGAAAGATCAAGAGAGCATACGCAAACACAGTCGTTTTTAACTTGGTTTCCCTCGTGGAGGACTAGTCCAGGCCTGAGAACTCTAGCTCAGGATTAAATCCACTATTTGTAAAATAATAGTTACACCCCGTGCCTTTTCTTCAGAAGAGCACATCAACTTCTTACAAAGATCATTGTGGCGATGTTTGGAATTTTCCAAGCGACTTTCTTGACTCTTGTACAAACTCCTAACTGAATAGCACTGAGCACTTTGAGGCTTAGGAAGCTTTTGGCTAGTAGATAAGAAGGTTAAGGCTTGTATGAGGCTTATAGAGAAGAGAAGAGAAGATAATTGGATGATTGAAAAAGAGAGAATTCAAGGCCTATTTATACTAGTTGGGATAGGCAGAATTCGGCCAGAATTCTGTGTCAAGAATTCAAAAAAATTCGGCCGTTAGACAACTAGCATACAGCAAACCCTAAAAATTAGGGTCCTATAATTTAGGGGACAAAGTTCGACCCGAACTCTGTGTGGAGGCAGAGTTCGGCCCGAACTCTGTCTCCATAGGACAGAATTGTTTAAATGGGCTTTTGTGGGCTAGTTCGGTTTGGTAGAGCTTTTGGTTTTGTTAGGGGATAAGGTATAGGCCCAGAATACCCAGTGCTACTCAGATTATATTTAGCTAGACTCAATAAATGTAAAATAATACAGACTCTAAAACCGAGTACGCTGCAGGAGAGAGCCGACGTCCGTCTTGCACTGAGTTCCGTCTTGATATGTCATATTGAATTATAACAAGTATCATATTGTCAATTTGTCAATATTTGGTTGACTGTGATTTGGGTCAACAATCTCCCCCATATTGATAATTGATAAATGATATTTGTATATTCAATGTTCATACCTGGACACAAGTAGTAGTTATGCATAAAAGCAGTAACTCCCCCGTAATAATAGCTCTTCCATAAACATAGCTTCTGTGTAAGCCAATGTTCCTTATCCTGATATACATAATCTCTTCCAAAACATAGATATCACACAATACGATAGAAATATTATGAATATCAAATAGATCTCCCCTTTTGGCATTTATCAAATAGGAATATCACACAATTATGCATAGCAATTGTGAAAACACAGACATGCAAAAAACTTTATAAATGAATAACTGGCAAGCACACAATGATATAATAACTGTAGATAAAAGCTAAAGATCCACAGAACCATAAATTGTACTCAGACAAGAAAATCAAACTACATAATCATAAGTCCATAATGCATAAAAACTAAGATCATCATCAGCAGCAGCAGTAGGTACAGAACCACATCCATCATGGAGCGCGAGATGGTCCAGCGACGTCAGATGGATCAGTATTCGAATGACGAAGATCCACGAAAGCTGCATCCGGATCCAGATATCGCATAACCCAAGGGTCATCGATATGGTACCCGTCGCAAGATGGATCCCGCTCTATAGGAAGGGGCATAGAGGGATGCCAAGACAAGGTATACCGGATGTCATGCATTGAGTTGCTGATGGCACTCATTTGCAAGGTGGTACGATTGTCGAAATCTCAAAATACGAAACTTCATCAGTCGATTCCGCTTTGGGCATGATCGTGGAGAAGACGATACGATGAAGCTCGTAGAAATAAGGGTTAAGGAATTTTGCAAGAAACTTGCATGGACGTGTGTTTAGGGTACATAAATTGTCCTTGAAACTCTCAAGGGATGACCCATCGGGGAATTGAAACTTGCGTGCATCGACAAGCTTCTCCCAAGAGTTGGGTTTCGGAATCTCGAGATATTCTGCAAGTTCAAAATCATCGAATGAGATGTCAATTCCGGCAACACGAGAATATATTCGTGTGTCATCAAATATGAGATTGAAATAAAACATTTGAATAGCATTCAAGTAAATAAGTGAGTTTGTAGAAACTAACTCATCAAGGCAAAGATCATGAAATAATGAGTCATAACGAGAAAATATAGTGAAGTTGATGGGATGACCCGTGCACACATGCCATGAATGAAAATAATTGAACCATTCCTTTGAGGCATCCAATGATACAAAAATTCGATCATCGAATGTGTTGGGGTCATTGGGTTGTGGTGGATTAAAAAATGGATGAATAGGTTGATCATCGCGAATAGGAGGGTTCGATGAGGAAGTACCCTCGGTTCTAGCCCTCTTTCCTCTATTGAACAACCTAGGTGCCATTTGAACAATGAAAGGAAATATGAAATTGAGATGGAGAAAAAAGGAAGAATTATACCTCAAGAGAATGGTGGAATATGGAAGAGGATGATGCAAAAGCTATTCACCTTGAGTTTGGAGAAGAAAACCACACTAGATTGACAATTCAAGGGTTAGGGTTGGAGAGGATGAAGTTTGAGAAGTTTAGAGGAGGCAATGGAGAGGAGAGAGAGGGAGAACCCGAATATATAAAAGGGGGTTCGGATGGTCGGGTGGATCCTGGACCGTAGGATCAAAACGGATGGATGGCTGAGAGCAACTGGAAGTTCTGAATAGCCAGACCGAATTCGGCCCAAACTCTGTGTGAGGCAGTGTTCGGCCCGAGTTCTGTGTTCTGGGACCAGAACTGGAAACAATGTAAAATAGTTTGAAAATATTGCTAAGTTGGAGGAAATGGATAGAAGTGATAAAAATTAAAAATTCAAGAGTAAATGGTCAAGATAGAAACTTGCAAAAGTAAATTGAATAGGGTAAATGAAAATGAAGTTAGAAAATTTAAATAAATCAAGTTATAAATTAAATTGAACCATGTAATAAACAAGCATTTATGACACAAATCATTACAATGAAACTGCCATGGAGTAGCTGTAGGGGCCGGATCCCAGCTAGCGGTAGTCCGAAGACTAGTGCACCGTGTCGCTTTTGCTTTTACGCCATGTTGTCAGAAGGACCCTTTCGGCTTGTACCCATAGCAAAGTCATCATAAAGAAACATGACTTAATCGATATTTACGCAGGCCAATTTAATGAATAACCGTTTCATCCAAAATTCCTAATTCACGACAAAGAAAGTTTAATCGCTCTTCGGATAGTAGTTTAGTAAAGAAATCTGTCAACTGATGATCAGTGTCAATAAATTCTAAATTTATAGTGCCATTTTGTTGATGATCACGCAAAAAGTAGTGACAAATTTTAATGTGTTTCGTACGTGAGTGACATATAGGGTTCTTAGTAAGGTTGATAGAACTAATATTATCACAGAATATAGGAATATGCATAAAAGATAGGTTGTAGTCTGCAAGGGTTTGCTTCATCCACAGAATTTGTGCACAACAACGACTAGCTGCGATATATTCAGCTTCTGTTGTGGATAGTGCGACCGAATTTTGCTTTTTACTAAACCATGAGACTAGGGCCTTGCCTAATAAATAACACGTGCCGCTTGTACTTTTACAGTCGACTTTGTATCCCGCAAATCAGCATCCGAATAACCAATAAGGTCAAAGGATGTGGATTTGGGATACCACAAGCCCACTGTAACAGTACCCTTATGGTATCAAAAGATACGCTTAACGACGGACATGTGTGATTCCTTAGGACTAGCTTGGTAGCGAGCACACAGATAAACACTAAACATGATATCGGAATGACTAGCAGTTAAGTAAAGTAGACTACCAATCATACCTCGATACTTACGTTGGTCAACAGGTTTGCCGCTTTCATCAGGTTCCAGCTTGGTCGTAGTAGCCAAAGGGGTGCTGATTGGTTTGACGTTGTCAAGATCAAACTTCTTCAGCATATCCTTTATGTATTTTGACTGGCTGATGAAAGTTCCTTGCGAAGTTTGTTTGACTTGCAATCCAAAAAAGTAGGTGAGCTCACCCATCATGCTCATCTCAAATTTATTCTGCATACACTTAGCAAAATCTTGGCATAGATTTTCATTAGTAGACCCAAATATGATATCATCAACATAAATTTGAACTAGAAGAATAGTGTCTTGAAAACTTTTAATAAAAAGTGTAGTGTCAATCTTCCCTTTTGAAAAACCTTTATCTAGTAAGAAATTGCTGAGGCGTTCATACCAAGCTCTGGGGGCTTGTTTGAGGCCATATAGCACTTTCTTAAGTTTGAAAATATGGTCGAGAAATTTGTGATTTTCAAAACCCGGGGATTGTTTTACAAAAACTTCCTCCTTAATAAAGCCATTCAGAAAAGCACTTTTGACATCCATTTAGAAAAGTTTAAAATTTTGAAAATTTACAAAGGCACAAAACATCCGAGTGGATTCAAGTCTTGCAACAGGAGCATACGTCTCATCATAGTCGATACCTTCCTCTTGGTTGTATCCTTGAGCTACTAGACGATCTTTGTTGCGAGTGACTGAACCATCTTCATTTACTTTGTTATGAAAAACCCATTCAGTACCAATAATCGAATGGTTAGCTGGTTTAGGAACAAGTTCCCACACCTGGCTTCTTTCGAATTGGTTAAGTTCTTCTTGCATAGCTGAAATCCAAAACTCATCATTAAAAGCTTCTAAAACAGTTTTAGGCTCAAGTTGCGAAATGAAAGCAGTGCTAGCAATAGAATCTCTTAACGATGATCGAGTACTTATCCGCGTGATACCTCACCTATTACCAAGTTTTCTGGGTGTGACGGCTTGAACGCAAACTTCTTCGGTAAGCCCTCCAGAGAATTGGTTTCAGGGGTATTTATCGGCGTGGAAGTTGATGGTTCAACATCATCATCGGGGATAGCTGCTGTACTATTTTCCTTATCAAAAGTCACATTAGTAGATTCTTCTACAATCATTGAGCGTTTGTTGAACACTCTATATCCCTTACTCTTGACAGCATAGCCAAGAAAAATACCATCGTCAGCTTTGGCATCAAACTTGCCTAAGTTGTCTTTGATGTTCAGGATAAGACAACGACAACCAAACACTCTAAAATATGAGACATTAGGAGTCCTACCAAACCAAAGTTCATAGGGTATTTTCTTCGAAATAGGTCGAATAAGCACCCTATTTAAAATATGGCACGCTGTACTGACAGCTTCTGCTGAAAAATATTTCGGAAGTGAAAGTTTATTCAACATGACTCTAGCTATATCGCCAAGAGTCCTATTCTTCCGCTCCACAATACCATTTGTTGAGGAGTTCGAGGACAAGAAAACTCAAGATCAAAACTATTTGTTTCGCAAAACTTTTCAAATTAGAATTTTCGAATTAGCCTCCAAGATCACTTCGGATTCGAGTAATCATGTAGCCTTTTTCGTTTTGGACCTTTTTGGCAAAGATTTTGAAAACTGAAATAGCATTGCTTTTGTTTGAAAGAAAGAAAACCCAAGTAAATCTTGAAAAATCATCTACTCTAACAAAATCATAGAGTTTTCCACCAAGACTGGCTACTCTACTGGGACCAAATAAGTCCATGTGCAGTAATTGCAAGGGTCTAGTAGTACTTATAGTGTTTATGGAATGAAATGAAGATTTGGTTGCCTTATTTAGTTCATATTCGGCACATATCGTGTCCTTCTTGAATGTAATGTCGGGCAGACCTCTTACTAGCTTCTTTGTCGATAGTCTGGATATAGTATCTATATTGGTATGACCAAGATGCTGGTACCAAAACAGTCTTTCATCCTTGTGGGCGTAAAGGCATCTTCCTGTACTGTTAGTATTTCTAGATAAATAAAAAATATAAATGTTATCTTCTCTATTCCTTCAAAAGCAATGTCTCTCGTTGACCTATCATAAAAATAGCATTTGTTTTGTCCAAAGTTAATATCATATCCATGATCAGCAAGATGACTTATGCTAAGCAGGTTATGCTTTAACTCGGTCACTAAACAGACATCCTTTATTACAGGAGAAGGAGGATAACCAATAGTACCATTACCTATGATGTAGCCCTTTAAATTGTTACCGAAGGATACATATCCTTCCCTCTTCATCGATAATGATGCAAAAAGATTTGCGACCCCGTCATATGTCACGAGCATCCACTATCGAGAATCCACTTGCTTTTAGTTGAGGAAGGAAGGTCCACCTACATCACGAGTAGATGTGACCTTTGGTACCCAAGTTCTGGGTCCTGAAATGTTTAGTCCGGTACCCATGCATATAGATTAATTTCAACTAATTTTCTACACTGTGGTGAGATATGGCCATGTAATCCACAGTATGTGCAAGTAGCATGCCTATTTGTGTTTGGAGCAGGTTGATAGTGATGTCTATATGCAGTATGGTGATAGTTGTGTGAACAGCAGGATAGTGACTATATGTAGCAGCAGGATGATAGTTATGTCATGTGCAGCATGGTGATAGTTAGCAGGATAGTGACTATGTGTAGTAGCAGGATAATAGTTATGAGTAGATTGAGAATGATGTCTATGTGCATGTGGTTTACGTGCTGCATGGAAGTACGTATACACATAAGTATGGTTATGTGCTGCATGTGGGTGAGATATTTTACTATTATGAGTGGTCTTGCGTTTTGTGTGTGTTTTGTGACTGTGTGATTGGGTTTGAGGTTGAGCAACCTGTTTCCCCAATCTAATCTCTAATTTCTTAGAGGCAACATTCAGTTCATTACACTTAGCATTTAGACTATCAATCTTAGCAATAGAGATCTTGTGTTTGTTCTTTTCTTCAGCAAGCTCTTTGTTGAGTGCTGAGATCTCACGTGTTTGCTTTTCAATAAGTGCTTCGGCATCATGTAGGCTTAACTTAAGCTTGGACAACTCATCAGTGACTTTCGTGGGTGGAGTGTCTCTAACATTATCAAGTAAAGAAGAAAGATTTTAAATCTCTATTTTATAGCCTTTGATTTCTCCTGGCATGCTTATATTTACTAATGACTTTCTTGTTATCATTTAGTAAGTCATTAAAAGCATCGCCAAGTTCATCAAAGTAAAGTCATCAAGAGTTTCGCTAGTTACCTTTTCGGATGTTGCCATTAGGCAGACATTCGCGGTGTCTTGAGGAGAGTCATTTTCTTCCTCAGAATCACTTGTTTCGCTTTCGTGCCAAATGCTGGTGTTGGCGTACTTTCTTGAAGAAGGCTTGTTGTAGGGCTTCTCATATCAGTTACCTTTCTTTGCGAAAGGACAGTCCTTTTGAACGTGTCCAGTCTTTTTGCAGCCATAGCACGTTGGTTTTCCTCGTCGTCTTCTTGTTGTTCCTTCTTTCTTCGATTGAAACGAAAGAACTTCTTGAAGTTGCGGACTAGAAGAGCTTGATCATCACCTTCAGAATTGTCTTTGTCAGTTCTTCAGGATCAGCCCTTCGATGATGAGCTTTTAGGGCAATCTCTTTTACCTTTGGAGCAGGTTCGTCGAAGTCTTTGAGGTCGAGCTCGTGGGTCATCAGCTTTCCTATCAAAGTTTCCATAGATATTTTGGTGAGATCATTGCCTTCTATAATAGCTGTTACCTTAGGGTTCCAGATCTTCGGTAGCCCCCTAAGTAACTTGCGGATCTTTCCATGATTTGTATTGTTTGCCAAGAGATGACAGAGGGTTGATGACATCAAGGAACCTTGTGAACATTTGGGTGATCGTCTCATTCGGCTTCATTTTGAATGCTCGTATTCTTGAGTAAGACGGCTGATTTTAGATTCCTTGACTTGAGTGGTTCCTTCATGCGTCACTTCTAGAAGCTTCCATACTTCGTGCAAGATGGTGCACGTCGAGACCCTGTTAAATTCGTTCTTGTCTATTGCACAGAAAAGAGCATTAATAGCTCTAGCATCTAGACTCGCCTGTTTCTTTTCTCGTCAGAATATTTGTCATTGGATTTCTCGACGAGATCTCCCTCGACAACTATTCTGGCGGGCTTTTGTAACCATCGGTGACAATAGTCCACAGGTCGAAGTCTAGAGACTTGAGATAGAAACTCATCCTAGTTTTCCAATAGGTGTAGTTAGTTCCATCAAATAGGGGTGGCCAATGAATGGACTGTCCTTCACCATGATTGGAAAACATAGGTTGTATGGTTGTCATGGATCAGCTCTAGGATGTTAGTCCTTGTAAAGAGAACAAAGCTCTGATACCAATTGAAGAACAGGTAGGCAACTCTAGAGGGGGTGAATAGAGTTTATAACAATAATAGCCAAATAAAAGTTAAACTCTTTTCACCAACAGTAAATAATCAGAGTAGTAAATACGAAAATAGAAAGATCAAGAGAGCATACGCAAACACATTCGTTTTAACCTGGTTTCCTTGTGGAGGACTAGTCCAGGCCTGAGAACTCTAGCTCAGGATTAAATCCACTATTTGTGAAATAGTAGTTACACCCGTACCTTTTTTCAGAAGAGCACGTCAGCTTCTTACAAAGATCGCTGTGACGATGCTTGGAATTTTCAAGCGACTTTTTTGACTCTTGTACAAACTCCTAACTGAATAGCACTGAGCACTTTGAGGCTTAGGAAGCTTATGGCTAGTAGATAAGAAGGTTAAGGCTTGTATGAGGCTTATAGAGAAGAGAAGAGAAGATAATGGATGATTGAAAAGAGAGAATTCAAGGCCTATTTATACGTTGGGATAGGCAAAATTCGGCCAGAATTCTGTGTCAAGAATTCAAAAACAAATGGCGTTGGACAACTAGCATACGGCAAACCCTAAAAATTAGGGTCATGTAATTTTGGGGACAGAGTTCGGCCCGAACTCTGTGTAGAGGCAGAATTCGTCTCGAACCTGTCTCCATAAGACATAATTGTTCAAATGGGCTTTTGTGGGCTAGTTTGGTTTGGTGGAGCTTTTGGTTTTGTTAGGGGATAAGGTATAGGCCCAGAATACCCAGTGCTACTCAGTTTACATTTAGCCAGACTTAATAAATGTAAAATAATACAGACTCTAAAACCGAGTACGCTGCAGGAGAGAGCCGACGTCCGTCTTGTACTGAGATCCGTCTTGATGTGTAATATTGAATTATGACAAGTATTATATTGTCTATTTGTCAATATTTGGTTGACTGTGATTTGGGTCAACATGGTGTTGGTTATGAATTTTTACTTATGCTTCTACTTATTTAGATTTTCAAATGTTTGTTATATGATTGGTAGGGAAGTTCTGTACTGATGGGAGCAGTGAAATATTTTTGAGAGCTGTGTGGTGTACCATTTTAATGGGATAGAAAAGCATGACAGTCATGTGAATTGCTTCAATTATTCCCAAAATGCTTCCCATATAGCCTGGGATGGACAAGATGGTAAGATTTGTGCTAGTCAAAGCTTTGATAATCTATTTTCCAATACAACCTTTGTGCTCGGCTTTATATTATATATATAATATATATATATATATATAATATATATATATATATATATATATAGAAAATAATATATATATATATATATAATATAATAATATTATTATTAATATATATAAATAAATAATAATATATATAATATAAATATATATATATTTTATATATATAAATATAAATATTATATAATATATTGATCTATATATAATTATATTTATATATTATATATTTTATATAATATATATATTATATACATATCTATTATATACATTTACAATTCAGTTTTTGCCAGCCCATTATTCATTTCATGATGTTTAAATTTTTTGGTTGGGCTTTTTTTGTTTCCTTATTGTTTTAGCTCACTTAATCGTTGCCTTCCAGTAGTGATCTTGGAAGTATGCATTCCTTTAATGCATCGACGCTCTGACTTCTCCGCTCTTTCTCATGCACAGTGCTGCTGTTCCGCTCTATTCCTTGGAAATATGCCTTCTTTAATTTAATGCAGTGCAAGCATTAAAGGAGACTTGGACTATCATGTGTGATTAAATTCTCTGTACATCATTATCTTCCTATATATTGACTGCTTTGTCCAGCATTTTTGTTTACGAGTTGTCATTTGCTTAATCTTTTCTTATTTGACTAACAAATCACTTGCCCTAATTTTCACAAATGTCTTCCAAATTTGATTCCATTGCTGACATAACTCCGGCCAAGGAGACTTGGACTATCATGGCTCGGGTTATACGTCTTTGGCAGGTTGCAGATTTCAGTAAGCAAAAAATTCCCTCTCTATGGAGTTGGTGCTTATGGATCCAAAGGTACGTTGTTGTATTCATTTCTTTTTTATGGTTTTTCCGGTTGTTGATACAGTTTCTCATAATCTTTCATTCATTTTAGGGAGACAAAATTCACGCTTCCATAAGAAAAACTCTGATATATAAATTTCAGAACGAAATCCAAGAAGGTTCTATCTACTCTCTTAAAATTTTTGGTGTTGCTGAATGGGGGTAATTTCAGGACTACGTCATAGTTACAAGTTAAATTTCCAGTTTTCTACCAAGGTTTTGTTACGGATATCGATCATGTTCCCCGTTCTCTTGCTGGCAACTTATTCTTTTGTTCCAATTTCTGAGATTTGTGGAGGACAACATGACACTGATTATTTAGTTGGTGAGCTGATAATGAGCCTATACATATTCATGTTTAGACGTATATTGTTGTATGTGTTACGTGTTATATTTTGATTCTTTATTTTCTGACTATTGTTTTAAATGGTTCAGATGTCATTGGAATGTTAACTGGTGTTGGAAAGAGAGGGATATGAGAGAAATGGCACTAAGACTAAGATGAATGTGATTTGTCTGGAGGCGGATGGGTCATCATTACGTTAACTATTGAAATATTTGCACTTTGTTTAATGTCAATATTGTAATATTTTGACTATTTTCTATTTTGTATTTTGTATACTGTTTGTTGTTTGTACCAGATATAGCATCCAATGTACTTTGTTTGGCTCCTTTGTTGATGATCTAAACACATTTCGTTCTTCTGGTAAGGTCCACATGTTGTTATGTGTTTAGTTTGCCAAGGTGAAGTCTTTCCAAGGTTGTCTTCTGATGAATGATGTTTTTCTTCTTTCATGGGGGCTTTGTTTTATCTGTTTCTGTATCTTTCATTTGCTTTTTTATTCACATAGGCAAAATGGTTCTTCAAAATGCGATGAACTCTACCGTGTTAATGTTCAACCCTGATTGCTCTGAGGCCATTGATCTTAGAAAGAGGTATTTGATTGATCTTTTGTCGTTTACTACTTACAAGTTTTTTGTTTTTGTACCTAACATTTCAGATTTCTAATTTCAAACTCTATATGTACAGGTATTGTACTATGACCGAAAATATGGAGTCTCCCACCCAAGGATTGAGTCAGCTCACTGACATTTCTAGGATTAGTATATCTGATGATTTTCTGGAAATCACCCCTAAAACGACCATTGAGGGGTTGAAGGATTGCAAAGAGGTTGACAATCATTTTGAATTTATATTATTAAATTATTAAATTATTAAATTATTAAATTTATTAATTTAAATCAATAGTTTGTTTTATTTAATTTTATTAATTTTATTTAATTTATTTAATTAGATTAATTTTATTAATGGTATTTTGCATGCAGGAATCTTTCTATGTTGTTCTAGGTACTATCAAACACATTCTTGATGAGGATTAGTCGTATACAGCTTGCCTTTGCAATAAGTCTGTATATAAAGATTGTAAGAGATTCTTTTGTGAGAAGTGTAATAGGCATGTCGCGATTGTTGTTCCAAGGTATGATGCTTCATTTTGAATTTCTTATTTGTCATCACTGTTAATGTTAATATCAATTGAAGTGAGTATTTTAAACGTGATGTAACAGATATCGGTTGAAGGTCCGAGTCATTGACCATACAGATTCAGCCACTTTTGTAATCTTTGATCGTGATGCCACCACTATTTTCAATAAATCATGTGCAGCTATGAAAGAATCCTTGGGAAGGTTGAAGACTGTCAAACCTTTCAATTATATCGACTATTCAGTTTACCTTATTTTCCTTTTTCAACATCTTCGTTTAATCATAATAATATTGTATTATACATGTGTAGGACCGCACGTCACTCCCTTTCCCTAAGGAGTTTTCTGATTTGGTGGACAAAACTTTTCTTTTTAAGGTAGAGATTAAGAATGATTTCAACTCAAGGTTTGAACAATCATTCAGAGTTAAAAGAATGACCAATGATCCATCCATCATGCAAAAGTTCATTGACCTTAAACCTACTTTGGTCCCTTACATTTTATGTAGGAAATAATAATGCCTTGTTCCCATTGCTAGGGTTTGTTACAATATATATAGTGTCTACATTGGGCTTATGGCTATGGGCCATATTTACATTGCAATATATTATAATCTAACACCCCCCTCAAGTTGGAGCATGTAAGTCACAAATGCCCAACTTGGGAAGAAAAGAATCGAACACTTGCTTTCCAAGGGGCTTGGTGAAGATGTCAGCCAGTTGAGAAGAAGTAGGAACATGCGAGGCTATTACGGTGCCATCTCTAATAGCATCGCGAACAAAATGCAAATCCACCTCAATATGCTTACTGCACTCATGAAATACGGGTTCTGAGCCAGGTGCAGGGCTGACTGACTGTCACAATACACCGACATAGCAGACTCCTGGTGAACGCCCAAACACACCAGTAACTCCTTCAACCATTTCAACTCACAAATGAGCGCAGCAAGAGATCGGTATTCAGCTTCAGCGGAAGATCGGGAAACAGTTGATGCTTCTTGGTCTTCCAAGAAATAGGAGACCCCCCCAGAAATACCAACCAGCCTGTAACAGAGCAGCGAGTCAAAGGACAACTGGCCCAGTCGGAATCACACCAACCAGAAAGACAGAGATCACAATCAGCTTTCAAAAGAATACCCTGTCCTGGTGTATTTTTGAGATTTGACAACTCTCAAAGCAGCATACCAATGATCTTGTCGAGGCTCTTGTAAGAATTGAGACAAGATATGCACAGCATAGGCCAAGTCAGGGCGAGTAAATGATAGATAAATCAACCTCCCAACCAGCCTCCTATAAGTCTCTGCATCCGCCATCCTTGGACTAGTAGATTCTGCCAGCTTGTGATTGGGCTCCATGGGAAAACCGGCAGGACGAGACCCCATCAAACCGCATTCTGAAATGATGTCCAAAACTACTTCCTTTGACACAAGGAAATTCCTTCCGTACTCCGAGCCACCTCTATGCCAAGAAAGTACTTCAACACACCAAGATCCTTCATGTGAAAGCAAGAACTAAGGTACTTTTGAAAGCATCTAAAGCACCTGTGTCATTACCAGACAATAATATCATCCACATAGATCAAAACATGCAACTCTACCTTCTCCTTAAAAAAAGAGAAAAGGGAATAATCGGAATGTGATTGAGTAAATCCATAGGATATCAGAGAAGCAGTAAGCTTAGCGAACCAACAACGGGTGCCTGTTTCAATCCATATAGAGACTTACGCAGGCGACACACTTGTTGGGTTCACTATGCGAAAAACCTGGCGGCAACTTCATATACACTTCTTCTGTCAGATCTCCATGAAGAAAAGCATTGTGCACACCCATCTGGTACAAAGTCCAGCCCCACAGCTGCAACAGCCAAGAACGCTCGAACTGTAGGCATCTTAGCTACTGGGGCAAATGTCTCTGAATAATCGATCCCCTCAACCTGATGATTACCGAACACAACCAGCCGTGCCTTTAAGCGCTCAACACTTCCGTCAGATTTGTACTTTATTTTGTACACCCATCTACTTCCCAATGCTTTCTTCCCAGGAGGCAAATCGACAAGACTCCATGTCCCATTATTTTCTAGAGCCTGTATTTCAGTTTGCATAGCCGCACGCCAGCCCGAATCTCGCGAGGCCTGGCGATATGAAGTAGGCTCAACACCTGCAGTGATAGCTGCAAGAAAATCTCTGTGTCCAGCAGTAAATATGTCATAACTTAGAAATTGTGTTAGAGGATACGAAGTACCTGAGAAAGTGACGGAAACAGATGAACTGTGGTGAAGGGGGGACTTTTACTTCGAACAGCATTTGTCACAAAATTCTGTAATCGTACTGGCTGTGATTCTTTCGCATTCCTCTTTCCAATACTACCCGTCGGGCACCTCTGGCAATACTGTATCCCTTGTATTATTAGTATTCCGCATACCCCCAGCGGACTCTCCTGTCAATACTTCTGCATCTACCTGTGCATCCTGGCTACTCGGTGCCGAGCCACCAGCAACCACTCTGGCCTCAGCAACCGTAGCCGACACCATCCCAAAAGCCTCTATATCGTCTCCTGGCACGTCGACAGAGTATGGCGTATCGCAGAAGACATCTCGCTAGCAGAGTCACACCCAGGAAATTCTTTCAAAAAAAGTAACATCACGGGACACAAAAAATTCACCAGTCTCCAAATCATACAGTTCCATCCCTTTTTATCAAGTGGATACCCAACAAAGATACATTTTTGCTCCTGCTAGCAAATTTATCATGTCGGGATTTCAAATCATACGCATAGCACAGACAACCGAAAATACGTAGATGATCATACGAAGGAGCCGAGCCATATAAAACTTCATAAGGAGACTTAAAATGCAAGATACTAGAAGGGGTTCTATTTATCAAATAACATGCAGCCAGAACACATTCCCCCAAAAATCTACGGAAAGAGAACCCAGAAATCGTAATGCCCTGGCTACAGTTAAAATATGTCGATGTTTTCTTTCCACCCTTCCATTCTATTGAGGTGTCCCAACACAGGATGTTTGGAACAATATACCTTGAGATGAAAAATAATCTCGTAAACAATGAAATTCAGTGCCATTGTCACTCCGTACACGACGTATATCAGCCCCAAACTGATGCTTCACCATAGCAATAATTTAAGAAACATAGAATAAACAGCAGACTTATCCGTCAACAAAATAACCCAAACAGCTCTAGAAAAATCATCCACCAAAGTCAAAAAATATCGTGCCCCATTAGATGACGGAACACGATATGGTCCCCACAGATCACAGTGTATAAGTTCAAAGCATCTCAAAGTACGACTACTACTATCAGGAAAGGCATCACGAGTCTGTTTAGCTTGATGACAGATATCACAAGCCTTATGAGAAAACACACTACTACCAGAGAGAAAAGGTAAAGTCTGCATTACTTTATCTGAGGGATGCCCCAGTCTACTATGCCAAACCTCGGAATCATTCTCTTTGCATGCCAGGATCACCGAAGCCAAAGAAGCTGGAACCCCCCCAAGAAATAAAGTCCACCCCTTTGTTCACCTGCTCCAATCACCATCCTCGTACTTCGGTCCTGAACAAAAACAAATCAGGAGTAAATAACATATCATAATTTCTGGCACCAATCAATTGGGAGACAGAGATCAAATTGCAAGTCAATGTCGGAACATAAAGAACATCCGTCAACACCAACGAAGCAGTCAAAAATACTTTGCCTCTCAGACCAGCCTCAATAGTGCTTCCATCAGACAAAATCACAGGACAGACAGGGCCCTCAAAACAGTCAACTAAACAGTCACGAGAGCCTATCGCATGAAGAGTAGTCCCAGTATCGAATATCCAAGGGACAGAAGAATTCTTACACATCAGACGATCAGAGTTTAAAGAAGCAGGGTTGGAAGAATCGTCGTTACCCAGCAAGCTCATCAGTTTCTGCCATTGTTCACCTGAGAGTGGTGAAGGATACCCTCCATACATCATATTCGCCAAACTTCCAGTAAGACCAGCAGGGACACCATGACCAGCAGCGGCGACATGATGAACAACCCCTGCGCCACCAGCACCACGTCCCCCATCACGTCTCTGTGGTGGTGCCGGCCCTCTGCCACTACCACCACCACGTCCGCCCTCACGCCGAGGACGAGTCTCCCACCACTCTGGATAGCCAATCTTGGCAAAGCAAGTTGCAACATCATGACCTATTTTCTTGTAATGAGTACAGACCATACCTGATTTGTCCCTGGAATCCGAGGTTCTACTATTAGAAGTAGTAGAAATACGAGGTAAAGACTTGATAGCCAGCGCCATCACCTCCTCAGTAGCAGATTGGACCTGAGATTTTTGCATATCCTCCTCCTCACGGACTGCCTGGTATGCCCGATCTAAACTTGGCTGAGGATCCTGAGCCAGAAGATTAGATCGGGTATGACCATACAACTCAGCATTCAACCCATACATAAAGTCCTGAAAGTGGTCATCATCCCTCATAGCCTGTAGCTTGGCAGCAAGTTCACCACAGGTACAAGTTGGCAATGGAAAATAAGCAGCTTGTTCATCCCATAAAGACTGTAAATTTCTAAAATAGGTTTTCACAGACATCGACGTCGTTTGTTTGCACTCGGCCAAAGCCACCTTAATTTGTTGCTTCCGAGTGCCGTTGCTAACAACAAATCTTTTTGCCAACAAGTTCCACAATGGATAAACTTACTCAAAGTACGGCAAAGATTTCTTCAGAGACGGATCAATGGTATTAAGAACCCATTGAACCAATAGCGCTTGCACGCATCGCCAATCAAGCAATTTGCTAGCATCATTAACAGGTTTGATTTCAGTACCCTCCAGAAAAGTGATCTTTTGCCTAGAGATCAGGGAGAGACGTATCGACCGAGACCACTCAGCATAGTTTGGTCCACGGAAAACAATAGGAGTAATGATATTTCCTGGTTGATCAGCAGAACTCAGAAAATATGGATCCTTCGGATTAGGATAATTTGGGTTATGTGCACTGCCACCACCAGTCGCGATGGAGTAGCTGGACGCAGGCATCTGCCATCGCGGATGTCGGGTGTACAAAAAAATTTGTACAACGCCGACGAATCGGCCGCTGATGGACGGGGGGTCGGCGGCAAATCGGCCGCGATCAGGGGTGCGGATGGTGCGTGGGAGCGAGCGGATGTCAGGTGTACAAAATTTGTACAACGCCGACGAATCTGCCGGATGGACGGGTCGACAGCGGATCGACCGCGATCAAGTCTAGGAAATTTTGTACAAAAATTCCTACTCACCTTGCTTCTTCTCTCTCTTTTTTTTTTGCTGCTCTGATGCAAAGAAAAGAAAAAAGAAAAAAAAGAAAGAAAAATAAATAACAAAAGCACGATCCGAAGACTCCTTGGATTGGAGTTGCTTTGCTAATACAATTCAGTGAAAGGAAGGGAGCTGCTTTGCTTTGGTAATAATCGGATTGGAGTTGCTTTGCTTTGCTTTAGATGCTTTCAATGCAAACAGCTGATCCGAAGACTCCTTCGAGTTTCTTTGCTTTGGTCCAAGGTGTCGATCGCAGTGTACGGCGCGTACGGCGTCGGGTCTATGGCGTGTACGGCGTCGAACGCGTACGGCGGCGGGAGCGGTCAGACGCGGGATCGACGGATCGTCGCGGATCTGCGGAGCGGGATCGGGATCGGCGAACGGCTCAGTCGGAGCCGGGAGTGGCGGCTAGGTTTTTTCGGAAGGCTCTGATACCATGTAGGAAATAATAATGCCTTGTTCCCATTGCTAGGGTTTGTTACAATATATATGTGCTACATTTGGGCTTATGGGTATGGGCCTATTTATATTGCAAATATATCTTATAATCTAACACAATTTGATACATTCAAAATAAGCTTTTTTTGTTATTCAATCTTTGAAGCCTGATTAACCAATTACTGACACCTCATCTTTGTTGTCAGGATGCTAACTCTGACAATGTTAATGGGGATGTACCCCCTGATGTGGTCCAGGTATTATTTAAAACATTTTTTCACATACAGCTCACTTCAATTTCTTTTTCTTAAGATGTAAACAAATTTTCTTGCTTTTTTCTTTGCTTTTTTATTGTGACAATAACTGCACATTTTATGGAAATATGTTTTTAAATAAAGTTCGACTGAGTTAAACATGTTCCCTTGCAACGTGGTTCACTGTCTGTTTTCATCCGCTTGCAGAATGGTTGCTTCATGAATCCATCCCTATTTGATTTCATTTTGACTGTGTATCATTTCGAATTCATATATCAGTGAACTAATTATTCAACTTTTGATTGTGAATTCCATCAATTTCCTTATATCTGACGGTATTGTAGGATCTTATGCCAAAGTTCTCTGACGGTGTTGTTGATAATGAGTCGCAATGTGATGAAAATGACGGTCTTCAATTGTCACAAGAATTGGACGACTTAACTCCTTTGAAAAGGGATCGCTCTGTTCAAGAACTGAATTCTGTAACTCAAGCTCCTGCAAAAATGATGAAGCTGAAAGTCAAGATTGAGAAAGATTAGCACAGTCATTTTATGTATTTAGAATTTATGATTTTTCGTTGTTTTGTTTTGGGACATGCCATTATATTGGCATCTATGCGAAATTGCTCTCTTTTAATTTAACAATTGTAGTTGTTTTCGGAACTGGTTTGAGATTTAGTAATTTAACATTATCCAATTTTATATTTGGTCTCCAATCATTATCGGATGTAATTAAGGTCTTTATACTTATTGACGATTCAAGATGTGTATCACATGTCCTCAGGAGGTTCATAATTGTTGATGTTTCATGTTTCTTTAATGTATTTTAAAATAAAAATTAAATTAATACAAATTGTATTTAATCTGTATAAACCTAAACGCCTCTTTTAATTTTTAAAAACTTATTGATGCTTGAAGAGGTGTATCACATGTTCCCAAAAGGTTCATAATTGTTGTTGTTTCATGTTTCTTTTATCTATTTTAAAATTAAAATTAATTAATAAAAATTGTAAGTAATCTGAATTAAACCGAACGCCTTTCATTTTTAAAAGGTTTCTTTAATTTTTAAAGGTTGGTTTAAAATAAAGTTTATATTTGTATTTACACTATAAACAACCCAAAATCCTCAACTTTATACTCCCTTGATAATAAGCAATCCCAAATCCATTCATTGTCTTTAATTCTCACAACCATGGAACCCTATCCAAGTATTCTGAGGAAAAAAACAAAGGGGATTTCGGGGATAAAGAAGATTTTGTTCTGAAAATGGATTCAAATCTGAGGATGAAATCGTTTTTAACTTTGCAAATGTAGATGTTAATATTGTTGATGTAAAAAACTAGCTTAGTTTTATGTTTTTTCTTTATTAGTTTGACAATTTCTGCACATCATGTTCAGAATACCTTTTTACTCCAGTTCACTTAATTTATCATCTCCTCCTGCAGAATTGTTGCATCACGTAATTGGCCATTTTAATCGATTTCAATAGTTATTTATATTAATTTAATAATAATATTTATATTATAATATTATATTATTGTAATGAAGTTATTAATTTATGAATTTGTTATTTTATATTATACCTATACCTATAAATACATATACCTATAAATACATATTCACTTTAATTTACTGTCGTGTCATTTGAATATGGAGTCTCATTAATTGTTTAATATAATATATAATATATAATATATTAATTGTTTAATAAATATAAATATAATAATATATAATATATAATATAATACCTATAAATACATATTCACTTTAATTTACGTTCGTGTCATTTGAATATGGAGTCTCATTAATTGTTTAATAATATAATATATAATATATAATATAAATATAATATAATAATATAATATAATATATAATTAATAAGTAGAAGGCAAAAAATCATAGGTCATAATATATAATAAGTAGAAGGCAAAAAATCAGAGGTCATAAAAGTGGAAGCCCAAAAGGCAGTAGAAAAGTATACACCCCTTTGTTATTGCAAGCATTCTAACAGCTGTATGCGTAATGCACAATTTCTGCCAACTCTTTACTGTCTTGCCTGACAACGAAAATCCATGAACATGGATTCTTCCGTTTCAATGAATGCTAGGATGAGAAGGAAGATGATAATGAACCAAAAAAAGGAAGGAAAGATTCCATTGTAACAGGTGTTTTTTGACATTCTCTTTAATCCTGACCTGTAACCATTTTTCCATTTTCAAATCATGGTATATTTTTATGGCTTTTTTATTGTCTTGGTTCTGCCATCTTCTATATTTCAGATGAGAATTGTCAACCAAGGGATGTGTTACCCGAAGTTCAATTCAAGACAAGCAATTGCTGATAGGATCCCTTTATCGCCATTACATTCTGGTAAGTTTTTGTTAATATCACCATTAATTTGGTGAGATGTTCTTTTACGAAGGACATGGATACCATAATGAATACTTCACTTCATTTTTCCTGGCAGCAGAAAATGGACGTGTTGTTAATGGTTTATGTAGCAGTGATCCCAAAATTAATACAGAAGTCACCACTGCATCTAAAAAAAAGAGTCTCTACTGCATTAAATCCATCTACTCATTCTTCTGTAGTTAGCTATACAAGCAGTGGTCCTCCACCAGTTTGTGATGAATATTTGTCTTTTGTTACTCCTTCAAGTAAGTGAATTATTTTTTATTCCTCCAATGTACTTATGAATATTGTTATTGTTTGTTTTAATTCTCTAATGTTCTTCAAATTCAGAAGTTAATATTTATTAATTGTTGTTGCTGTCAACAGGTGCAATACCAAAGTATAATACTCAAATACTAAGACAACCTATTTCTTCCAGTCCATTATCAGAAGTTTTAAATCCTTCCACATCGCAACGTCGTGGTAAAACTATCAAACTATCCCAGGAGGTTCTTCAATCAGTTGCCTCTAACAGGTTAAATTTTAATGATCCAATTGATGGTCAAACTGATTCTAGCCGTGGTCATTCTTCAGGTTGGTATCTAAATTTAGAGTTGCTCACTTCTGTTAAATCCATGATCTGAGTGTACTTCATAAAGTTTTTTGAGGCAATTATACAATTCAGTGTTTATATTATTATTTACAACAAACTAATTCTAACTTTAGATATTATATCTGAAGGTGATATATTATCTCAGATACATTCTGAAATTTATTCGAAAGCTGAAAGTCAAGGTTTGGTCTAAACATAGCCAAAACTATCGTTGACTAACCTGGTTTTTATTATTGGTTTTTACAATTTTAATAATTCCTCCATTCCAAATATGTGTTACAGAATGTGTTGATTTCGGAGAACCTTCGTTGCATTGTCAACATTGTAAGGCACAGGTATGGTATGAAGAAAGATCTGAAAAGGCCCGACAAACTAAAAACCTTGATTTTTCTATCTGTTGTATGAAGGGAAAAATTCAGCTTCCATTTCTAAGAAAACCTCCCCAGTTGTTGTTCATGTTAATGTCTGGACAAGATGGAAGAAGTACCCATTTTAAGGAAAATATAAGGGCTTACAACAGCATGTTCTCCTTTACTTCAATTGGAGGAAAGATAGAAAATTCAATCAATGATGGAGGAGGTCCTCCCCAGTTTATACTTAGTGGGCAAAATTATCACCGAATTGGAAGTTTGTTACCGGACGAAGGATGTGCCCCAAAATTTGCACAACTTTATATTTATGATACAAATAATGAATTGGGGAATAGAGTTAGTCACTTTGGGTAGTTTTCGTAACCCTTTTGTAAATCTTCAACTATTAACAACTTGGAATATTTTCACACTGTTATTTTTCTTTTTACAGATTCAAAAAAGAAAAAGAATCGTTGGATAATTCATTGGTTGAAGATTTCATAAAGATGATTGATCAGCATAATGTACTTGCTCAGTCCTTCAGAAGGGTAAGAGACTTTGTTTTGCGAGATAATACATCAAATTTTTGTTTGAGGTTATTCAGAAACAGATCTAAGGATGCAAGGGTTTACAATCTTCCTACATCTGATGAGGTTGCAGCTTTAATTGTTGGTGATTTGTCCAACCTAGACATTGGAAGAGACATTATTGTCAAAAAAATTGTGGTGACTTTATTAGGCTTCATGAGACCCATACAGCTTTCATACCTCTGCAATATCCATTGTTGTTCCCTTATGGAGAAGATGGATACCAAGAAGACATTCCCCTCCGAGGATCTAACATGGACAATCACAATCGTATAAGAATTCGAGTTTCTTTGAGGGAATTTATTGCATTCCGAATTCAGGAAAGAGATGTTGAATATGGTAACGTTGTCAATGCACGAAGATTATTTCAACAGTTTGTCGTTGATTGTTACACTATGATAGAGTCTCAGAGATTATCTTTTATCAGAGCAAATCAAAAACTAATAAGATGCGATATTCTCAGTGGCTTACAAGAAGCTGTTCATAGAGGAGAAACCGATCCATCATCTGTTGGAAAGCGTGTCATATTACCAGCATCTTTTACCGGGGGAATGAGATACATGTTCAATAACTGCCAAGATGCTATGGCTATCTGCAAGAAATTTGGATATCCAGATTTTCATCACCATTACATGTAACACCAATTGGAAGGAAATAAGTCAGTTTGTTTCCAGTAGAGGATTGACAGCTGCAGATAGGCCCGATATTATCTGTCGAGTTTTCAAGATCAAACTCGATCAATTGATGGTTGACTTCAAGAAGAATGAAATATTTGGAAAAGTAAATGCAGGTAAGTTCTTTTGTTCACTGTCATGCAGTTCTTTTGGCCTATTTTTTAGTTGGTTATGATATGGTTTTATATCTTTTAATTTATTATTATAGTATTATAGTATTTAATTACAAAAACATCTGGTGAATGATGAATTTATTTCAAAACAGGGAAACATTTCTTTAATTTAAATCTAAGTACTTGAAACATTCAGTTTTTAATTGTATGGCTGTTTAATGATGCTTATAACATGTAATATATTTTATATTTTATAGTTATGTTCTATTTCTTGGTTAGTTACGTGCTTTTCATTTATTGGTTGTGTTTGACATTTAGGGATGTATACTGTGGAATTCCAAAAAAGAGGACTCCCGCATGCTCATATATTGTTGTGGTTGGATGATGACTTTAAATTAAGAGCTGGAGGTGATATTGATAATTTAATCTCAGCAGAATTGCCTGATCCAGTTTTATATCCAAGATTGGCGGATGCAGTTTCCAACTACATGCTACATGGGCCATGTGGAATTGGTTTCTTTAAATCTCCTTGCATGAAAGATGGGAGATGTTCTAAGTTTTTTCCAAAAAAATTTCAAAGTTCAACTACCATTGATGAAGAAGGCTATCCAAGCTACAAGCGTAGAGATACTGGCCTCTTTGTCGAAAAAAAAGGAATAAGGTTAGATAACAGAAGTGTTGTTCCTTACAATCCAATTCTTTTGATGAAGTACCAAGGACATGTGAATATGGAGTATTGCAATAAATCTAATTCAATCAAGTATTTGTTTAAATATGTCAACAAAGGCCCTGACCGTGCCACAATTGAGATATCCACTGATTCTCAAAATTCTGAAAACCACAACTTGGTTGATGAAATCAAGCAGTTTTATGACTGTAGATATTTGTCCCCATGTGAAGCAGTCTGGAGAATATTTGCATTTGATATTCATCATAAGTGGCCGCCTGTTCAAAGATTGTCGTTTCATCTTCCCAATGAACAGACAATTCTTTTTAAAGACAATGATAGAATTGACACAGTGGTTACGAATAATGAACAGGTTGACACAATGTTTCTCGCATGGTTTGAGGCGAATAAAAAATATGTTGAAGGTCGACATTTGACTTATTCAGAATTTCCTACTAAATTTGTTTATGTCAATAAAGAGAGAAAATGGCAGCCAAGGAAACAAGGCTTCGCTATTGGGAGACTTAATTACGTACCTCATGGAACCGGTGAGTTGTACTACATGAGAATATTGTTGACAATTCAAAAGGGATGTATTGATCATCAAAGTATAAGGAAAGTAAATGGCACAACATATGCCAGTTTCCAAGATGCATGTTATGCATTGGGTTTGCTGGCAGATGATAAGGAGTATATAGATGCAATTAATGAAGCAAGTGAGTTGGCTTCTGGAAATCAATTGAGGAAATTGTTCGTTACATTGTTGGTAATGAACACAATGTCAAAACCAGATGTTGTTTGGAACTCAACATGGAAATTGTTGTCAGATGGAATTGTCTACCAACGAAGAAGGGATCTAAATATTCCAGGTAAAATAATTTATCCTTCGTAAGTGTTGTTTTAATCTTCTTCAAAGTTATATGATGAACTGTGTTATAATCTTTTTACAGGTCTACACATTGGAGATGATGAATTGAAAAATCTTTGTCTAATAGAATTGGAGAGGTTGCTCCAAACCAATGGGAAATCACTGAAAGATTATGGTTGTTTGCCGTTTCCTAAATTTACAGATATGTTCGACTTTCAAAATAAGTTAATTGTTGATGAATTGAACTATGATAGAGCTGAGTTAGCAGAATGTCATGCGTCTCTATTGAATTCATTAACACGAGAGCAGAAAAGTGTATATGATGAAATCATGGCTTCTATATTCTCTGAATCTGGTGGTTTTTTCTTTTTATATGGCTATGGTGGAAGTGGAAAAACTTTTCTTTGGAAAACTTTATCTGCAGCTCTTCGATCACAGGGATTGATCGTTCTAAACGTTGCTTCCAGTGGCATTGTCTTTGTTGTTACCTGGTGGAAGGACAGCTCATTCCACATTTTCTCCATTGGTTATCAATGAAGAATCAACTTGCAACATTAAACAAGGAAGCCTTAGGGCAAAACTACTTCTTCACACAAAATTAATCATATGGGATGAAGCCCCAATGATGAATAAATTTTGCTTTGAGGCTTTTGACCGCACTTTGAGGGATCTAATGAGAAGTGAAGGTGAACTGAACATGAACAAACCATTTGGTGGAAAGGTTGTAGTTATGGGTGGTGATTTCAGACAGATACTGCCTGTGATAAGGAAAGGTTCAAGGCAGGATATTGTTGGAGCAACAATCAATTCATCTCAAATTTGGAAAAATTGCAAGGTTTTAAAACTTTCTACAAACATGAGATTAAGTGCTGAAACATCACCTGAGCATGCTAATGATATCAAACATTTTGCTGACTGGATCCTTCAAATTGGAGATGGTAATACAGATCAAAATGAAAAAGGTGAAAGTGATATTGACATACCAGAAGACCTGTTGATTCAGAACTCTGACCATCCTCTTCTTTCATTGGTGGAATTTGTTTATCCATATATTACAGAATATGAGCACAATTTTTTTCAAGATGCAGCAATTCTTGCCCCAACTCTAGATTGTGTTGAACAAGTAAATGATTTTGTACTTTCATTAATTCCTGGAGATGAGAAGGAATATTTTAGTTCTGACACACCATGCCAATCAGATGTAGATTATGAGATGCAAAGTGAATGGTTTACCACCGAGTTTTTAAATGATATTAAATGTTCTGGAATTCCTAATCACCGGTTAAGACTAAAAGCAGGAGTCCCTGTAATGCTTCTGAGGAATATTGATCAGGCAAGGGGTTATGTAATGGAACAAGACTGCAGGTGAATGATTTAGGAAAGAACATCATTTAGCGACTGTTATCACGGGCAAAAATATTGGGGATAAAATTCTAATTCCTAGGATGGATCTGGTACCTTCTGATCCCGGATTTCCTTTTAAATTTCAACGAAGACAGTTTCCATTAACACTGTGTTTTGCAATGACAATAAACAAAAGTCAAGGACAGTCCCTTTGTAAGGTAGGACTGTTTCTTCCAAAACCAGTTTTTACTCATGGTCAGCTGTATGTTGCGGTGTCTAGAGTGAAATCTCGAAAAGGCTTGAAAATGTTGATTTTGGATGACGAAGGAAAAATATCATCAACAAAAATGTGGTGTATAGGGAGGTATTTGAAAATGTCTAGGGGCTGGTTATAAAAGGAATGCAGACATATATAGTAAGTCCTCCATCAAACTATTTTTCTCATTTTTTTTCAACTGCTTTTCAATAGACTTAGTTTCTGATATTTCTAATAGTAAGTGTGGATTTTTCCATGTCAGGACTTCGGATATCAATTTAGACAACGAATATTAATGGAACTTCAGTATGGAATAAATATTTCTTTCTTCCAATATCAGGTAACATATTAAGGATTACATTTACATGCATTTCATAAAAAAAAGGCCATGCATCTTTTCCCACTTATTCCACACCTATAATGATATCTATTTCTTATATTTATTTAATATTCTTTTATTTTTGATACTAATTATCATTTTTTTTTTTTGATAATAAGTGTGATTTCATTGAGGATGCTGTATATGTTTTGTGTTTCTTCTTCTCAGAGATCTCACAACCAGACCTGTGATAGAGGCAGGTTTGTAACTAAGTGGTTGAACTTGAAGCTACCCAAGAGGACGCTTTGTTGTATGACTCCCTAGGCCTTACTATGATGCACCTACAAGTATGAATTTATGGATCTGTATATGTCAGAAACTACAAGCACACACAGAAACAAAGATATACATATACATATAAATACCAATATATATATATATATATATATATATATATATATATATATATATATATATATATATATATATATATATATATATAAGGAATCCTATTTGAACTTTGGTAAGGAATAATTTTTTATTCCAATCTCATAACAATTTAGGGAATACAATTACATGCATATCATTTTATTGTTGCTTATGAATTTTCTGCAAGGTACTTGGTTTATTATCCTAAAATGTTAATCTTTTTTTTTTTTCTTCTGCTTAGCAAAAGAACCTCATTTTTATCATGCCTCTATTTCTTCATGACAATGTCATTGAGACATGCATTATAATGCCATATTAAAATATGTAAGATTAGATCTACATTGAGTTTGAAAAATCTGATGTTCATGTAATTGGAAGTCTTCCAATATTTTTATATCATGGTTGTCTTAGAAACGAAATATTCATATTGCCAAGAATCTCTTGCCAAGTATTCCACACATACATGAATATCTATTTCTTATAGCCATGAATATCTTCTAAGTTTATTTTTTCTTCCGTTCTTGCCAAGTTAGGTTAATGTTTTTTTTTTTCATTAATACAGAATTTACGTGCCAAGTCTGTCAAGGAACTCCTACATATGGGTGCTCCACATTTAGTCACTGTTGAAGACCAAGTTGGAAAAAACTTTAAGTGCAACATGAGATGGGGTATCAGGGATAGGGAGGCATATCTAATTGATAAGTGAAGACATTTTTCCCACGAAAATCAATTGAAGACTGACAGCAAGATTCTTCTTGGAGTAATTCAAGGCAATCCTGAAGTTTTTCATGCAAGATTAATATCTCTGTAACTGAACACTTGTGTTTGATATTTATCTCTATTTTTTTTTTGGTTCTAGAAATATTATGACTTTGATATTTGTATTTATGTTTCTGTTTTATGAGGGCAGAGATTGCCTTCATACTACATCAAGAACTATAACAACAATTTCAACACTGACATAGGTTGTTTGTTGTTCCAATTTTCTTTTGTCCTTCTTTATTTTCATTTTTTTTATATGTATATTAAATAGTCATTGATTATAAGATGTTGTTATATTTTTCCATCACAGCTTTGAATTTATCATACTATTTGAATTATGATAGGCTTTCTTCTACAAATAGGATTTCTTTGCTTCTGTGTTTGGCAATTATGTTCCACCAAAAATAAATACTGCTATGCAGAATGTGGGACCACTCAGAATACAATTCGAAGCAAGTACGGAATTGATTCATGAAACTAAGGTAACAATGTATTTAATTCATTTATTCATTTATTGATTTATATGCATTATATGTTTTGGTTGCTTAAAATTTTGTAAAAACTACTTCGTTTATTATCAAATTCTCTAAGTTATTTGTTACTCCTAATTAGTCCAGATATCTATTTCTTGCCACTTTGTCTATCTTTTAAAATATGCCTCATACAAATATGTCATATACTAGACGAGAACATATTATTTATATTAACGATGAATATATTTAAAATGAGGTTAATGCTCATTTTTTTAATTCTCAAAATGAGATCAAATTTTTAATATCAATGAATCTTTGATATTTTTATAAATCATTAGGATACTCCGTGCGTTGCACGGGTATACACACTAGTTTTATCACATAGAAAAGATATTATCTTGTGTCATAGGAATCACAACAGAAAATAAGACAATAGGGTTGGAGATGTTATAACAGCATTAAAAGAATGTGATAATTGACATACAATAATGCAGTGCCACATCAGTGTAACTATGAAGTGTGTCAAAAAAAAAGTATCCACATAACATTATTCAATTTTATTGCTCTTTTCCTCCTGTTTCCGTAACTTTCTTTGTTGTTTAATTGGAAAGAAAGATTTATTAACACTGTGTTTGGGAACATTTGTAGGGAGGGAGAGGAAAATTTGAGGGAAAGAAAATTGGAGGAGAGTAAAATGAAAGTAAAGTTAATTTTTCCTTCATTTGTTTGGATGGACAAAAAGTAGGGGAAGAAAAAATTTAAAAATAATTTTTATTTGTTTATGGATAGAGGTATAATTACTATTTCCTCCTTGGTATTCTTAAATGATGATTTAATATTAACTTTTTGAGTAGAGCTGTCAAGACGGGCCGGCGAGACGGGCCGGTCCGTAACCCACCATAACCCACCATTTGGCGGGACGGGGCGGGCCAACCCACCATTTGAACGGGCCTGAAAATCCCAGTCCAGCCCAACCCGCCGGCGGGCCGCGGGCCAGGGGGCCAGCCCGCTTGCTTGAAGGCCTTCAGATCCTCCTCCTAGATATGCAATTCAAAATACCAATACTTAGAAAGAAACTTCATTATTGCTGAATAGTATACAATATAACTATAATATATATCAATACCAACAGATATTGTTAAATCAAAGTTTGCAAGAGGAAGTTTACTATTCAGCAAATTGGCAAGAGGAAGTTTACTACACAACAGGCAAGCCCAACGGGCCTGATATATACCAACAGGGCCGGCTGGCTTGTGGCTTGATATGAATTATATGATATAATATATTGATATATCATATAACTACACAACAGGCAAGCCCGCGGGCTAGCCCGCCCCGCCCAAGCCCGCGGCCCGCACGGGCCAACCCACCTAGGCCCGCTGCGAAACGGGCCTCTAAATTTATAGCCCAACCCACCTTTTTTAATGGCGGGGCGGGCCGTGCCCGTTTTGACAGTTCTATTTTTGAGGGGTGGTGGAGTAAATTCACTCAAATTCCTCTCATCTCTCTCCATTTTCCTCCCACTTTTGGGAGAAATTTTTTTTAGTGGGACCTACCTACTTTTTCCTCTAAGGGTGTGTTTGATTGCAATGTGAAAAATATGTGGAAAAGAATTAGTTCCATAGAATTATTTTCCTAGGAAAAATATTCCATGAAAATTTAAATTTTTCATGGAAAACTTAATTTGGGTGTTTGATTGTCATTATTTTCCACGAAAAATAGTTATTTTCCTATGATTGGACAAGTTTCATTTTCCACCATTTTAGAAAAAAATATAAAAAATGATAGTTTTTTGGAAAATAATTCCATGGAAAATATAAGCTATCAAAACACAATTGGTAGAAAATTTGTGGTGGAAACATTTTTCATGGAAAAAAGGCCCAATCAAACACAGCCTAAAATTTTTCTCCCCCATTTTCTCTCCTCCTTTCGAAACACCATCATTTAAAATTTTTCTCTCATTTTTTCTTCAAGTTTTTCCTTTCTCCCATTTTTAACCCTTTCCAAACAGTACCCAAGAGAGAGCGCCCAATGGACGGACGGAGTGTCACGTGACTGAAGGGTTTTTTTTTTTTTTTTTTGAGTTGCACGTGACTGAAGTTGGTAGAAAGTAGACCAAGCCCAGTCGAGATTCTGTTCTCAAGTAGCCCAGCCGGCAGAAGCGAGCGGAACCCTTCCTCCTCCTCCTCCCTCGGAAATGGTGGCGGCAAGCGGAGCCGGGTCCAACTTAAAGCCAACACTACTTCTTCTACTACCAATAGTAATAGTAGGCACTCTCTTCTGCTTCTTCAATGGACTTCTCTTTCCATTTCTGGTAATTATATTAGGGTTTCGACCTCTCATTACTGGCACAGATCCCCATGGCCACAAGGAAGCGGCGTCGATGGTGGGGGGAGAGCTTCTTCCTCCTCCACACCCCTTTCTGGCTCACTTTCTGCCTCGGGATCGTTGTCCGCTACAAGCTCTTCGAGGTATCATTTCTTTCCCCATTTAGTCATAGCAAAATGTAGGTGATGTTGACTTCATTTGGGTCATTTCAATGTATCCGGAGCACAGTAGTAGCTGATCTTGCTCTCGATTTGAGAGTTAGATCGGCTTCTAGTTTTGGACATTACTAGGGAAAAAAAAATGTTTATTGGAGTTCTCAACCTACCGGAAAAATGTAGGTTGCTGTCGCCCTGCTGAGAACCTTAGGGCTTTAATGGAGTCCGCTATGGAGGATTATCTTTAGTACAATATATTTTTTTAAAAGCAAAAATATGTTACCATCACTACAAAAATAAGACACGTTAGCGACGCAAATAAACGTCGCTAATCGTGATTAGCGACGAAAATGCGTGTCGTGTATTCCATGGTCGCTAACACAAAACATCGCTGGTCATCGCTATAGCGATGTCTCTTAGCGACGAAAGCACGTCGCTAATTTTCTTGTTGATAGCGACGTTTAGCGACGAGGAGTTGCTAATTCGAGACGTCACTGTTCATTGCTAAACGTCGTCGATTATTCAGTACTTAGCGACGTTTAGCTACGAGGATTCTGACATGGCAAAATTTGCCATGTCAGCAGTTTAGCGACGTTTTGCGACTGTCAACGACGTCGCCTATACATGCTAGCGACGTTCCGATACACGATTAGCGACATTACATGATGTCACTAGCCGTCGCTGAACGTCGCTAAGTGTCACTAAATTGCAAAAGAAAATGAAAAAAAAGAATCCTGTTTGTTTGTTTTCCATCCAGAATTTACCTGCAGTTTAAAACACAGTTTATAAATAGTAGACCTGGAGCAACCCTCCGAAGAATTTATGGGTTTGCCGACCCCTTCGGTGGAACACTCAACACCGGTAAAAAAATAGAGTTATAATATGTCATCCACACAGACAAACGACGAAAATGTTCCAATAATCAAATAAATAGAGTCAAACGATAAGATAGCCGAGTGGAGACAATCACTACCAAACAACTATAAAAAGAGTTTCAATAATCAAATAAATAGAGTCAATTCAATACATACTGTCACAAAATGTATAAAATAAATTCAAAAAGACCCAAGAATGGGTCAACAAAGCATAACACAACACAAGACAATATGTCTAATGAAGGACTACGACTGATCAGCAGGAGGAGGAGAAGTAGGGCCGTGTATCTAGGATAGCATGAACCCATACTGCTGCGGTGTAAGAGTCACCAGTGACGGTTTATCAAGAGGAGTAGGAGGAGGCAGTAGAACCGATACAGTCGGTGTCGATACTGACGCACAATCACGAAGCGTCTTCTCCATGGCTAGTAGTCTAGAATTGTATGAATCCATAACAGCCGTTAGCCTCGAAAGCTGATCGTCCATGGTCAGCTGCGTCTCCTGCACCGCCTGAACATGATCTGTCCTCTCGTTCATCTCCCTCATGGTCCCCTGCGTCTCTCTCATGGTGCGCTCGAGCATATCAAATCGTGCGGTGAGCGCCGTATCGTCCGTCTGCAGCTGAGATTGGGGCTGCTCTGCAATCCTCCTTAGCATCTCGTTATGCAGCTCAGCAACCTGGCGATGCAAGTTCTCCTCAAGGGCCGACTCTTGTGAGAGCTGTAGGGAACGCACACTGGCAGGGGGCCCTTGATGACTGCGTCACAACAAAGGTGCCGTAGGATCCCGTACCTTAGTACGTAATCCTCTGAAGACCACCAACGACGGTCATCCAGAGCTCGTCCTCCGATTGAGGTGGAGAGGGCTGCGAGGAAGTACCAGCCCCTCCCTCTGCAGGTGCACTAGCACTCGTACGCTCACGTAGCCTAATAAACTCATCCTAGAAAGGTAAGCATCTGATAAGCATAATATTTAATATCCAATCGTCGTAGTTGCTAATGTCTAAGATACATATTAATAACTATATGAATATCTATTGCATATTTTCTAAGTTATATTAAAGTTAAAGAAACATAAAGTAATACTTACATAGCTCTGCGTGGTCCTCTCATCGATGAGTAGCCAGGAAGACGGTCACCATGTTGGCGTCCTTACCCTTCTGTATCTGTTAAAAATAATATATTTGTTATTGAAATTAAACATTTTGTTCCTACTTTCATTAAAATAATATATATTCAATAAAATACATACAAGACGACGAAATGTTCCGTTATGGGAATCGAGCCACCACACCACTTCCATGCCTTCGTCCTATCCGCCTTCGCCTTCTCTGACCTTTCCTTGTACATGGGATCGTCGATTCTAGCCCTCATCGCAGTCCACTGCTCGGACGTGATCCAACCTTGGATCGGTCTTTCGGAGCGCTCTCGACCCTTCTGGTCGTCGATCGCATCACGGATAACCTGACGGCAACGACAAAAAATTGCTTCTCGATTATCTCAGCCCGGTATGGTGGATAAAAATATGTTTTCTACAAGAAGTAAAATAGTAAGTTATATAATATGCATAAAAGATGATTGATATTAAAAGCAATATACTTTAGTTACCATAAAGTGGGCAAACCAGAATGCATTCCTCTCGTCCGAGGCATCCGAGTAGTTGATCCAACAGAATGCATTCCTCTCGCGAGGCATCCGAGTAGTTGATCCAAGGGCCACCATAGTTGGACCTTAGAAATAGCCCCAATGTCCTCTGTACCGACGGGGGACGATATCTATACAACGATAATTATATTCATGAATATAGATATATGTATAAATCAATGTTAACTAATTAACTTACTTTGTAGGCCTGTCGGCCCAAATCTCCATCCTCGTCTCGTCTGGAGGCGCGCATCGAGGATCGCTCTGATACTGAGACTTCTATTTCGTGCTCTTCAATCACTCGTATCCTTTAGTCTTCCTTTGAATGCATAGTGTTTGGAGTGCAAGTACTGAGTAGGATTCAACAATAGGTGTGTTTGTATGGTTTTAACCCTACCACAATGATTTTTTTTGTGTCATATCCCGTGCACCTAAGGTGCCTAGGTGCTAGGCGCTTAGTGGCCGCCGACGCCCGACTATGCAGGTTTTTCGGTTTTATGGACGATTGCTGCAATTTTTAATAGGGTTTTGTTTTGTTTTCTTTGGACCGCCTAGAATTAGGCGGCCGCCTAGGCGCCCAGTTTCTACTCGACTAGCGCCTAGTGACTTTTACAACCTTCGTCATATCTCATGAAAGACCCTCGGTAAATGGGTCTGCAAGATTTGTATATGTACCTATGAACATATTTCCAATCTCTTCCTCATTGAGATCAGTCAGATATAACCGTGTCTTAGATGTAGATGTCTAGAATTTCGATAGTATACTTTACTATGTACCACAAGTCTAGCTGCCTCATTGTTACAACTTATGACTATTAGATGCTTAGACCATACATATTCATGGTATGTATAACATTTAGTACCTAGCATTTCGTTTTATTTGTTCTGAAAATTGGGAAGATTGTTTATTATTGGTAAATAAAGTAAGAAAATTTTGAGACTAATATACAATTATATTATGTTGACTTTCTGACAACAAAGAAAACTGCCCATTGGTATGTTGGTTAGAGTCGAACAAATTTGGTGGGATGTCAAGGGTTCCTTGCTTTTGTTCATATTGGATATTCAAAATGTTAGTCATGCGTGCTCGACCAAATTTAATCTTGCTGATTGACTTTCAGGTCTACTTTTATCGGATTTATCTAGAAATGTCCTGTATAACTGGATGTTGTTGTTTCTCTTTATTTTATACACTACACAACTCACCTGATACAACTATTATTGCAGGCAAACCTCTGGCTTATAATTTTCAGTTATGTCGGGAACTACTTTTGGACCCATTATTTCTTCCGGTACTTGGAGTCTTGGAGCATCCTATACTTTTCCTTCTTTGAAGATGAACAATGTAAGAGGCATGAATGCCATTTCTGCAATGCATTTTCCTGTGTTCTTTTTCACTGTAAAGCCATACTTGTTATTGTTTGCATGTTAACATAAGGCAGATTAGTATGTATTATACAGTTTTCTCTTGTAATTGAGAAACTATGTATTATTGCTTAGTTGTTATTAGTATAGTAATAACCAACAATGTTGTACCCAAGTCTTTGGGATCGGACAAAGCATTTGTGGTATCAGGTGAAATTCATGGTCAATACAGGCAACCTTCTGTTTTTCTTTCTTTCGTTTCTTTTTGATTGTTGTATTTTATTAATTAGTTGATTCTACCATTCATGATGTGTTGGCTTATGCATATGCTGACTTGCTATTGTACAACAATTAAGCCATCATGCATGTGCTTAACATGTTAGCTTGTAACTTTAATACCTAGTTAATGTTAGCCTTGTCATATCATCTTCACCCATTCTTATAGCTTCATGTATTACTTGTA
>JANAVB010031019.1:23855734-24217343 GCA_029216955.1 Iris pallida | reverse complement strand
ATTAGCTTGATTATTTAGTTCATTGGGAGGTAAGATTTTCCCGGTTACCTGTACTCCTTTGTTTCTTGGTCTTATATATATCGACTAGAGATTTGGAGCTATTTGTCATGATGAGCACTCTTCCAGCACACCGTCGAGTAGGTCACTTCTTTAGGACACATGTATCTTACTGCAGTGTGTCTGCTATACTTGTTTTTCTTTTTGCTTGGATCAATCGGGTAGTTTGCAGAGCAGGTAACTAAAATTGGATTTTTCAAACTTGCATATGTTAATAATTAGGATTATAACAACCCTAGTTAGCTAAGTAGCAAGCCGTACTCATTGCTTGGCCGTGATTGATGGATGGAGTCTATTTTCTTTCTAATTTAGGCTTGTCCAGTTTATCTTATTTCAGTACTTAGCTTCCTGTCATTTCCTTAACATACTATTTCCTACAACATGCTCGGCTTCACCACATGCTCACATGTCCAATTTATTCTATATACTTACTTGTTATTTCCTTACATGTTTTCAGAGTCCTTTCGTGTACACTGTGGTACCAATTTATTATTCCAGTCTCGTTTACTGTTTTATCTTAGAGATATTATAAATTGCATGCTAGTTTTAGTTCATAGTTTGTCTTCCTCTGTGGTACTTGCTATTGCGGTTCTGACCCTACTGGTTTTGCATTGACCAGATTTAGTTGAGGAGCCCGAGGATCTTCCGGACCTTCCACTCCATGGTGACCATCCGGAGCACCAGGGTGCTTGAGTGGCTGTTCTTTCACTTACCTACTCTTTTCTGTACATATTTTTTTGAGGCGTTTAGCCACCGAGTACGTTTTCTGCTCATGTTTTGAACTTGACATTTGGCCTACGGGCTTAGACATGATGTTATATTTCTAGACTGCAGCTAGAGATGATCATGTATTACTCGTCTTATTAGTTCTTTATTTTTTATTACTAGCTTCATGATCATCTATATATAGTTTGGGATGCTTTACTGTCTTATATACCTGATGATCATATCCTTGTATATTATCTGCTTGAATGTGATTGAGATATCTAGGATTTTTTTTGACCTAGGACTGACTGTTGGCTTGTAGTAGTAACCCCCATCTATACAGCTTATACGTTATTTCAGAGTACTGGAGTACTTTGGTATACGTAACTGGCCTTGTCCGTTCCTACTTGCCGGTATTCTGGTTCTGGGGCGTGACATAGGTTTTGTGGCCCAGGCAGGTCTGATTTATCAGATATGTGGGGTTGCTGGTAGTTATCTCAGTCACAAATTCTACTCCTTTGATATCCTTCGTTTTACTCTCTACCTTTGATATTTGACCTGATATCTGCTTTGATTGTTGATCTTTCCTGTTCCCTCGACCTGATCCTTGTGTCCTTAAATCTTTAAGGGCACCGTTTCTGGTCCTTCTGATCATCTTGTTCGGATTCCATCTTTGGCGGGTCAGCTTCCGCCTGTTCTTCCAGTTCGGGAGGCTCAGCCTCAGCATTTAGGGGCAGAGTCTAGGGTAGACCGAAGGGCAGAGTCGCCAGTTTCGTCTGTTCAGCCAGCATTACCAGTTCAGCCAGAGCAGCCAGAGGGTATTGTTCGAGCACTGGTGGATGTGTTGAGGGGTTTTATGGCGTTGCAGCAGCGTCAGGGCGATATTCTTACCCATTCTGTTCAGACAGCTTTGGAGAGGGGTGGTGCTCAGGTCTACAATTCTGCGAGCAGCTTCAGACGTCTCCATCCCCCGTACTTCTATACTTAGATTTAAATAATACAAGGAGAGTAAATTGAATAAGTTTAAGGATTACATAAAACTAGATTTAGAGGCTTCAGATCCAATTTAGGACAAGGTAGAAGAATTTAGATTTATGATGATTAAGTGGTCAGTTTTGATTTCTAGTAAGAAGGGTATGCTTCATGAATAATGTTTCGGAACTTAGAAATTTAGCCTATGGTGATCATGGCAAGGTCAAATCTTTATGATGGAAGGATATAATTTTGATGGTAGTCATATAAAGATTGATTTTTATATTGGGACTTGCGAGATAAAAATATGATTGGCAAATGATAAACTTGATAGTATCAGAGAGAGATGATTAGCTTGACTTTTCTATGAAATCTTTTCTCTTATTTTCCCTTTAAAAGGAGAATTTTGACTTATTCCATATCTTGAATCACCTTTTAAAAGTTTTCAATATCACTGAATTCTAATTCCCTTGATCGCGACCAATCGACCTTGGTCAACCCCTTAATCGTACCAATAGTCTTGATCCTTGACCGTACTCAATTGATTTGAATTCCATCGTGACCTGGATCTCTATCAATATGTTGCTCGTGCTTAAAACTTTGATTTTGTTCATAACAAACCTAAATTCCATTTTAACCAAGAATTGATTAGCCCTCATCATGTCAATATTTTAATTTTGATCGTGATTAAACTTCGATACCAATACCACTCGTGCGTAAAACTCATATTTATACTTGAAAATGAATAATTTATGTTCCAATCACGATTAAGCTTCATACTATCCTTGATCATACCAAAATTTCATGATTGGTCGTGCCTAGACTACTATCGTACTCTTCATCATATCTAAATACTATTTGACAAAGGTTAGACTGACCTATCCTTGATCGTGTCGAACTAAGATTATGATCATGTTTGAATTTTAACACTCGGGCCTAAACTCTTCTCTGGCCATGATTTGATTTCCTGATTATATCTAAATTCTTGTGATTAGTCGTGCCTAGATAATCTGGCATGAGTAGACAACTTGAAAACCATGATCATGATTTTAACGATCAAAACTATACATATTACCTTTGCCTCTAAATCGTGCTTGAAATTTGGCTATTAATCACGACTGTCCGATTTGACTATGAACTTGTCATGTCAGAATTTGAGTTGATCATATCGGAACAAATTTTCTATCATGTCTATGTTCTGATTCTCTAGTCACCCGTGCTCAGGTTTCCTTCCTATATCATGACTGAGCTTTAAATTTCGTCCCTCTATCTTAAACGTGCCAAAGTGATTCTAGTCATTCCAAGTTCTTAAGCCTTGATTTCACCCGTGACCAGATGGTTTGATCCTTGGTCACTGATCATGCCAAACGTTTCATTATTCCTAGCGACGCCCAATTGCGTCACTTTCGTATTTGAACATGCCTATATAACCATGAATCTAATCTTATTGAGCCTATATTATATTTATCATTCAATGCTTAGTCCTGATTCTAACTAAATCGTAACTGAACGATTTTGATTTTCTAGTCGCGACTTTATGCATAAGTAACTTGAATACTATCTTAAAGTGAATTTAAACCTTGATTTTGTCTCTGCCATTTTTTATTCTTGTCGAAAATTCGATCCTGTTGTTTTAACCACGTCCGAACTCAGATCGCATTCCATGACCTAATCATACTCATCAAATTTTTATCGTGCCAATAAGACCTTAACTTCAATCTTGTTTGTGCCTAAAATTTTATCTCAATTATGCCAAACCTTATTTTGGTCATAGTTAACTTTTTAATTTTGATCGGGCTTGTGCGACTTTGAGACAGATTTTCATCAAACCTAAATCGCTACAGATCACCCCATACTTGAACTTCATTTATATCTTCGACTTCCCTAGTCGTCGCTAAGATCGTGCCCAAATGACTTAAGTTACTTCAAAATCGTGTATACATAGTTTTGTTCATATCACGATTCCATCATACCAAATCACTAGTCGCATCTAAATAATTTTGAATCGATTATCTTGATCATGCCAAAGTTATTGTTCTTTGATCGTATCCAAGATATTGCCTAAATTTTCTATCATGTTTTAACTCCCCTGCCAATCTTTAAATTCGAGGACGAAATTTCTTTAAGGAGGGTAGATTTGTAACCTCCGTTAATTGATTTCTTGGATATTTTTGAAATTTTGTATTTTTAAACTCTGAATTTTTCTGAATCTCGAAAACGTACAATTCTATTATTGAGAAAATATTTTCGACCGTAATTGTTATCGGTCCTTAGTGGTCCTTGGTTTACTATTTTATGCGATTTCATCCTATCGAAATCTTCCTGTCCATTTTCTTTAAATCAATAAGTTAAAATTATTGTTCAATAGGAAGAAAATGTTTATTGAATTATGAATTTCAAAATATATTTATTACTAAATAAATGATTGTTAAATATATATAAATATTTAGTGAATAAATTAGTATTATTTAAGTCATTAGAAATATTGGCTAAGTTGTAATTAGCCCATTTGTTAATTAGTAGTAACTAGTAATTAATCAATTAATTTATAGCTAATAATTATTTAGTGCTAATTAATCAGTAGATGGTGATAATGTAGGGTTAGCAGTTAGTGTTAGCAAGTTAGCATTTTCACTATTTTCCTATTTATCTATTACATTTACATTTGCTTTTAGGGTTTCTCTCCTACCCTATAAATAACACACTTCCCAAAAATATTACACATAACAATTTTCTAACCTATTCCCATAACCAGCCGCCACGAATACCACACCACAACCATCCCCATGTGGCCAACCCCCGACCACCCCATTGCCGACATTCATCTCCGGCCACATTGGCACCGCCATGACCACCAGCAAACAGCCATCAAACCACCAATACCACTTCGGCCACCAGGCCGTTCCTGACCGCACCACCCCAAGAAACGAAAACCGCCACCACCATTCATCATCTCCACCATCATTCTCCAAGCCCAACCGGCCTCCACCACAAATCCCAGATTAGAGAGTGACAGAGAGAAGCTGACCTGCCTGGCCAGTGCCACCATCGGTGGGTGCCAGCATCGTCAGATCTGGGCACCCCGGCCCAGATCCGCTGTCCTGAGAACCCCTTCACGCCGTTCGAGCCTCGGCGTCGCCTCCGCGGACGTGGAGATATCTGCGCATCCCCTTTCGACGATCTCTCCGGCACAACCCAGCCTCGTTCGACCACCAGCGTGCTCCCTTCCGCGGCCATGGCCGGACATCGCCAGACCTGTGCGCCCCATCCGCCGTGCATTGGCTCCGCCGGTGACTCGTCGACGAGATCTGAGCCCCGCTCCGCAGCTGAGCCCCTCGACGAGCCACGCCCGCCGGCGAGACCCTGTTCTCCGTCATACTCCCGTTGGGGCACTGCTCCGCCAGTGAGCCACCTAGCCTGTAAGCCCCTCTAGCCTTCCTCTCTCTCTCTATCTCTTTCGATTGAGTATGGGTTGAATATTTGGAACTTGGGTTTTGTAGGATTGTGAGAGCATGATGAGACACTTCTCTGATTTTTAAATAGGGTATTTAGGATTAGATTATTTTCAATTGCTCTCTGGTGATTACTATCAGTAAGTATTTTGGTAACAACCTTCCCCTCTCTGTCTATATGTTGAGTAAATTATATATATATATATATATATATATATATATATATATATATATATATATATCATTAATTATGCTAATTATAATAGAAGTTAAGGTTTGCATTATGGGCTGCAAACATTATGTGGACCTATGGGCTGGTTTCAAAGCCACTATAGATTCTTAGTTTAAGCAGTCATTATGAAGGATTCGGCCAGGTTAGATTTATTTAGGTAAGCATATGTATTTGTCTGTATAAATATTTTAACAGTAAACTTATTGATATGAGTAAATATATTTTTTATATAAAATGTTTGATCAATTTGGACTCGGCTATACTATTATAATAATTTTTGGTATTGTCAAGGTATACTTTGGGCTATTATTACGATTTGGTACTAAGAAGATTTTATATTTTCAAGCATTATCCAAAGAATATTGCTATAAATAAAATAGTTTCTAAAAGTATTATAAATGATTTCAATATAGATGATATAGTTATTCCTTTCCCCTTTTAATAAATTGCGAATATAAAGTCATTTCCTAGTTCTTGATTAGAATATCGTGCCGAACTCTGATTTTGGGCCTTTATATACCAAACTAGGCTATTTGGACTATTCTGGACTCATTGGTACTGCATGTGTCGTCATTTGGGACCATCTTGTGAAGCATAGTATCGTACCTACCTTATATCGACACGTTCGTGTCGCGCATGTCGACTCCAACCAAATCGAGACGAGTACATTATTTGACCATTTCATACTTGATAGAATTTACATTTATGCTCTAGATTACTTTACTTGATGCTGTCACGTCGTTAATACGGATTGGTACTATATGGATCCCTTCATAAGATGTTATCTCCCTCGGGAGCATCGGATACATCATGTCATGTGCGTTTCACTTTCTTCATGTATTCATGTGCTTTTACCATTCATGTGTACTCTCATGATTCATGTACTCTCATGTTCACGGAGCCCCCATGTATACATTCATGTACACCTATTTATGGGCCCCCATGTGATATCATGTGCAATAACATAACCTGTCTGGATCCTTGTGTATTGATTGGGGTACGGGGGAGTATAAATGGTCATGTGAACAATTCCAAAGTAATGTAGTCATGTGCAAACTTTCATGTTTATTATCAAGCCGTTCACATGTCTATCTTGTACTCTACATCACTAGTCACTGTTAGCTCTTTACTTATAGTATATATTTCTTTACAGTTATCTCATTTACTTCATATATTTCCCAGCGTTTCATGTATCTTACTCTATAGCATATTTATATATCCTGTCATATTATGAACTGCGTAAAATGTATTGTGCCCGCTCCCGTCCTGACTGGACCTGTTGATAAATTTTACAGATAGCTTGGAGGTTACTTGCTAGCCTAGAGGAGACACAGTAGAGGTTGATGTAGATGGCTAGAGTTTTTTTTATTTTTTTTCAGTATTCTTGAGTTATATTTATTTTATGCTTGTTTGAGTTTGTGTTGATAACACCAAGATTTATTTCTCTCTGTTGTACTTCTTTTGTGGATTCATAGTTATCTTATCGTGCTACTTCTAGTTTTGGTGATTGAGTTATATCTTGCTGTGATTGTCCTCCGTACGGAGAGTATATCATATTATTTAGTTTTAATTGTGACCTAGAACAATGTTCTATCGCCGATACTGTGGCATAGGCTAGACGTACCCACTTCTCGTACCCAACACTGGGTGCGGGTCGAGATAGGAACAGGGCTTGTGCTTAGCTTGTGGAATACCGGGCCAGAAGATAGGGGTTTATCCTAGGTAGAGTTTGGCTGGATCATCATCTTTCCAGACAGCAGTTCAGCAGTTCAGGGCGGCAATACTGGTTCAGCAGCAGCAGGCCCAAAAGCCATTACCGACGCAGTCTCAACAGTTCCAGTAGCAGAGGCCTCAGCAGTATGCTCAGGCTCAGGCTCAAAAGCAGAGGGGTCCAGCACCCAGAGGATAGGGTCAGGCTTTCACGCTTTCCATCGAGGAGGCGCTAGCAGCGGAGGAGGTGGTTGCAGGTACCATTCTCGTTCACTCTAATTCAGCTTCAGTTTTATTTGATTCTGGTGCTTCGCATTCGTTTATATCTACACGATTTGTGATACGTGTTGGTTTGGAGCCAGAGTCTTTACCTGTAAGGTTGAATATACTTACTGGTAGCGGTCTAGTAGGAGTAGATCGAGTCTATGCCTCGTGTAGAGTCATAGTGTGCGGGAGGGAGTTTTTCGCTAGGCTAATAGAGTTTTCTATGGGCGATTCTGATGTCGTCCAAGGTATGGATTGGTTGAGTGCTCGACACGCTACGATAGATTGCGATGCTGGCAAGGTTATCTTTCGTATTTCGAATGAGGAGGAGTTCTCATTCTCTAGAGGCGAGGTGGAGTCTTTACCGGTGGTCATATGGATGGCAGTAGCCGAGGGGGTTCAATTGCCTAGAGTAGTTTATGAGTTTCTCGATGTATTTCCCGAGGAGCTCCCGGGTATGCCTCAAGTTTGGAAGATTGAGTATTATATTGATTTGGTTCCTGGAGAAGAGCCAGTGTCAGCGAGAGTCTACAGGATGTCTCTTTCAGAGTTGTTGGTGCTGTATCAGTCTATTGAGGATCTTAGGACCAAGGGATTCATTCGTTCTAGTGGATCGCCTTGGGGAGCTCCAGCCCTTCTGGTGAAGAAGAAGGATGGTTCATCGCGTATGGTCATTGACTATCGTCAGCTTAACGCGGTGACCGTGAAGAACAAGTATCCCTTGCCCAGGATAGATGACTTGTTCGACCAGCTTAGTAGAGCGACTTTTTTTCGAAGTTCGATTTGCGGTCTGGGTACCATCAGATCAGAGTCGAAGAGTAGGATATACCCAAGATGGCGTTTAGATTTTGATAATGCCATTGGGAGTTCCTTGTTATGCCTTTTCGAGCAACCAATGCGCCAGCGATCTTCATGGATCTCATGAATCGTATCTTCATGTCCCACTTAGACCAGTTTATGAAAGTATTTATTGATGATATCTTGGTCTATAGTCGGACTGAGGTAGAGCACGAGCAGCATCTTTGCGTGGTGCTTCAGATTCTTTGGGACCATCAACTTTATGTGAAGTTCAGCAAGTGCGATTTCTGGCTCGATCGAGTCTCTTTCTTGGGTCACATTATTGCCGAAGGTGGTGTTGAGGTAGACTCCAAGAAGGTAGAGCTATCGAGTGTTGGCCAGTACCTCATACAGCTTCAGTTGTACATAGCTTTCTGGGATTAGCAGGCTACTACAGACGGTTTATGACAGACTTTGGTAGGATCTCTGCACCCTTGACACGGCTGACGTGTAAGGACGTGTGCTTCAAGTGGTCAGATGCATGTCAGGTTTCTTTTGAGAAACTCAAGCAAAGTTTGATTTCAGCTCCTATTCTGACATTACCCATCAGACCAGGTGGGTTCATGGTGTATTATGATGCGTCAAGCTGGGGACTTGGTTGTGTCCTTATGCAGCATGGTCGAGTGATAGCTTATGTGTCTCGATAGCTTCGGGACCATAAGAAGATCTATCCGATGCACGATCTTGAGTTGGCCGCGGTTGTGTTTGCCCTCAAGCTCTGGAGGCATTATCTATAAGGTGATCGAGTGGAGATTTTTACTGATCATAAGTGCTTGAGGTATGTGTTCACCTAGAGGGATCTGAACATGCGGCAGAGGAGGTGGCTTGAGTTACTTAAGGATTATGATGTTGATCTTCAGTATCATTCCGGAAAGGCAAATGTCGTTACAGACGCTTTGAGCAGGAGACCCGGAGTCTATTTCTTGACGGAGCAACGTCACCTTCAAGAGGATCTTCAGGATATGGGCTTAGAGGTAGTGCTACCTGGTGAAGCAGCTATGATGGCGGGCTTGCAGGTGTAGTCTACCATTTTAGAGAGGATCAGAGTAGCACAGTCAAGGGATGCCAGGCTTCAGCAACTCAGAGCAGAGTGTGTGGCAGGGTGTAGATCAAAGTTGTGCATCCATGAGGATAGGATACTCCGATTTAGGAGTCATCTTTGTGTGTCGAGTGGAGATATTCGATAGGAGATTATGTCGGAGGCCCACAGTTCTCAGTAGTCTGTTCATCCAGGAGGGACGAAGATGTACTGTGATATTCGTCAATAATTCTGGTGTAATGGTATTAAGAGGGAGAGCTCGGTTTGTCTCTTGGTGCTTGGTTTGCCAGCAGGTCAAGACTGAGCATCAGAGACCAGCTAGACTTCTTCAGCCTTTGTCGATTTCGGAGTAGAAGTGGGATCATATTACTATGGACTTCGTGACTGGTCTTCCAAGAACCCGACTGGTAGAGATGCTATTTGGGTTATAGTAGATCGACTCACGAAGCTTGCCTACTTTCTACCTTTCAGAGTTGGTCAGTCTACAGAGCAGTTGGCGAGCAGTACATGAGGCAGATTGTTAGATTCCATAGGGTGCCAGTTAGCATAGTCTCAGATTGGGATTCTAGATTCACTTCTCATTTATGGCAGAGTCTTCAGCAGATTTTGGGTACCCGTTTGAGCTTCAATTCAGCATAGCCTCCTCAGACAGATGGTTAGTCGGAGCATACGATTCAGACTTTGGACGATATACTTCGATTGTGCACTCTTGACTTCAGTGGTTCTTGGGAGGATCACTTGCATTTGGTGGAGTTCTCTTACAACAATAGCTTCCAGACGAGCATTTAGATGGCACCTTTCTAGGCTTTGTATGGTAGGAGATGTAGGTCACCCTTAGCTTGGGATGACATTGGAGAGAAGCAAATACTTGGTCCAAAGATGATTGCTCAGTCAGTTAGAGTAGTCAGGCAGGTCAGAGAGCATCTCAGAGTTGCTCAGGATCGACAGCATCACTGGGCAGATCAGCATCGACGTCATCATGAGTTCTCTGTCGGTGATCACGTATTTTTTTTTAATTTTGCCTACCTGTGGTGTCATCGGGTTTGGCGTATGGGGAAAGCTTAGTCCTAGATTTATTAGACCGTTTGATATTCTCAAGCGAGTAGGAGATGTATCATATCATCTTGCTCTTCCACCGTCGCTACGCGAGGTTCATGACGTATTTCACGTATCTCAGTTGCGTCGGCATGTTCCGGATTCGAGCCATATCTTAGATCATTTCGAGCTTGTCGTTGGTACCGACCTATCGTATAAGGAGAGGCCCGTATCCATTTTGGACCGGAGGGAGATGATTCTCAAGAACCGGACTATCCGATTAGTTCGTGTTTTTTGGGATCATCACTCACCGGACGAGTCGACTTGGGAGCGCGAGGATGATATCCGAGCTCGTTACCCATATCTGTTTGACTCGTCAGGTATACTTATTCGTATATCTATGTTCTATCTTTTGAGTGTGATTGTAGGTATACATGATGTTGTTGTTTTCGTATGTTTAAATTGCTTTTACATTTCTTGTACATTACTCTAGTTGGATTTCAAGCCTTATGAGTTACCCATCTTGATCCTGATAGCATGTTTTTTTGGATCTCTCGCTTGCTTTTGATTACCTTTAGAAAATTCCGAGGACAAAATTTTTCTAAGGAGGGAAGAGTTGTGAGACTCATCTCACAGTATCGGTATTTACATACGGATACATATTTACAGTGTATTTTGCATTTTCTTGGTTTTTGGAATGCTTTAAATTTTTTTCAACTTATATATTTTCTCCTTGGCCGTCATACCACCAGTATACCGGTATATACCGACGGCATACCGCCCGGGCAGATATTCCACATTTTAGATATTTTCGATTTCAGATATTTTTATGAATAGTGTTTCGGATATTTTTGTGAATAGTATTTTAGATATTTTGATGAATAGAGTTTAGATATTTTCATGAAAAGTGCAGATGCACCCTTTTACCCAATAGATATTTGGTTTTATTTGAATGGCCATGATTGACTTAGATTTTGACATGGATCACTATCCAATGGTCAAAATTAATTCCTCCTTCTATATATATCCTTTCACTTTCTCTCTCCTCTCTCTTTCATTCTTTCACTCTCTCTTCATTTCTTCTTCTCTTCTCTCCCCTTTGGAGCTTGCCAAGAGCTTGCCCATGAGGCTTGGGTGTGGTGTCTAACCCCCCTAGGAGGAGGAGTAGATGCTTAGGCTTGGAGCTTAACCTAAACAAGTACATCTTGCCAAATTCATGAAAATATTATTTTGTTGTCATTTTTGTTTTCCTTGGTATTAAATGCTTAGAATTATTCTAAACTCATTTTGTTAAGAATGTTTTCCTTGTGATTCTCGTCTATATGCATGTTTCTAAATTTGGTTAGAACTTGGATTTGATTTTCTGTTAAAATCCAATATTCACTTAGTAGAAAACTCGGTATCAAGAATGACACTGGTGTTACCATCATGGATCTTGGTCACATATGCATATATGAGGCCCTCACCAAGCTTGTATACATAGATTTTGAGTTTGGTGGAAATCGGAACCCGTTTCGGTTTCCCGAGAACCTATTTTTGGAGTATTTTGAGGTATTGATCTATCAAATCTTTGAATTTGTGAAAACTAATACTCCCATGTTGTAGGAAATTAAATTTTATGCGATTTTGACTTTTGAAAATCCGAATCTCGATTTAAAACTAAGTTTTTATGGCCGATACAAGTTTTGAGTTTTCAAGAATCAACTTTCTGTGACGGTTCAGAAAATCCGTCAAAAATCCACAAAAAATCTATTGGAAAATCCAGACTTGCACCACTAAACTTGCTGTAACACTTCGGAAAATTCGTCGGTAATCCGCAGTAATCCGCCGGATGATCCTGTTAGGCTATTTTTGTCTGTTTTTGCCCGTTTCTGTCCGTTTTTGTCCGTTTTTGATATTTTCTTCGATTGTAATGAATTCTTAAAATGATTAGATGACCTTCTATATTTCGAAAAAGATTGTACACCGTATATACACTTGACACTAGCTTATGTTCATATGTTCTCTATACTCACTATGTATTGCTATGCCCTTCCAGATTTATTGTACTTTATAGTCTACGACATGTCCAATATTTACTTGATAGTGACCCGTCGTGGTGCACTCTTGTACATGTCTTTTCCTACATTACTTGATAGTGGACTGTCATGGCGCACTCTTGATTCTAGTACATGTGTAGCTCCTTGATAGTGGCTCGTCGTAGCGCACTCTTGTCTTGATATTGTCATATCTTGTTATGGCTTGTTGTAGTGCACAATCTTGCTTGTCTTGTCCAGTCTCGCATGTCTCATACCCAGGATGGATTCTGTGAAATGCTACACCCAGAATCCTAATGAATATGTTAGGAACTATACAACTAGCTTGATTATTTAATTCATTGGGAGGTGAGATTTTCTCGGTTACCTGCACCCCTTGTTTCTCAGTCTTATATATATCTACTAGAGATTTGGAGCTATCTGTTATGATGAGCACTCTTCCTGCACACCATCGAGTGGGGCACTTCTTTAGGACACATGTATCTTACTGCAGTGTGTCTGCTATACTTGTTTTTCTTTTGGCTTGGATCAATCGGGTAGTTTGCAGGACAGGTAACTAGAATTTGATTTCTCAAACTTGTATATGTTAATAATTAGGATTATAACAATCCTAGTTAGCTAAGTAGTAAGTCGTACTCATTGCTTGGCCGTGATTGATGGATGGAGTCCATTTTCTTTCTAGTCTAGGCTTGTCCAGTTTATCTTATTTCAGTACTTAGCTTCCTGTCATTTCCTTAACATGCTATTTCCTACTACATGCTCGGCTTCACCACATGCTCACATGTCCAGTTTATTCTATATATTTACTTGTTATTTCCTTACATATTCTCAGTTTCCTTTCGTGTACACTGTGGTACCAATTTTTTATTCCAGTCTCATTTACTGCTTTATCTTAGAGATATTATAAATTGCATGCTAGTTTTAGTTCATAGTTTGGCTTCTTTTGTGGTACTTGCTATTGGGGTTCTGACCCCACTGGTTTTGCATTGACCAGATTTAGTTGAGGAGCCCGAGGATCTTCCGGACCTTCCACTCCATGGTGACCACCCGGAGCACCACGGTGCTTGAGTGGGTGTTCTTTCACTTACCCACTCTTTTCTGTACATATTCTTTTGAGGCGTTTAGCCACCGAGCACGTGTTTAGCTCGTGTTTTGGACTTAATATTGGCCTACGGGCTTAGACATGATGTTATATTTCTAGACTGCAGCTAGAGATGATCATGTATTACTTCGTCTTGCTAGTTCTTCATTTTGTATTACTAGCTTCATGATCATCTATATATTATAGTTTGGGACGCTTTACTGTCTTATATACCTGATGGTCATATCCTTGTACATTATCTGCTTGAATGTTATTGAGATATCTAGGATTTTTTTTGACCAAGGACTGACTGTTGGCTTGTAGTAGTAACCCCCATCTATACAGCTTATACGTTATTTCGGAGTACTGGAGTACTTTGGTATATGTAGCTGGCCTTGTCCGTCCCTACTTGCCAGTATTCTGGTTCTGGGGCATGATAATGCCTTAAGTAATCACCTACATAATATTATATCTTCCCTAATTATAATCTAAAATAAGATATAATCAAAATAGAGATCAATCACAAAGGTTCGCCCCTTCGAGATAGCGAAGGACGATAGTTCATAAATGGAAATTCAAGGAGACTATGATTCAGCATAAATACGAAATTCAAGGGCGATAGTAGAAGTCAATTGAATTTCCAATAGCAGTGGATTGAGATCATAATATACTATCCTAGTGCAGGCTCGTTTTGTACAATGAGTAACCAAGATGATTTATCTAGACCTGCATGGGCCACCACAAAAACCATGTCACGCCCCAGTTCCAAAATACGCGGGACCGAGCCACGTGGCATTGGCCAGCTACGTATTCAACCAGACTCTAGTCCGACTAGAATATGTATAAGATATTTCAAAATGGTGTAACTATCACTATATCAACTCTATATCTCAATCCATATAACAGAAACATAAGAAAGGGAAATATTAATACTAGTCTGCAGGCCAATAATCATACTTACCCGAATAGACCCAAAAAAAATAATATGAGTCTATAAATACTATGCTACTAAGCAGATACAAATAACAGTAAATGAAACATATAACTCTGAAAGACTGAATTCCTGTAATGAAATGAATACCATCCACAATTCAGTAAGACGCTCTACAAAACCTACCCACCCAACCAGGAAGAAAACCAGGTACTCAGTGGGACGTAGCAAGATACATAATATACATGCCGCTATGAAGTACAGTAAATATCATATGTAGGTAGTAACATGTGATCCAGGAAATAGACATATGATCAAGGGGACAGACAAGTGATCTGGGTAATACACAGTTGATCTTGTAACTCTACTACCACTACTACAAAAATAGATAATAATAACACTTTATAGATGACTTCTACAAAAAAATGTCATTAGTGATATTTTTAGTGTCAGCTCATTAAATGATTGTCATTAATATCATAACCAATGCTATTAAAAAATAATAATGTCATAAAAAGTACATTAAGATGACGATTAAAAAAATAACGGTCATGAAATAATTTTATACGTGCCATCTTTTATGTATGAAAGAAAAGATGTGGAATATATGTTTTTAATCTAATGTCATCTTTTGCTTTTCACATATGTTAGGGCTGAGAATTTTTATTCCTTCCAACGCCAATCCCAATAAATCACAATTATTCCTCAACCCACCTCCTTCTTCTTCCTCCCCGATTCCTCTCCTCGCCATCTAGCAACCGCAACGACGCCATCAGCGGCCTATCTTCGAGCGTCTCCAGCGATTCTCCATCGAGCTTCCTCGTTGAGGATCATCCAACAGAAACTCTAAAAGTCTCCGCCGACTTCTCCAGCCGACGTTCACCAATCCCTATTTTCCCAATCCCGATTTTATCGACTAAGCCAATGTCGGCTGGAGAAGCCGACATGCTCCAACTAGTAGCCGCTGCCCCCATCGAGCTTTCGGAGGTCGCTGCCCCCGTCAACCTCTCCAACTGATTTTCCATCAACATCAGACCCTCAGGCCGTCGACATCATCCGACACTATAGCAAAATAGATTAATAACGACACTATATTTACGATACATTCTGAATAAATATCATTAATTTTTTTAGTGATGACACCCTACTAAAAAGTTTCGTTGTAGTTAAATATTTGTCAACATTTACAACACATTTTTATAAATGTAGTGAAAAATACAACAACACTTTTAATACCACTTAGAAATGTCGTATAATATTATATAATAAAACAACACATTTATAGTGATGTCTTAAATTTCATTTCCATAATTTTTTCACTTTACTGCTCTCCCAAATTTTGGTGCTGATAGTAGCCCGATAAAAGCTTTTCCCCCTCACCCTTCCTTTTTTGTGGTCTTTCTCGTCTTCCTTTCTATCTCTCTCATTTCAATTAGGGCGGCAGGGGGGTTGCCGTCACCATGCGTGATCTCGGAAGTTGCCTTGCGCAAGCTCAAAGGTTGTCGTCAAGGGGTTTGTCATACACGATCTCGGAGGTTGCCGTCAAGGGGGCTTCCGTCACTGTACGTGATCTCGAAGGTTGTCGTGCTCGATCTCAGAGGCTGCTGTTAAATGGTCTGTCGTGCACGATCTCGGAGGTTGCGACTTGTCGTTACCGTCGCCATCACCACCGCCATTTAGGTCATCTGCACCCCTCCCTTTTCTGAGTGTTTATTTCTTAATTTATTTATACGATCATCTAGGGTTTAGAGTAAGATAAATATACTAATTGGGGATGTTGTAAGCATCAAAATAGAATCAAGTGTTATCTAGGGTTTTTCTTTCTTAATTAAGTTTTAAAGGAAGAAATCATCATCTAGGGTTTTTCTTGTAAGCATCAGAATGGATATATCCATCGTCTTAATCATGAATACAATTTCCATCTACTGGAGTAACCAACCTCCATCAGACCTCTTTCATTAGATTTTTTTTACTATTAAATGATCCCTTGCTGCCCTTGAGAAGTATTACGAGGAGGTTGGTGCCGAGTCTGCTGATGGTGAAGATGGCGTTGATGGTGATGATTACTGAGAGCTATGAGTTTCGTTAGACTCCTTGTTTCTGTCTTTTAATGTGTGTTGGATGTTTGTGTTTGCAACTACCTGTAAGCCCTTTTGCATGGAAAATTATTTTAATGATGTTGCTACTTCTTACTAGTAATTTCTATTTGTTATCACCTCTTATATTTGCTGGTGTATGGTGTGAAGAACAGATAGGCAACTCTAGAGGGGGTGAATAGAGTTTATAACAATAATAGTCAAATAAAAATTAAACTATTTTCACCAACAGTAAATAATCAGAGTAGTAAATGCGAAAATAGAAAGATCAAGAGAGCATACGCAAACACAGTCGTTTTTAACTTGGTTTCCCTCGTGGAGGACTAGTCCAGGCCTGAGAACTCTAGCTCAGGATTAAATCCACTATTTGTAAAATAATAGTTACACCCCGTGCCTTTTCTTCAGAAGAGCACATCAACTTCTTACAAAGATCATTGTGGCGATGTTTGGAATTTTCCAAGCGACTTTCTTGACTCTTGTACAAACTCCTAACTGAATAGCACTGAGCACTTTGAGGCTTAGGAAGCTTTTGGCTAGTAGATAAGAAGGTTAAGGCTTGTATGAGGCTTATAGAGAAGAGAAGAGAAGATAATTGGATGATTGAAAAAGAGAGAATTCAAGGCCTATTTATACTAGTTGGGATAGGCAGAATTCGGCCAGAATTCTGTGTCAAGAATTCAAAAAAATTCGGCCGTTAGACAACTAGCATACAGCAAACCCTAAAAATTAGGGTCCTATAATTTAGGGGACAAAGTTCGACCCGAACTCTGTGTGGAGGCAGAGTTCGGCCCGAACTCTGTCTCCATAGGACAGAATTGTTTAAATGGGCTTTTGTGGGCTAGTTCGGTTTGGTAGAGCTTTTGGTTTTGTTAGGGGATAAGGTATAGGCCCAGAATACCCAGTGCTACTCAGATTATATTTAGCTAGACTCAATAAATGTAAAATAATACAGACTCTAAAACCGAGTACGCTGCAGGAGAGAGCCGACGTCCGTCTTGCACTGAGTTCCGTCTTGATATGTCATATTGAATTATAACAAGTAATATTGTCAATTTGTCAATATTTGGTTGACTGTGATTTGGGTCAACAATCTCCCCCATATTGATAATTGATAAAATGATATTTGTATATTCAATGTTCATACCTGGACACAAGTAGTAGTTATGCATAAAAGCAGTAACTCCCCCGTAATAATAGCTCTTCCATAAACATAGCTTCTGTGTAAGCCAATGTTCCTTATCCTGATATACATAATCTCTTCCAAAACATAGATATCACACAATACGATAGAAATATTATGAATATCAAATAGATCTCCCCTTTTGGCATTTATCAAATAGGAAATACACAATTATGCATAGCAATTGTGAAAACACAGACATGCAAAAAACTTTATAAATGAATAACTGGCAAGCACACAATGATATATAAACTGTAGATAAAAGCTAAAGATCCACAGAACCATAAATTGTACTCAGACAAGAAAATCAAACTACATAATCATAAGTCCATAATGCATAAAAACTAAGATCATCATCAGCAGCAGCAGTAGGTACAGAACCACATCCATCATGGAGCGCGAGATGGTCCAGCGACGTCAGATGGATCAGTATTCGAATGACGAAGATCCACGAAAGCTGCATCCGGATCCAGATATCGCATAACCCAAGGGTCATCGATATGGTACCCGTCGCAAGATGGATCCCGCTCTATAGGAAGGGGCATAGAGGGATGCCAAGACAAGGTATACCGGATGTCATGCATTGAGTTGCTGATGGCACTCATTTGCAAGGTGGTACGATTGTCGAAATCTCAAAATACGAAACTTCATCAGTCGATTCCGCTTTGGGCATGATCGTGGAGAAGACGATACGATGAAGCTCGTAGAAATAAGGGTTAAGGAATTTTGCAAAAACTTGCATGGACGTGTGTTTAGGGTACATAAATTGTCCTTGAAACTCTCAAGGGATGACCCATCGGGGAATTGAAACTTGCGTGCATCGACAAGCTTCTCCCAAGAGTTGGGTTTCGGAATCTCGAGATATTCTGCAAGTTCAAAATCATCGAATGAGATGTCAATTCCGGCAACACGAGAATATATTCGTGTGTCATCAAATATGAGATTGAAATAAAACATTTGAATAGCATTCAAGTAAATAAGTGAGTTTGTAGAAACTAACTCATCAAGGCAAAGATCATGAAATAATGAGTCATAACGAGAAAATATAGTGAAGTTGATGGGATGACCCGTGCACACATGCCATGAATGAAAATAATTGAACCATTCCTTTGAGGCATCCAATGATACAAAAATTCGATCATCGAATGTGTTGGGGTCATTGGGTTGTGGTGGATTAAAAAATGGATGAATAGGTTGATCATCGCGAATAGGAGGGTTCGATGAGGAAGTACCCTCGGTTCTAGCCCTCTTTCCTCTATTGAACAACCTAGGTGCCATTTGAACAATGAAAGGAAATATGAAATTGAGATGGAGAAAAAAAGAAGAATTATACCTCAAGAGAATGGTGGAATATGGAAGAGGATGATGCAAAAGCTATTCACCTTGAGTTTGGAGAAGAAAACCACACTAGATTGACAATTCAAGGGTTAGGGTTTGGAGAGGATGAAGTTTGAGAAGTTTAGAGGAGGCAATGGAGAGGAGAGAGAGGGAGAACCCGAATTATAAAAGGGGGTTCGGATGGGGGTGGATCCTGGACCGTAGGATCAAAACGGATGGATGGCTGAGAGCAACTGGAAGTTCTGGAATAGCCAGACCGAATTCGGCCCAAACTCTGTGTGAGGCAGTGTTCGGCCCGAGTTCTGTGTTCTGGGACCAGAACTGGAAACAATGTAAAAATAGTTTGAAAATATTGCTAAGTTGGAGGAAATGGATAGAAGTGATAAAAATTAAAAATTCAAGAGTAAATGGTCAAGATAGAAACTTGCAAAAGTAAATTGAATAGGGTAAATGAAAATGAAGTTAGAAAATTTAAATAAATCAAGTTATAAATTAAATTGAACCATGTAATAAACAAGCATTTATGACACAAATCATTACAATGAAACTGCCATGGAGTAGCTGTAGGGGCCGGATCCCAGCTAGCGGTAGTCCGAAGACTAGTGCACCGTGTCGCTTTTGCTTTTACGCCATGTTGTCAGAAGGACCCTTTCGGCTTGTACCCATAGCAAAGTCATCATAAAAAACATGACTTAATCGATATTTACGCAGGCCAATTTAATGAATAACCGTTTCATCCAAAATTCCTAATTCACGACAAAGAAAGTTTAATCGCTCTTCGGATAGTAGTTTAGTAAAGAAATCTGTCAACTGATGATCAGTGTCAATAAATTCTAAATTTATAGTGCCATTTTGTTGATGATCACGCAAAAAGTAGTGACAAATTTTAATGTGTTTCGTACGTGAGTGACATATAGGGTTCTTAGTAAGGTTGATAGAACTAATATTATCACAGAATATAGGAATATGCATAAAAGATAGGTTGTAGTCTGCAAGGGTTTGCTTCATCCACAGAATTTGTGCACAACAACGACTAGCTGCGATATATTCAGCTTCTGTTGTGGATAGTGCGACCGAATTTTGCTTTTTACTAAACCATGAGACTAGGGCCTTGCCTAATAAATAACACGTGCCGCTTGTACTTTTACAGTCGACTTTGTATCCCGCAAATCAGCATCCGAATAACCAATAAGGTCAAAGGATGTGGATTTGGGATACCACAAGCCCACTGTAACAGTACCCTTATGGTATCAAAAGATACGCTTAACGACGGACATGTGTGATTCCTTAGGACTAGCTTGGTAGCGAGCACACAGATAAACACTAAACATGATATCGGAATGACTAGCAGTTAAGTAAAGTAGACTACCAATCATACCTCGATACTTACGTTGGTCAACAGGTTTGCCGCTTTCATCAGGTTCCAGCTTGGTCGTAGTAGCCAAAGGGGTGCTGATTGGTTTGACGTTGTCAAGATCAAATTCTTCAGCATATCCTTTATGTATTTTGACTGGCTGATGAAAGTTCCTTGCGAAGTTTGTTTGACTTGCAATCCAAAAAAGTAGGTGAGCTCACCCATCATGCTCATCTCAAATTTATTCTGCATACACTTAGCAAAATCTTGGCATAGATTTTCATTAGTAGACCCAAATATGATATCATCAACATAAATTTGAACTAGAAGAATAGTGTCTTGAAAACTTTTAATAAAAAGTGTAGTGTCAATCTTCCCTTTTGAAAAACCTTTATCTAGTAAGAAATTGCTGAGGCGTTCATACCAAGCTCTGGGGGCTTGTTTGAGGCCATATAGCACTTTCTTAAGTTTGAAAATATGGTCGAGAAATTTGTGATTTTCAAAACCCGGGGATTGTTTTACAAAAACTTCCTCCTTAATAAAGCCATTCAGAAAAGCACTTTTGACATCCATTTAGAAAAGTTTAAAATTTTGAAAATTTACAAAGGCACAAAACATCCGAGTGGATTCAAGTCTTGCAACAGGAGCACGTCTCATCATAGTCGATACCTTCCTCTTGGTTGTATCCTTGAGCTACTAGACGATCTTTGTTGCGAGTGACTGAACCATCTTCATTTACTTTGTTATGAAAAACCCATTCAGTACCAATAATCGAATGGTTAGCTGGTTTAGGAACAAGTTCCCACACCTGGCTTCTTTCGAATTGGTTAAGTTCTTCTTGCATAGCTGAAATCCAAAACTCATCATTAAAAGCTTCTAAAACAGTTTTAGGCTCAAGTTGCGAAATGAAAGCAGTGCTAGCAATAGAATCTCTTAACGATGATCGAGTACTTATCCGCGTGATACCTCACCTATTACCAAGTTTTCTGGGTGTGACGGCTTGAACGCAAACTTCTTCGGTAAGCCCTCCAGAGAATTGGTTTCAGGGGTAGTATTTATCGGCGTGGAAGTTGATGGTTCAACATCATCATCGGGGATAGCTGCTGTACTATTTTCCTTATCAAAAGTCACATTAGTAGATTCTTCTACAATCATTGAGCGTTTGTTGAACACTCTATATCCCTTACTCTTGACAGCATAGCCAAGAAAAATACCATCGTCAGCTTTGGCATCAAACTTGCCTAAGTTGTCTTTGATGTTCAGGATAAGACAACGACAACCAAACACTCTAAAATATGAGACATTAGGAGTCCTACCAAACCAAAGTTCATAGGGTATTTTCTTCGAAATAGGTCGAATAAGCACCCTATTTAAAATATGGCACGCTGTACTGACAGCTTCTGCTGAAAAATATTTCGGAAGTGAAAGTTATTCAACATGACTCTAGCTATATCGCCAAGAGTCCTATTCTTCCGCTCCACAATACCATTTTGTTGAGGAGTTCGAGGACAAGAAAACTCAAGATCAAAACTATTTGTTTCGCAAAACTTTTCAAAATTAGAATTTTCGAATTAGCCTCCAAGATCACTTCGGATTCGAGTAATCATGTAGCCTTTTTCGTTTTGGACCTTTTTGGCAAAGATTTTGAAAACTGAAATAGCATTGCTTTTGTTTGAAAGAAAGAAAACCCAAGTAAATCTTGAAAAATCATCTACTCTAACAAAATCATAGAGTTTTCCACCAAGACTGGCTACTCTACTGGGACCAAATAAGTCCATGTGCAGTAATTGCAAGGGTCTAGTAGTACTTATAGTGTTTATGGAATGAAATGAAGATTTGGTTGCCTTATTTAGTTCATATCGGCACATATCGTGTCCTTCTTGAATGTAATGTCGGGCAGACCTCTTACTAGCTTCTTTGTCGATAGTCTGGATATAGTATCTATATTGGTATGACCAAGATGCTGGTACCAAAACAGTCTTTCATCCTTGTGGGCGTAAAGGCATCTTCCTGTACTGTTAGTATTTCTAGATAAATAAAAATATAAATGTTATCTTCTCTTATTCCTTCAAAAGCAATGTCTCTCGTTGACCTATCATAAAAATAGCATTTGTTTTGTCCAAAGTTAATATCATATCCATGATCAGCAAGATGACTTATGCTAAGCAGGTTATGCTTTAACTCGGTCAAAACAGACATCCTTTATTACAGGAGAAGGAGGATAACCAATAGTACCATTACCTATGATGTAGCCCTTTAAATTGTTACCGAAGGATACATATCCTTCCCTCTTCATCGATAATGATGCAAAAAGATTTGCGACTCCCGTCATATGTCACGAGCATCCACTATCGAGAATCCACTTGCTTTTAGTTGAGGAAGGAAGGTCCACCTACATCACGAGTAGATGTGACCTTTGGTACCCAAGTTCTTGTGGGTCCTGAAATGTTAGTCTTCGGTACCCATGCATATAGATTAATTTCAACTAATTTTCACACTGTGGTGAGATATGGCCATGTAATCCACAGTATGTGCAAGTAGCATGCCTATTTGTGTTTGGAGCAGGTTGATAGTGATGTCTATATGCAGTATGGTGATAGTTGTGTGAACAGCAGGATAGTGACTATATGTAGCAGCAGGATGATAGTTATGTCTATGTGCAGCATGGTGATAGTTAGCAGGATAGTGACTATGTGTAGTAGCAGGATAATAGTTATGAGTAGATTGAGAATGATGTCTATGTGCATGTGGTTTACGTGCTGCATGGAAGTACGTATACACATAAGTATGGTTATGTGCTGCATGTGGGTGAGATATTTTACTATTATGAGTGGTCTTGCGTTTTGTGTGTGTTTTGTGACTGTGTGATTGGGTTTGAGGTTGAGCAACCTGTTTCCCCAATCTAATCTCTAATTTCTTAGAGGCAACATTCAGTTCATTACACTTAGCATTTAGACTATCAATCTTAGCAATAGAGATCTTGTGTTTGTTCTTTTCTTCAGCAAGCTCTTTGTTGAGTGCTGAGATCTCACGTGTTTGCTTTTCAATAAGTGCTTCGGCATCATGTAGGCTTAACTTAAGCTTGGACAACTCATCAGTGACTTTCGTGGGTGGAGTGTCTCTAACATTATCAAGTAAAGAAGAAAGATTTTAAATCTCTATTTTATAGCCTTTGATTTTCTCCTGGCATGCTTATATTTACTAATGACTTTCTTGTTATCATTTAGTAAGTCATTAAAAGCATCGCCAAGTTCATCAAAAGTAAAGTCATCAAGAGTTTCGCTAGTTACCTTTTCGGATGTTGCCATTAGGCAGACATTCGCGGTGTCTTGAGGAGAGTCATTTTCTTCCTCAGAATCACTTGTTTCGCTTTCGTGCCAAATGCTGGTGTTGGCGTACTTTCTTGAAGAAGGCTTGTTGTAGGGCTTCTCATATCAGTTACCTTCTTTGCGAAAGGACAGTCCTTTTGAACGTGTCCAGTCTTTTTGCAGCCATAGCACGTTGGTTCTTCCTCGTCGTCTTCTTGTTGTTCCTTCTTTCTTCGATTGAAACGAAAGAACTTCTTGAAGTTGCGGACTAGAAGAGCTTGATCATCACCTTCAGAATTGTCTTTGTCAGTCTCTTCAGGATCAGCCCTTCGATGATGAGCTTTTAGGGCAATCTCTTTTACCTTTGGAGCAGGTTCGTCGAAGTCTTTGAGGTCGAGCTCGTGGGTCATCAGCTTTCCTATCAAAGTTTCCATAGATATTTTGGTGAGATCATTGCCTTCTATAATAGCTGTTACCTTAGGGTTCCAGATCTTCGGTAGCCCCCTAAGTAACTTGCGGATCTTTCCATGATTTGTATATTGTTTGCCAAGAGATGACAGAGGGTTGATGACATCAAGGAACCTTGTGAACATTTGGGTGATCGTCTCATTCGGCTTCATTTTGAATGCCTCGTATTCTTGAGTAAGACGGCTGATTTTAGATTCCTTGACTTGAGTGGTTCCTTCATGCGTCACTTCTAGAAGCTTCCATACTTCGTGCAAGATGGTGCACGTCGAGACCCTGTTAAATTCGTTCTTGTCTATTGCACAGAAAAGAGCATTAATAGCTCTAGCATCTAGACTCGCCTGTTTCTTTTTCTCGTCAGAATATTTGTCATTGGATTTCTCGACGAGATCTCCCTCGACAACTATTCTGGCGGGCTTTTTGTAACCATCGGTGACAATAGTCCACAGGTCGAAGTCTAGAGACTTGAGATAGAAACTCATCCTAGTTTTCCAATAGGTGTAGTTAGTTCCATCAAATAGGGGTGGCCAATGAATGGACTGTCCTTCACCATGATTGGAAAACATAGGTTGTATGGTTGTCATGGATCAGCTCTAGGATGTTAGTCCTTGTAAAGAGAACAAAGCTCTGATACCAATTGAAGAACAGGTAGGCAACTCTAGAGGGGGTGAATAGAGTTTATAACAATAATAGCCAAATAAAAGTTAAACTCTTTTCACCAACAGTAAAAATCAGAGTAGTAAATACGAAAATAGAAAGATCAAGAGAGCATACGCAAACACATTCGTTTTTAACCTGGTTTTCCTTGTGGAGGACTAGTCCAGGCCTGAGAACTCTAGCTCAGGATTAAATCCACTATTTGTGAAATAGTAGTTAACCCCGTACCTTTTTTCAGAAGAGCACGTCAGCTTCTTACAAAGATCGCTGTGACGATGCTTGGAATTTTTCAAGCGACTTTTTTGACTCTTGTACAAACTCCTAACTGAATAGCACTGAGCACTTTGAGGCTTAGGAAGCTTATGGCTAGTAGATAAGAAGGTTAAGGCTTGTATGAGGCTTATAGAGAAGAGAAGAGAAGATAATTGGATGATTGAAAAGAGAGAATTCAAGGCCTATTTATACTAGTTGGGATAGGCAAAATTCGGCCAGAATTCTGTGTCAAGAATTCAAAAACAAATTGGCCGTTGGACAACTAGCATACGGCAAACCCTAAAAATTAGGGTCATGTAATTTTGGGGACAGAGTTCGGCCCGAACTCTGTGTAGAGGCAGAATTCGTCTCGAACTCTGTCTCCATAAGACATAATTGTTCAAATGGGCTTTTGTGGGCTAGTTTGGTTTGGTGGAGCTTTTGGTTTTGTTAGGGGATAAGGTATAGGCCCAGAATACCCAGTGCTACTCAGTTTACATTTAGCCAGACTTAATAAATGTAAAATAATACAGACTCTAAAACCGAGTACGCTGCAGGAGAGAGCCGACGTCCGTCTTGTACTGAGATCCGTCTTGATGTGTAATATTGAATTATGACAAGTATTATATTGTCTATTTGTCAATATTTGGTTGACTGTGATTTGGGTCAACATGGTGTTGGTTATGAATTTTTACTTATGCTTCTACTTTATTTAGATTTTTCAAATGTTTTGTTATATGATTTGGTAGGGAAGTTCTGTACTGATGGGAGCAGTGAAATATTTTTGAGAGCTGTTGTGGTGTACCATTTAATGGGATAGAAAAGCATGACAGTCATGTGAATTGCTTCAATTTATTCCCAAAATGCTTCCCATATAGCCTGGGATGGACAAGATGGTAAGATTTGTGCTAGTCAAAGCTTTGATATATCTATTTTCCAATACAACCTTTGTGCTCGGCTTATATATATATATATATATATATATATATATATATATATATATATATATATATATATATATAATAAATATATATATATATATATTTATATATAAATAATATATATTTTTATATATATAAATAAATATATATATATTATTTATATATAAATATATATATATTTTTATATATATAAATAAATATATAATATATATATTTATCTATAATATATATATATTTATATATAATTTTTATATATATATATATATATATTTATATACATATCTATTATATATACATTTACAATTCAGTTTTTTGCCAGCCCATTATTCATTTCATGATGTTTAAATTTTTTGGTTGGGCTTTTTTTGTTCCTTATTGTTTTAGCTCACTTAATCGTTGCCTTCCAGTAGTGATCTTGGAAGTATGCATTCCTTTAATGCATCGACGCTCTGACTTCTCCGCTCTTTCTCATGCACAGTGCTGCTGTTCCGCTTCTATTCCTTGGAAATATGCCTTCTTTTAATTTAATGCAGTGCAAGCATTAAAGGAGACTTGGACTATCATGTGTGATTTAAATTCTCTGTACATCATTATCTTCCTATATATTGACTGCTTTGTCCAGCATTTTTGTTTACGAGTTGTCATTTGCTTAATCTTTTCTTATTTGACTAACAAATCACTTGCCCTAATTTTCACAAATGTCTTCCAAATTTGATTCCATTGCTGACATAACTCCGGCCAAGGAGACTTGGACTATCATGGCTCGGGTTATACGTCTTTGGCAGGTTGCAGATTTCAGTAAGCAAAAAATTCCCTTCTCTATGGAGTTGGTGCTTATGGATCCAAAGGTACGTTGTTGTATTCATTTTCTTTTTTATGGTTTTTTCTCCGGTTGTTGATACAGTTTCTCATAATCTTTCATTCATTTTAGGGAGACAAATTCACGCTTCCATAAGAAAAACTCTGATATAAATTTCAGAACGAAATCCAAGAAGGTTCTATCTACTCTCTTAAAATTTTTGGTGTTGCTGCTAATGGGGGTAATTTCAGGACTACTCGTCATAGTTACAAGTTAAATTTCCAGTTTTCTACCAAGGTTTTGTTACTGGATATCGATCATGTTCCCCGTTCTCTTGCTGGCAACTGTTATTCTTTTGTTCCAATTTCTGAGATTTGTGGAGGACAACATGACACTGATTATTTAGTTGGTGAGCTGATAATGAGCCTATACATATTCATGTTTAGACGTATATTGTTGTATGTGTTACGTGTTATATGTTTTGATTCTTTTATTTTCTGACTTATTGTTTTAAATGGTTCAGATGTCATTGGAATGTTAACTGGTGTTGGAACAGAGAGGGAATATGAGAGAAATGGCACTAAGACTAAGATGAATGTGATTTGTCTGGAGGCGGATGGGTACTCATCATTACGTTAACTATTGAAATATTTGCACTTTTGTTTAATGTCAATATTGTAATATTTTTGACTATTTTCTATTTTTGTATTTTGTATACTGTTTTGTTGTTTGTACCAGATATAGCATCCAATGTACTTTGTTTGGCTCCTTTGTTGATGATCTAAACACATTTCGTTCTTCTGGTAAGGTCCACAATGTTGTTATTGTTGTTTAGTTTGCCAAGGTGAAGTCTTTCCAAGGTTGTCTTCTGATGAATGATGTTTTTCTTCTTTCATGGGGGCTTTGTTTTATCTGTTTCTGTATCTTTCATTTGCTTTTTTATTCACATAGGCAAAATGGTTCTTCAAAATGCGATGAACTCTACCGTGTTAATGTTCAACCCTGATTGCTCTGAGGCCATTGATCTTAGAAAGAGGTATTTGATTGATCTTTTTTGTCGTTTACTACTTACAAGTTTTTTGTTTTTGTACCTAACATTTCAGATTTCTAATTTTCAAACTCTATATGTACAGGTATTGTACTATGACCGAAAATATGGAGTCTCCCACCCAAGGATTGAGTCAGCTCACTGACATTTCTAGGATTAGTATATCTGATGATTTCTGGAAATCACCCCTAAAACGACCAGGGGTTGAAGGATTGCAAAGAGGTTGACAATCATTTTGAATTTATATTTATTAAATTATTAAATTATTAAATTATTAAATTTTATTAATTTAAATCAATAGTTTGTATTTTATTTAATTTTATTAATTTTTTAATTTATTTTTTAATTAGATTAATTTTATTAATGGTATTTTGCATGCAGGAATCTTTCTATGTTGTTCTAGGTACTATCAAACACATTCTTGATGAGGATTAGTCGTATACAGCTTGCCTTTGCAATAAGTCTGTATATAAAGATTGTAAGAGATTCTTTTGTGAGAAGTGTAATAGGCATGTCGCGATTGTTGTTCCAAGGTATGATGCTTCATTTTGAATTTTTATTTGTCATCACTGTTAATGTTAATATCAATTGAAGTGAGTATTTTAAACGTGTGATGTAACAGATATCGGTTGAAGGTCCGAGTCATTGACCATACAGATTCAGCCACTTTTGTAATCTTTGATCGTGATGCCACCACTATTTTCAATAAATCATGTGCAGCTATGAAAGAATCCTTTGGGAAGGTTGAAGACTGTCAAACCTTTCAATTATATCGACTATTCAGTTTACCTTATTTTCCTTCTTTACAACATCTTCGTTTAATCATAATAATATTGTATTATACATGTGTAGGACCGCACGTCACTCCCTTTCCCTAAGGAGTTTTCTGATTTGGTGGACAAAACTTTTCTTTTTAAGGTAGAGATTAAGAATGATTTCAACTCAAGGTTTGAACAATCATTCAGAGTTAAAAGAATGACCAATGATCCATCCATCATGCAAAAGTTCATTGACCTTAAACCTACTTTGGTAATCCCTTACATTTTATGTAGGAAATAATAATGCCTTGTTCCCATTGCTAGGGTTTGTTACAATATATAGTGTCTACATTTGGGCTTAGGCTATGGGCCATATTTACATTGCAAATATTCTTATAATCTAACACCCCCCTCAAGTTGGAGCATGTAAGTCACAAATGCCCAACTTGGGAAGAAAAGAATCGAACACTTGCTTTCCAAGGGGCTTGGTGAAGATGTCAGCCAGTTGAGAAGAAGTAGGAACATGCGAGGCTATTACGGTGCCATCTCTAATAGCATCGCGAACAAAATGCAAATCCACCTCAATATGCTTACTGCACTCATGAAATACCGGGTTCTGAGCCAGGTGCAGGGCTGACTGACTGTCACAATACACCGACATAGCAGACTCCTGGTGAACGCCCAAACACACCAGTAACTCCTTCAACCATTTCAACTCACAAATGAGCGCAGCAAGAGATCGGTATTCAGCTTCAGCGGAAGATCGGGAAACAGTTGATTGCTTCTTGGTCTTCCAAGAAATAGGAGACCCCCCCAGAAATACCAACCAGCCTGTAACAGAGCAGCGAGTCAAAGGACAACTGGCCCAGTCGGAATCACACCAACCAGAAAGACAGAGATCACAATCAGCTTTCAAAAGAATACCCTGTCCTGGTGTTTTTTGAGATATTTGACAACTCTCAAAGCAGCATACCAATGATCTTGTCGAGGCTCTTGTAAGAATTGAGACAAGATATGCACAGCATAGGCCAAGTCAGGGCGAGTAAATGATAGATAAATCAACCTCCCAACCAGCCTCCTATAAGTCTCTGCATCCGCCATCCTTGGACTAGATTCTGCCAGCTTGTGATTGGGCTCCATGGGAAAACCGGCAGGACGAGACCCCATCAAACCGCATTCTGAAATGATGTCCAAAACATACTTCCTTTGACACAAGGAAATTCCTTCCGTACTCCGAGCCACCTCTATGCCAAGAAAGTACTTCAACACACCAAGATCCTTCATGTGAAAGCAAGAACTAAGGTACTTTTTGAAAGCATCTAAAGCACCTGTGTCATTACCAGACACAATCATATCATCCACATCAAAACATGCAACTCTACCTTCTCCTTAAAAAAGAGAAAAGGGAATAATCGGAATGTGATTGAGTAAATCCATAGGATATCAGAGAAGCAGTAAGCTTAGCGAACCAACAACGGGTGCCTGTTTCAATCCATATAGAGACTTACGCAGGCGACACACTTTGTTGGGTTCACTATGCGAAAAACCTGGCGGCAACTTCATACACTTCTTCTGTCAGATCTCCATGAAGAAAAGCATTGTGCACACCCATCTGGTACAAAGTCCAGCCTCCCACAGCTGCAACAGCCAAGAACGCTCGAACTGTAGGCATCTTAGCTACTGGGGCAAATGTCTCTGAATAATCGATCCCCTCAACCTGATGATTACCGAACACAACCAGCCGTGCCTTTAAGCGCTCAACACTTCCGTCAGATTTGTACTTTATTTTGTACACCATCTACTTCCCAATGCTTTCTTCCCAGGAGGCAAATCGACAAGACTCCATGTCCCATTATTTTCTAGAGCCTGTATTTCAGTTTGCATAGCCGCACGCCAGCCCGAATCTCGCGAGGCCTGGCGATATGAAGTAGGCTCAACACCTGCAGTGATAGCTGCAAGAAAATCTCTGTGTCCAGCAGTAAATATGTCATAACTTAGAAATTGTGTTAGAGGATACGAAGTACCTGAGAAGTGACGGAAACAGATGAACTGTGGTGAAGGGGGGACTTTTACTTCGAACAGCATTTGTCACAAAATTCTGTAATCGTACTGGCTGTGATTTCTTTCGCATTCCTCTTTCCAATACTACCTCGTCGGGCACCTCTGGCAATACTGTATCCCTTGTATTATTAGTAGTATCCGCATCACCCCCAGCGGACTCTCCTGTCAATACTTCTGCATCTACCTGTGCATCCTGGCTACTCGGTGCCGAGCCACCAGCAACCACTCTGGCCTCAGCAACCGTAGCCGACACCATCCCAAAAGCCTCTATATCGTCTCCTGGCACGTCGACAGATGTATGGCGTATCGCAGAAGACATCTCGCTAGCAGAGTCACACCCAGGAAATTCTTTTTCAAAAAAGTAACATCACGGGACACAAAAAATTCACCAGTCTCCAAATCATACAGTTTCCATCCCTTTTTATCAAGTGGATACCCAACAAAGATACATTTTCTGCTCCTGCTAGCAAATTTATCATGTCGGGATTTCAAATCATACGCATAGCACAGACAACCGAAAATACGTAGATGATCATACGAAGGAGCCGAGCCATATAAAACTTCATAAGGAGACTTAAAATGCAAGATACTAGAAGGGGTTCTATTTATCAAATAACATGCAGCCAGAACACATTCCCTCCAAAAATCTACGGAAAGAGAACCCAGAAATCGTAATGCCCTGGCTACAGTTAAAATATGTCGATGTTTCTTTCCACCCCCATTCTATTGAGGTGTCCCAACACAGGATGTTTGGAACAATATACCTTGAGATGAAAATAATCTCGTAAACAATGAAATTCAGTGCCATTGTCACTCCGTACACGACGTATATCAGCCCCAAACTGATGCTTCACCATAGCAATAAATTTAAGAAACATAGAATAAACAGCAGACTTATCCGTCAACAAAATAACCCAAACAGCTCTAGAAAAATCATCCACCAAAGTCAAAAAATATCGTGCCCCATTAGATGACGGAACACGATATGGTCCCCACAGATCACAGTGTATAAGTTCAAAGCATCTCAAAGTACGATACTACTATCAGGAAAGGCATCACGAGTCTGTTTAGCTTGATGACAGATATCACAAGCCTTATGAGAAAACACACTACTACCAGAGAGAAAAGGTAAAGTCTGCATTACTTTATCTGAGGGATGCCCCAGTCTACTATGCCAAACCTCGGAATCATTCTCTTTGCATGCCAGGATCACCGAAGCCAAAGAAGCTGGAACCTCCCCCAAGAAATAAAGTCCACCCTTTGTTCACCTGCTCCAATCACCATCCTCGTACTTCGGTCCTGAACAAAACACAAATCAGGAGTAAATAACAATCATAATTTCTGGCACCAATCAATTGGGAGACAGAGATCAAATTGCAAGTCAATGTCGGAACATAAAGAACATCCGTCAACACCAACGAAGCAGTCAAAAATACTTTGCCTCTCAGACCAGCCTCAATAGTGCTTCCATCAGACAAAATCACAGGACAGACAGGGCCCTCAAAACAGTCAACTAAACAGTCACGAGAGCCTATCGCATGAAGAGTAGTCCCAGTATCGAATATCCAAGGGACAGAAGAATTCTTACACATCAGACGATCAGAGTTTAAAGAAGCAGGGTTGGAAGAATCGTCGTTACCCAGCAAGCTCATCAGTTTCTGCCATTGTTCACCTGAGAGTGGTGAAGGATACCCTCCATACATCATATTCGCCAAACTTCCAGTAAGACCAGCAGGGACACCATGACCAGCAGCGGCGACATGATGAACAACCCCTGCGCCACCAGCACCACGTCCCCCATCACGTCTCTGTGGTGGTGCCGGCCCTCTGCCACTACCACCACCACGTCCGCCCTCACGCCGAGGACGAGTCTCCCACCACTCTGGATAGCCAATCTTGGCAAAGCAAGTTGCAACATCATGACCTATTTTCTTGTAATGAGTACAGACCATACCTGATTTGTCCCTGGAATCCGAGGTTCTACTATTAGAAGTAGTAGAAATACGAGGTAAAGACTTGATAGCCAGCGCCATCACCTCCTCAGTAGCAGATTGGACCTGAGATTTTGCATATCCTCCTCCTCACGGACTGCCTGGTATGCCCGATCTAAACTTGGCTGAGGATCCTGAGCCAGAAGATTAGATCGGGTATGACCATACAACTCAGCATTCAACCCATACATAAAGTCCTGAAAGTGGTCATCATCCCTCATAGCCTGTAGCTTGGCAGCAAGTTCACCACAGGTACAAGTGGCAATGGAAAATAAGCAGCTTGTTCATCCCATAAAGACTGTAAATTTCTAAAATAGGTTTTCACAGACATCGACGTCGTTTGTTTGCATCGGCCAAAGCCACCTTAATTTGTTGCTTCCGAGTGCCGTTGCTAACAACAAATCTTTTGCCAACAAGTTCCACAATGGATAAACTTACTCAAAGTACGGCAAAGATTTCTTCAGAGACGGATCAATGGTATTAAGAACCCATTGAACCAATAGCGCTTGCACGCATCGCCAATCAAGCAATTTGCTAGCATCATTAACAGGTTTGATTTCAGTACCCTCCAGAAAAGTGATCTTTTGCCTAGAGATCAGGGAGAGACGTATCGACCGAGACCACTCAGCATAGTTTGGTCCACGGAAAACAATAGGAGTAATGATATTTCCTGGTTGATCAGCAGAACTCAGAAAATATGGATCCTTCGGATTAGGATAATTTGGGTTATGTGCACTGCCACCACCAGTCGCGATGGAGTAGCTGGACGCAGCATCATCTGCCATCGCGGATGTCGGGTGTACAAAAAATTTGTACAACGCCGACGAATCGGCCGCTGATGGACGGGGTCGGCGGCAAATCGGCCGCGATCAGGGGTGCCGGATCTGGTGCGTGGGAGCGAGCGGATGTCAGGTGTACAAAATTTTGTACAACGCCGACGAATCTGCCGTGATGGACGGGTCGACAGCGGATCGACCGCGATCAAGTCTAGGAAATTTTGTACAAAAATTCCTACTCACCTTGCTTCTTCTTCTCTCTCTTTTTTTTTTTGCTGCTCTGATGCAAAGAAAGAAGAAAAAAAAGAAAGAAAAATAAATAACAAAAGCACGATCGAAGACTCCTTGGATTGGAGTTGCTTTGTAATACAATTCAGTGAAAGGAAGGGAGCTTTGCTTTGGTAATAATCGGATTGAGTTGCTTTGCTTTGCTTTAGATGCTTTCAATGCAAACAGCTGATCCGAAGACTCCTTCGAGTTTCTTTGCTTTGGTCCAAGGTGTCGATCGCAGTGTACGGCGCGTACGGCGTCGGGTCTATGGCGTGTACGGCGTCGAAGCGTACGGCGGCGTGCGGGGGGAGCGGTCAGACGCGGGATCGACGGATCGTCGCGGATCTGCGGGAGCGGGATCGGGATCGGCGAACGGCTCAGTCGGAGCCGGGAGTGGCGGCTAGGTTTTTTTCGGAAGGCTCTGATACATGTAGGAAATAATAATGCCTTGTTCCCATGCTAGGGTTTGTTACAATATATATAGTGTCTACATTTGGGGTTATGGGTAGGGCCATATTTATATTGCAAATATTATCTTATAATCAAAACAATTTGATACATTCAAAATAAGCTTTTTTGTTATTCAATCTTTGAAGCCTGATTAACCAATTACTGACACCTCATCTTTGTTGTCAGGATGCTAACTCTGACAATGTTAATGGGGATGTACCCCCTGATGTGGTCCAGGTATTATTTAAAACATTTTTCACATACAGCTCACTTCAATTTCTTTTTCTTAAGATGTAAACAAATTTTCTTGCTTTTTTCTTTGCTTTTTTATTGTGACAATAACTGCACATTTTATGGAAATATGTTTTTAAATAAAGTTCGACTGAGTTAAACATGTTCCCTTGCAACGTGGTTCACTGTCTGTTTTCATCCGCTTGCAGAATGGTTGCTTCATGAATCCATCCCTATTTGATTTCATTTTGACTGTGTATCATTTCGAATTCATATCAGTGAACTAATTATTCAACTTTTGATTGTGAATTCCATCAATTTCCTTATATCTGACGGTATTGTAGGATCTTATGCCAAAGTTCTCTGACGGTGTTGTTGATAATGAGTCGCAATGTGATGAAAATGACGTCTTCAATTGTCACAAGAATTGGACGACTTAACTCCTTTGAAAAGGGATCGCTCTGTTCAAGAACTGAATTCTGTAACTCAAGCTCCTGCAAAAATGATGAAGCTGAAAGTCAAGATTGAGAAAGATTAGCACAGTCATTTTATGTATTTGAATTTATGATTTTTCGTTGTTTTGTTTTGGGACATGCCATTATATTGGCATCTATGCGAAATTGCTCTCTTTTAATTTAACAATTGTAGTTGTTTTCGGAACTGGTTTGAGATTTAGTAATTTAACATTATCCAATTTTATATTTGGTCTCCAATCATTATCGGATGTAATTAAGGTCTTTATACTTATTGACGATTCAAGATGTGTATCACATGTCCTCAGGAGGTTCATAATTGTTGATGTTTCATGTTTCTTTAATGTATTTTAAAATAAAAATTAAATTAATACAAATTGTATTTAATCTGTATAAACCTAAACGCCTCTTTTAATTTTTAAAAACTTATTGATGCTTGAAGAGGTGTATCACATGTTCCCAAAAGGTTCATAATTGTTGTTGTTTCATGTTTCTTTTATCTATTTTAAAATTAAAATTAATTAATAAAAATTGTAAGTAATCTGAATTAAACCGAACGCCTCTTTCATTTTTAAAAGGTTTCTTTAATTTTTTAAAGGTTGGTTTAAAATAAAGTTTATATTTGTATTTACACTATAAACAACCCAAAATCCTCAACTTTATACTCCCTTGATAATAAGCAATCCCAAATCCATTCATTGTCTTTAATTCTCACCAACCATGGAACCCTATCCAAGTATTCTGAGGAAAAAAACAAAGGGGATTTCGGGGATAAAGAAGATTTTGTTCTGAAAATGGATTCAAATCTGAGGATGAAATCGTTTTTAACTTTGCAAATGTAGATGTTAATATTGTTGATGTAAAAAACTAGCTTAGTTTTATGTTTTTTCTTTATTAGTTTGACAATTTCTGCACATCATGTTCAGAATACCTTTTTACTCCAGTTCACTTAATTTATCATCTCCTCGCAGAATTGTTGCATCACGTAATGTTGGCCATTTTAATCGATTTCAATAGTTATTTATATTAATTTAATAATAATATTTATATTATAATATTATATTATTGTAATGAAGTTATAATTTATGAATTTGTTATTTTATATTATACCTATACCTATAAATACATATACCTATAAATACATATTCACTTTAATTTACTGTCGTGTCATTTGAATATGGAGTCTCATTAATTGTTTAATATATATTAATATATATATATATTAATTGTTTAATATAATATATAATATAATATATATATATATATATAATATAATACCTATAAATACATATTCACTTTAATTTACGTTCGTGTCATTTGAATATGGAGTCTCATTAATTGTTTAATATATTAATATATAATTAAATATAATAAATAATATATAATATATAATATATATATATAATAATAAGTAGAAGGCAAAAAATCAGGTCATAATATAATATATAATAAGTAGAAGGCAAAAAATCAGAGGTCATAAAAGTGGAAGCCCAAAAGGCAGTAGAAAAGTATACACCCCTTTGTTATTGCAAGCATTCTAACAGCTGTATCGTAATGCACAATTTCTGCCAACTCTTTACTGTCTTGCCTGACAACGAAAATCCATGAACATGGATTCTTCCGTTTCAATGAATGTAGGATGAGAAGGAAGATGATAATGAACCAAAAAAAGGAAGGAAAGATTCCATTGTAACATGTTTTTTTGACATTCTCTTTAATCCTGACCTGTAACCATTTTTCCATTTTCAAATCATGGTATATTTTATGGCTTTTTTATTGTCTTGGTTCTGCACATCTTCTATATTTCAGATGAGAATTGTCAACCAAGGGATGTGTTACCCGAAGTTCAAATTCAAGACAAGCAATTGCTGATAGGATCCCTTTATCGCCATTACATTCTGGTAAGTTTTTGTTAATATCACCATTAATTTGGTGAGATGTTCTTTTACGAAGGACATGGATACCATAATGAATACTTCACTTCATTTTTTCCTGGCAGCAGAAAATGGACGTGTTGTTAATGGTTTATGTAGCAGTGATCCCAAAATTAATACAGAAGTCACCACTGCATCTAAAAAAACGAGTCTCTACTGCATTAAATCCATCTACTCATTCTTCTGTAGTTAGCTATACAAGCAGTGGTCCTCCACCAGTTTGTGATGAATATTTGTCTTTTGTTACTCCTTCAAGTAAGTGAATTATTTTTTATTCCTCCAATGTACTTATGAATATTGTTATTGTTTGTTTTAATTCTCTAATGTTCTTCAAATTCAGAAGTTAATATTTATTAATTGTTGTTGCTGTCAACAGGTGCAATACCAAAGTATAATACTCAAATACTAAGACAACCTATTTCTTCCAGTCCATTATCAGAAGTTTTAAATCCTTCCACATCGCAACGTCGTGGTAAAACTATCAAACTATCCCAGGAGGTTCTTCAATCAGTTGCCTCTAACAGGTTAAATTTTAATGATCCAATTGATGGTCAAACTGATTCTAGCCGTGGTCATTCTTCAGGTTGGTATCTAAATTTTAGTTGCTCACTTCTGTTAAATCCATGATCTGAGTGTACTTCATAAAGTTTTTTGAGGCAATTATACAATTCAGTGTTTATATTATTATTTACAACAAACTAATTCTAACTTTAGATATTAATCTGAAGGTGATATATTATCTCAGATACATTCTGAAATTTATTCGAAAGCTGAAAGTCAAGGTTTGGTCTAAACATAGCCAAAACTATCGTTGACTAACCTGGTTTTTATTATTGGTTTTTACAATTTTAATAATTCCTCCATTCCAAATATGTGTTACAGAATGTGTTGATTTCGGAGAACCTTCGTTGCATTGTCAACATTGTAAGGCACAGGTATGGTATGAAGAAAGATCTGAAAAGGCCCGACAAACTAAAAACCTTGATTTTTCTATCTGTTGTATGAAGGGAAAAATTCCGCTTCCATTTCTAAGAAAACCTCCCCAGTTGTTGTTCATGTTAATGTCTGGACAAGATGGAAGAAGTACCCATTTTAAGGAAAATATAAGGGCTTACAACAGCATGTTCTCCTTTACTTCAATTGGAGGAAAGATAGAAAATTCAATCAATGATGGAGGAGGTCCTCCCCAGTTTATACTTAGTGGGCAAAATTATCACCGAATTGAAGTTTGTTACCGGACGAAGGATGTGCCCCAAAATTTGCACAACTTTATATTTATGATACAAATAATGAATTGGGGAATAGAGTTAGTCACTTTGGGTAGTTTTCGTAACCCTTTTGTAAATCTTCAACTATTAACAACTTGGAATATTTTCACACTGTTATTTTTCTTTTTACAGATTCAAAAAAGAAAAAGAATCGTTGGATAATTCATTGGTTGAAGATTTCATAAAGATGATTGATCAGCATAATGTACTTGCTCAGTCCTTCAGAAGGGTAAGAGACTTTGTTTTGCGAGATAATACATCAAATTTTTGTTTGAGGTTATTCAGAAACAGATCTAAGGATGCAAGGGTTTACAATCTTCCTACATCTGATGAGGTTGCAGCTTTAATTGTTGGTGATTTGTCCAACCTAGACATTGGAAGAGACATTATTGTCAAAAAAATTGTGGTGACTTTATTAGGCTTCATGAGACCCATACAGCTTTCATACCTCTGCAATATCCATTGTTGTTCCCTTATGGAGAAGATGGATACCAAGAAGACATTCCCCTCCGAGGATCTAACATGGACAATCACAATCGTATAAGAATTCGAGTTTCTTTGAGGGAATTTATTGCATTCCGAATTCAGGAAAGAGATGTTGAATATGGTAACGTTGTCAATGCACGAAGATTATTTCAACAGTTTGTCGTTGATTGTTACACTATGATAGAGTCTCAGAGATTATCTTTTATCAGAGCAAATCAAAAACTAATAAGATGCGATATTCTCAGTGGCTTACAAGAAGCTGTTCATAGAGGAGAAACCGATCCATCATCTGTTGGAAAGCGTGTCATATTACCAGCATCTTTTACCGGGGGAATGAGATACATGTTCAATAACTGCCAAGATGCTATGGCTATCTGCAAGAAATTTGGATATCCAGATCTTTTCATCACCATTACATGTAACACCAATTGGAAGGAAATAAGTCAGTTTGTTTCCAGTAGAGGATTGACAGCTGCAGATAGGCCCGATATTATCTGTCGTTTTCAAGATCAAACTCGATCAATTGATGGTTGACTTCAAGAAGAATGAAATATTTGGAAAAGTAAATGCAGGTAAGTTCTTTTGTTCACTGTCATGCAGTTCTTTTGGCCTATTTTTTTAGTTGGTTATGATATGGTTTTATATCTTTTAATTTATTATTATAGTATTATAGTATTTAATTACAAAAACATCTGGTGAATGATGAATTTATTTCAAAACAGGGAAACATTTCTTTAATTTAAATCTAAGTACTTGAAACATTCAGTTTTTAATTGTATGGCTGTTTAATGATGCTTATAACATGTAATATATTTTATATTTTATATTTTATTATGTTCTATATTTCTTGGTTAGTTACGTGCTTTTTCATTTATTGGTTGTGTTTGACATTTAGGGATGTATACTGTGGAATTCCAAAAAAAGGACTCCCGCATGCTCATATATTGTTGTGGTTGGATGATGACTTTAAATTAAGAGCTGGAGGTGATATTGATAATTTAATCTCAGCAGAATTGCCTGATCCAGTTTTATCCAAGATTGGTCCGCAGTTTCCGGCGGATGCAGTTTCCAACTACATGCTACATGGGCCATGTGGAATTGGTTTCTTTAAATCTCCTTGCATGAAAGATGGGAGATGTTCTAAGTTTTTTCCAAAAAAATTTCAAAGCTCAACTACCATTGATGAAGAAGGCTATCCAAGCTACAAGCGTAGAGATACTGGCCTCTTTGTCGAAAAAAAAGGAATAAGGTTAGATACAGAAGTGTTGTTCCTTACAATCCAATTCTTTTGATGAAGTACCAAGGACATGTGAATATGGAGTATTGCAATAAATCTAATTCAATCAAGTATTTGTTTAAATATGTCAACAAAGGCCCTGACCGTGCCACAATTGAGATATCCACTGATTCTCAAAATTCTGAAAACTACAACTTGGTTGATGAAATCAAGCAGTTTTATGACTGTAGATATTTGTCCCCATGTGAAGCAGTCTGGAGAATATTTGCATTTGATATTCATCATAAGTGGCCGCCTGTTCAAAGATTGTCGTTTCATCTTCCCAATGAACAGACAATTCTTTTTAAAGACAATGATAGATTGACACAGTGGTTACGAATAATGAACAGGTTGACACAATGTTTCTCGCATGGTTTGAGGCGAATAAAAATATGTTGAAGGTCGACATTTGACTTATTCAGAATTTCCTACTAAATTTGTTTATGTCAATAAAGAGAGAAAATGGCAGCCAAGGAAACAAGGCTTCACTATTGGGAGACTTAATTACGTACCTCATGGAACCGGTGTGTACTACATGAGAATATTGTTGACAATTCAAAAGGGATGTATTGATCATCAAAGTATAAGGAAAGTAAATGGCACAACATATGCCAGTTTCCAAGATGCATGTTATGCATTGGGTTTGCTGGCAGATGATAAGGAGTATAGATGCAATTAATGAAGCAAGTGAGTTGGCTTCTGGAAATCAATTGAGGAAATTGTTCGTTACATTTGGTAATGAACACAATGTCAAAACCAGATGTTGTTTGGAACTCAACATGGAAATTGTTGTCAGATGGAATTGTCTACCAACGAAGAAGGGATCTAAATATTCCAGGTAAATAATTTATCCTTCGTAAGTGTTGTTTTAATCTTCTTCAAAGTTATGATGAACTGTGTTATAATCTTTCTTTTACAGGTCTACACATTGGAGATGATGAATTGAAAATCTTTGTCTAATAGAATTGGAGAGGTTGCTCCAAACCAATGGAAATCACTGAAAGATTATGGTTTTGCCGTTTCCTAAATTTACAGATATGTTCGACTTTCAAAATAAGTTAATTGTTGATGAATTAACTATGATAGAGCTGAGTTAGCAGAATGTCATGCGTCTCTATTGAATTCATTAACACGAGAGCAGAAAAGTGTATATGATGAAATCATGGCTTCTATATTCTCTGAATCTGGTGGTTTTTTCTTTTTATATGGCTATGGTGGAAGTGGAAAAACTTTTCTTTGGAAAACTTTATCTGCAGCTCTTCGATCACAGGGATTGATCGTTCTAAACGTTGCTTCCAGTGGCATTGCTTCTTTGTTGTTACCTGGTGGAAGGACAGCTCATTCCACATTTTCTATTCCATTGGTTATCAATGAAGAATCAACTTGCAACATTAAACAAGGAAGCCTTAGGGCAAAACTACTTCTTCACACAAAATTAATCATATGGGATGAAGCCCCAATGATGAATAAATTTTGCTTTGAGGCTTTTGACCGCACTTTGAGGGATCTAATGAGAAGTGAAGGTGAACTGAACATGAACAAACCATTTGGTGGAAAGGTTGTAGTTATGGGTGGTGATTCAGACAGATACTGCCTGTGATAAGGAAAGGTTCAAGGCAGGATATTGTTGGAGCAACAATCAATTCATCTCAAATTTGGAAAAATTGCAAGGTTTTAAAACTTTCTACAAACATGAGATTAAGTGCTGAAACATCACCTGAGCATGCTAATGATATCAAACATTTTGCTGACTGGATCCTTCAAATTGGAGATGGTAATACAGATCAAAATAAAAAGGTGAAAGTGATATTGACATACCAGAAGACCTGTTGATTCAGAACTCTGACCATCCTCTTCTTTCATTGGTGGAATTTGTTTATCCTAATATATTACAGAATATGAGCACTACCAATTTTTTTCAAGATGCAGCAATTCTTGCCCCAACTCTAGATTGTGTTGAACAAGTAAATGATTTGTACTTTCATTAATTCCTGGAGATGAGAAGGAATATTTTAGTTCTGACACACCATGCCAATCAGATAGATTATGAGATGCAAAGTGAATGGTTTACCACCGAGTTTTTAAATGATATTAAATGTTCTGGAATTCCTAATCACCGGTTAAGACTAAAACAGGAGTCCCTGTAATGCTTCTGAGGAATATTGATCAGGCAAAGGGGTTATGTAATGGAACAAGACTGCAGGTGAATGATTTGGGAAAGAACATCATTTCAGCGACTGTTATCACGGGCAAAAATATTGGGGATAAAATTCTAATTCCTAGGATGGATCTGGTACCTTCTGATCCGGATTTCCTTTTAAATTTCAACGAAGACAGTTTCCATTAACACTGTGTTTTGCAATGACAATAAACAAAAGTCAAGGACAGTCCCTTTGTAAGGTAGGACTGTTTCTTCCAAAACCAGTTTTTACTCATGGTCAGCTGTATGTTGCGGTGTCTAGAGTGAAATCTCGAAAAGGCTTGAAAATGTTGATTTTGGATGACGAAGGAAAAATATCATCATCAACAAAAAATGTGGTGTATAGGGAGGTATTTGAAAATGTCTAGGGGCTGGGTATAAAAGGAATGCAGACATATATAGTAAGTCCTCCATCAAACTATTTTTCTCATTTTTTTCAACTGCTTTTCAATGGACTCATTTTCTGATATTTCTAATAGTAAGTGTGGATTTTTCCATGTCAGGACTTCGGATATCAATTTAGACAACGAATATTAATGGAACTTCAGTATGGAATAAATATTTCTTTCTTCCAATATCAGGTAACATATTAAGGATTACATTTACATGCATTTCATAAAAAAAAGTCCATGCATCTTTTCCCACTTATTCCACACCTATAATGATATCTATTTCTTATATTTATTTAATATTCTTTTATTTCCGATACTAATTATCATTTTTTTATTTTGATAATAAGTGTGATTTCATTGAGGATGCTGTATATGTTTTGTGTTTCTTCTTCTCAGAGATCTCACAACCAGACCTGTGATAGAGGCAGGTTTGTAACTCAAGTGGTTGAACTTGAAGCTACCCAAGAGGACGCTTTGTTGTATGACTCCCTAGGCCTTACTATGTATGCACCTACAAGTATGAATTTATGGATCTGTATATATGTCAGAAACTACACAAGCACACACAGAAACAAAGATATACATATACATATAAATACCAATATATATATATATTATATATATATATATATATATATATATATATATATATATATATATATATATATAAGGAATCCTATTTGAAACTTGGTAAGGAATAATTTTTTTATTCCAATCTCATAACAATTTAGGGAATACAATTACATGCATATCATTTTATTGTTGCTTATGAATTTTCTGCAAGGTACTTGGTTTATTATCCTAAAATGTTAATCTTTTTTTTTCTTCTGCTTAGCAAAAGAACCTCATTTTTTTCATGCCTCTATTTCTTCATGACAATGTCATTGAGACATGCATTATAATGCCATATTAAAATATGTAAGATTAGATCTACATTGAGTTTGAAAACACCTGATGTCCATGTAATTGGAAGTCTTCCAATATTTTTATATCATGGTTGTCTTAGAAACGAAAGATTCATATTGCCAAGAATCTCTTGCCAAGTATTCCACACATACATGAATATCTATTTCTTATAGCCACGAATATCTTCTAAGTTTATTTTTTTCTTCCGTTCTTGCCAAGTTAGGTTAATGTTTTTTTTTTCATTACTACAGAATTTACGTGCCAAGTCTGTCAAGGAACTCCTACATATGGGTGCTCCACATTTAGTCACTGTTGAAGACCAAGTTGGGAAAAACTTTAAGTGCAACATGAGATGGGGTATCAGGGATAGGGAGGCATATCTAATTGATAAGTGAAGACATTTTTCCAACGAAAATCAATTGAAGACTGACAGCAAGATTCTTCTTGGAGTAATTCAAGGCAATCCTGAAGTTTTTTATGCAAGATTAATATCTCTGTAACTGAACACTTTATGTTTGATATTTATCTCTATTTTTTTTGTTCTAGAAATATTATGACTTTGATATTTGTATTTATGTTTCTGTTTTATGAGGGCAGAGATTGCCTTCTTACTACATCAAGAACTATAACAACAATTTCAACACTGACATAGGTTGTTTGTTGTTCCAATTTTTCTTTTGTCCTCTTCTTTATTTTCATCTTTTTTATATGTATATTAAATAGTCATTGATTATAAGATGTTATATTTTTCCATCACAGCTTTGAATTTATCATACTATTTGAATTATGATAGGCTTTCTTCTACAAATAGGATTTCTTTGCTTCTGTGTTTGGCAATTATGTTCCACCAAAAATAAATACTGCTATGCAGAATGTGGGACCACTCAGAATACAATTCGAAGCAAGTACGGAATTGATTCATGAAACTAAGGTAACAATGTATTTAATTCATTTATTCATTTATTGATTTATATGCATTATATGTTTTGGTTGCTTAAAATTTTGTAAAAACTACTTCGTTTATTATCAAATTCTCTAAGTTATTTGTTACTCCTAATTAGTCCAGATATCTATTTCTTGCCACTTTGTCTATCTTTTAAAATATGCCTCATACAAATATGTCATATACTAGACGAGAACATATTATTTATATTAACGATGAATATATTTAAAATGAGGTTAATGCTCTTTTTTTTTTAATTCACAAAATGAGATCAAATTTTTAATATCAATGAATCTTTGATATTTTTATAAATCATTAGGATACTCCGTGCGTTGCACGGGTATACACACTAGTATATATATATATATATATATATATATATATATATATATATATATATATATATATATATATATATATATATATATATATATATACACACACAAGTATATTATAATCCAAATACTTGGTGTAACATTTTTTTCACTAAACATATCAAATATTGTAATATAATATATATATATGTTTAAATTTTGTTTCGTATCTCCTTTCTTTCTTCCGTTCTCTAAAATACACAATAAAATGTTGATCATTGGGAAAAAAAAGAAGAAGATTTTATTATTATATCTATTTTAAAGAATTGATTCATTATACTAGTAGATGTTATGAGTTTGATTTTGGAGTGAGCAATAACAATCGAGAAGGAACTGTTGTGTCACACAAAGGGTCGAGCAAAGTGAAAAAATGAATAGCTAACTAAACATGTTCAAACTCTCTATGCAACTGAAAACGATTTTTTATGGAGGACCTCAAGTGATTCAAATGTGGGACAAGGGCTATATTAGTCCCTCATACGAACTCAGCCGAAATGATGCTTTTTGGAGGACCTCAAGTGATTCAGAGGCGAGCTATAATAGTGGACGATGGCATATCTCATGCAAATCTGGCATCAATCTGGTTTCATTTAGAAATTCATGCTTATGTTCCCTAGTTTATATCTAATTATATTAATTGAGGTTTCCCTTCCATACTTATATGAGTGACTATGGCACTGTTGTAGGACCGTTGAGCACTTCTAGAATGGGGTGAATAGAGTGAGTGCGAGTGCAACGGAAAATAATCACTAATTTAAAATTAAAAGCAGATAACTATGGCAGTGAATAAGAGACAGCAAATAAATATAGCAAGAGATAGAGAGATCAAACTTAGTGACACAGCGATGTATACTGGTATCCCTCTGAGAGGACTAATCCAGTCTCGAGTACTCTTGCTCGATGTTAATCCACAAAGGCACAAGCTAATTAAGAGCTTGCAGTCTCTTACAACACCGTGCTTGGTGATAAGTGCACGACCGACTTCACAATACCGTGCTTGGCGACGAGCGCACGACCGGCTCCACAACAGAGATAGTTTCTGAATTTTAAACAACCTCTTTACAACTCTTGAGAACCAAAAGACTCTAGATCAAATAGATAATACTAGATTTTGGCTAAGAGATGTGTAGGTGAAATATGAAAACTTTTAATCAGTTGAAAACACTTATTAAAGAGAGAAGAGAAGATGAATTGATTGAGTGATTTGGAATGAGAAATTTTCTTCTATTTATAGGTGTTTTCGAGGACCAAACTCGGACAAAATTCGGACAGAGTTCTGATGCAAAGATTTCGTAAACAACGTTGCATGCAGATTTGGAGGCAACAAATATTTAAATTCAAACTGATCGAGCTCGATTAGAGTTCGGACCGAACTCGGCTTGAGTTCTATCTAAGTATAAATGAAAAATATTTGTCAAATTTGTTGCAGAAGTTGAATGATATTTTTGATATGTTGACTTTGGATGGGTAGGCTGTATAGGAGAGTGGACTATGATTAACCTAAGCCAGTAGTATCCAGTCGATCTTACAATTTATATCCTAGACTCGAATAAAAATAAAATACATAATAAATTATAAAATGACTCGGACTCGATTTCATTGAAAATGATCTTCAGAATGATGATTCATACGCTTGCTGATGTAGTAGTACGCTTTTTGATATTAATTTCACTAGACCTGAAATGATTAGCAGCAGTTCGTATATTTTGTGCATTGACTTAAGTTAGTGTTGATTATCAAAATCGGGTATGACCATGGAATGGGCCAACAATCTCCCCTATTTGATAATTGACAAACTTGAGTCTATACCAAAATATATTTAATTAGAACAAAATAAAAATACCTGAAAAAGAATAAATGGTTGGTGATGGTGGTGTTTGTTTCTTTGAATCTTGATTTTTGGTATCGCTCTCTCTCCTCCTTTGTCAATGAAACAAAATGGTTTTGGCTCCCCCGTAATGTGTGAAGCCAACAATGTTCATCAAAAAGACAAAGTAATACAAGAGAGATAACCACAAATAACAACATTGCCACAAATAATAAGTTAATAGCAAAAATAACAAGTAGTGGAATACTGAAATGTCATACAAAATAAAAGATACAACCATCACAAACTGCTACTAAATGTCTAACTGTAAAGTTTAGACACAAAAAAAACTAAATAAGATCTTCATCTATCAGACTAAATCCAAAGTAACCACTAACTCAAGTCCTCATCATATCGGCATGTCGTCACCTCCAGGAGCATCTGGTGGAAAGTATGCAGCAGTAGGATCGAAATGAGGAAATGTCGTCTCATCATCGAACCTAGGTCCAGGGAAGCTGGGGTGATGAAGCATGGTAACTGGATGTATGGGGTCATGAGAGAGACTCCAGTAAATATCAGCAATGTTGTTCCGTAACACCTGAGCATGGGTGATATGGCGGAACTCAGAATCAAGATAACCTTGATGTCGTTGCACTGAGAGGGCAACGAAATCATCAAAGCGCTGATAGAAGCCAGGGTCAAAACCCAGAGTAGGGACTGGAGCAGCAGCAGGAGGAGAAGCCTCGAGGTCATCATCGTAAATAGGTTCAGCACCAGGAGGCAAATGAGGAGTAGGATATAACCTAGACCTACTGAATTCAATGGCAGTGGAGGAGTAAGGACAGGTTTGAAGATCAATTTCAAACCTCCTAAAGATGAAAGCCAAATGCATAAGGTAAACAAGGTTGCATCCTGCATTTCTGCAGTTAAGCATCCATGCCATAACAGCCTTTGGAACAGAAAATGGAATACCAAAGTGAATATGGTACACGGCTGATAATTCCATGAAGGTAATCTCATCAGAGGATCCCTTCTTTGGAAGAAGAACAGAAAATATAAACCTATGGAGTTCATAGAAGTTTTGATTTAGATGTTTGGAATAAACTCTTCTAGGAACAGGTTTAGGATGACACAAAAGTTCTTTGAAGGAATCAAGGGTGACACCGTCAGGGAATTGAATATGATGAATATCTACTAAAGCTTCACCTACATCAGGAACATAAAAATATTCACTGATGTCTGTGGCATTGAACTCTAGTTCCTGCCCAGCTACACAAGAGTAGAAGTTGTCGTTATCTTTTACTTGAAGATTACAGTAAAAAATACAGACAGCATTATCATAAATATTCTCAGCAACTTCAAAAAATCATGAAAACCGAGACGATTGAAAGTGGGGGCATACTCAGAAAAGAAATTAAAGTTAACACGTACCCCAGCACAAATTTTACGACCCGAAAATGAATCAAACCAAAGATCGAAAAATTCCCTATCGGGAAAGAGTCCAGAGTCGTAATCATCAGATCCAGTAGGACGGGCTGGACTAAAGACATTTGTGGGAACATAGTCAAAGGAAGATGATCCTGCTTGAGAGGAGTCAATATTTCTCTTTTAATGTTTAGGTGCCATGGATGAGAGGGAAAGGAAGTAGAATACCTTGAAGAAATGATGAAGATGGTGGAGAGGATGGCCCACTAGACTACGAGAAAGCTCGAAAAAAATGAGGAGGAGAAGCTCTATAGAGTTTTTGTGGGTTAATCTCGGTAGAGGAGTGAAGAAAAACGAAAGGAAGATGAAGAATAAATAGGGCTAGGGCCGGCTGTTCGGTTCTGGAAATCCACACAGCGTCGACCGAACTCAGTCCGAACTCAGTCAGAGTTCGGTCCGAGTTCTGTTGCTTGTATTCCTAATGTCATAAATACAGTATTTGTTTAAAAATTTGAATTTATAACTGTTACACTCCTTCATTTAATAATTTATATTACTTTGGGTTAGCTGTAGGGGCCGGATCCCAGCTAGCGGTAGTCCGAAGACTAGTACACCGTGTCGTTTCTGGCTATTTACACCTGTATGATAGAAGGACCCTTTCAGCTTGTACCCAAAATAATTTCCGTTAATAAATTACAAAGTTTCGAGTTATAAAATAAATTTAATAAACATACTACATTATGAATCTGAAAATTCAAGTATACCGAGCTCTCGCCGTATAACGTTAAATTGGTCTTCAGCCAGTGGTTTTGTGAAAATGCCTGCTAGTTGATGATCTATGTCAATAAATTCTAAGCAGATGTCCCCGTGTTGTTGGTGATCACGTAAAAAGTGATGACGAATTTTAATGTGCTTTGTGCGTGAGTGACATACAGGGTTCTTAGTCAAGTTAATAGTGCTAGTGTTATCATAGTAAATGGGAATCTTAGTATAGTGCAGATTGTAGTCTTCTAGGGTTTTCTTTATCCACAAAATTTGAGCACAGCAACGTCCTACGGCGATATACTCAACCTCAGTAGTCGATAATGCTACAGAATTTTGTTTCTTGCTAAACCATGAGACTAAGACCTTTCCTAGGAAATGACACGTACCGCTGGTACTTTTAGGGTCTACTTTACATTCTGCAAAATCTGCATCCGAGTAACCTATCAGGTCAAAGGATTTGGTTTTAGGATACCACAAGCCGACTGTAGAAGTTTCCTTAAGGTATCGAAAGATACGCTTAACGGCACTTAGGTGTGATTCCTTAGGATTTGCCTGGTATCGTACACAAATGCAAACACTGAATATAATATCAGGACGACAAACAGTTAAATATAATAAGCTACCAATCATACCTCGATACTTACGCTGGTCGACAGGTTGCCACTTTCATCAGTATCAAGCTTTGTAGATATAGCCATTAGAGTTCTGATAGGCTTTATATTTTCGAAGTCATACTTTTTAGTATGCCCTTCGTATATTTGGCTTGATTGATGAATGTTCCCTTTGAGTGTTGTTTGATCTGGAGTCCTAGGAAGAAGTTCAGCTCTCCTATCATACTCATCTCAAATTCACTCTACATACACTTAGCAAACTCTTGAAAAAGTTTTTCATTAGTAGAACCGAATATGATGTCATCAACGTATATTTGCACAAGAAGAATATCATCATCTAAAGATTTGATAAACAAAGTTGTATCAACTCTTCCTTTTGAAAAACCATTATCAAGTAAGAAGGCACTTAGGCGTTCATACCAAGCACGAGGTGCCTGTTTGAGTCCATAGAGTGTTTTCTTAAGCTTGAAGACGTGATCAGGTTTTTGAAAATCTTCAAAGCCAGTGGGTTGTTTCACAAATACTTCTTCTTTAGAAATTTGTTTAAAATAAACTTTTCACGTCCATTTGAAATAATTTAAAATCATTAAAATAAGCAAATGCACAAAACATGCAGATAGCTTCTAATCTAGCAACAGGAGCATATGTCTCATCATAATCAATATATTTTTTGATTATAACCTTGTTCCACTAGACGTGCTTTGTTGCGTAGAACTTGTCCATCTTTACTTAGTTTATTTTGGAACACCCATTTTGTACCAATTATCGATTGACCAATAGGTTTAGGAACGACTTCCCAAACTTGGTTTCTCTCAAATTGATTAAGTTCCTCTTGTATGACATTAATCCAAAACTCATCATTAAAGGCATCTTCTATATTCTTAGGTTCTATTTGAGAAATGAAAGCTACATTTGATGTTATTTCAGAATCTCTAAGAGAAGAGCGTGTACTTACACCTTTTGATACATCATCTATAATGAGTGTCTCTGGATGATCTGGTAAGAATTTCAATGATTCAAATTTATGAGCCAGATCTTCCACAGGACTCTTATTGGTTCTTGCTTGTACACCTTCATCATCACTGTCGCTAGATCTGTGACTTTTGAGCTCATCAAAAGTAACGTTAATAGACTCTTCAACAATCATAGATCTTTTATTGAAAATTCTATATCCCTTACTCTTAGCAGCATATCCGAGAAATATTCCTTCATCTGCTTTAGAGTCGAACTTACCCAAGTTGTCATTGGTGTTCAGGATAAAATAACGACATCCAAAAACTTTAAAATAAGAAATGTTAGGAATCCTTCCTAACCAAAGTTCATAAGGTGTTTTCTTCGAGATGGGTCGAATTAACACCCTATTTAAAACATGACAGGCTGTGATAACAGCTTCTGCCCAAAAATATTTAGAAAGATTATGCTGATTCAGCATGACTATGAATAATAGAAGAAGTTCTATTTACTCAATGAATTATTTCCCTCTACCCCTCCTTTGTTTGTCTACTACTTCTTATGAATCTAAATAAAAGAATTTTTATATACCCTAGCCATCTCGCTTAGAGTACGGTTCTTTTGCTCCACAACACCATTCTGTTGAGGTGTTCTAAGACAGAAAAATTCGTGGTAGTATCCACTATCATCACAAAACTTTTTGAAATCAGTATTTATGAATTCGCCACCATGATCACTTTGGATATGAGTAATCATGAAGCTTTTTTTATTTTGTACCTTTTTACAAAATAACTAAAATTTAAAAATAGTATCACTTTTGTTTGATAAAAAGTAAACCCAAGTAAAACGAGAGAAATCATCAACAATAACAAATACATAAAGCTTACCGCCAAGACTAACGACTCTACTAGGACCAAATAAATCCATATGTATCAACTGCAAAGGTCTAGAAGTACTTACAACGTTGATGGATTTAAATGTAGACCTATGTGCTTTATTCTTTTCACAGTCAGCACATACCATATCTCTCTTGAACGGTATTTCAGGAAGTCCTTTTACCAGCTTCTTAGTGCTCAGTCGTGAGATAGTGTCCATATTAGCATGTCCTAGTCTCATATGCCATAGCCAGCTTTTATTTAGGTTAGCTACTAGGCATCTTCCTGCATTACTAGTACTCTCCAAAAAGAAAACATAAATATTGTCTTCTCTAATCCCTTCATATACGGGATTACCATATGACATATCATATATGGTACATGTCTTTTACAAAGTTGATACCATAACCATTATCAGCCAAGTGACTTATGCTTAATAGGTTATGTTTCAATTCTGTAACTATACAAACATCTTTTATTACAGGATAAGGAGATATACCAACAGTGCCATTTCCAATGATATCACCTCTCAGGTTGTTTCCGAAGGAGACATATCCTTCTTTCTTCATCGATAGCGTGGCGAACAAAGATGCATCACCATTCATGTGCCGCGAACATCCGCTATCGAGGATCCACTTGCTTTTAGCATGAGAGGGTTGAGGTTCCACCTACAAAATAAGTAGATGAATTCTTTGGTACCCATTTACTGAAGGGTCCATATTGATTAGTCTTAGGTCTCCAAAATAATGTGTCATTGTCAACAAGTTTTCTTGCTAAACAATACTGTCATATGTGTCCATGAGTACCACGGTATACGCAAGTAAGTTTTGAAAAAGTATTAGTGGAATCTGTGTTGACATGCCTATGTGGTTTCTTTGAAAATCTATAAGTGAAAGCGTAGTGATATTTGTGTTTCTTTCGTGCCTTCTGTGTTTTAGTCATCTTAGGTGTATGCTTAGCATTAGGACTAAACTTAGGCTGTGTCACAGGTATTGCCTGTTTGCCTAACTTGATTTCTAACTTTTTAGAAGCCGTAAAAGACTCTTCATATTTAGCAGTCATGTCTATGAGTCTTTTCTCCGTGACTAAGTGCTTCTTCCTCTATGTCATATAAATCTTGTATTTTGACATAGTCTCTTTCTTTCTTTTCAACTTTGAGGATAGCCTCATGATTGTCTACTTTAAGCTTGGCTATCTCTTCCGTGTTACCGGTAGTAGACGTCTCTTTAATGTCTTCAATGAGACTGGACAGTCTAGCTACTTCGGTTGTGTATGCCTTAATCTCTTTTCAAGATTGCTTATACTTGTCAAGCACATTTCTGTGTTCTTCAAGTAGTTCGCTGAAGGCATTTTCTAATTCATCGAAAGTAAAATCGTCATACAAAGGGTTTGAGGATACCTTATCAAAAGCCATAAGAAAGACATTGGCATTTTCGCAGGGTCTGTCTTCTTCCTCTGTATCACTGGCATCGCTTTTATGCCAGATACTTGTATTTGCATACTTTCGACTAGTTGTTGCTTTTCTGTTTGATCTTGATCTATCGTATGGATTGCTTTTCTTCGAAGTTGGACAGCCCTTCTTTATATGCCCTGATTTCTTGCATCTAAAGCATGTTGTTTCATCTTCATTGCTTTCTTGGATATCTCTCTTCCTTCTGTTTGATTTCTTAAACTTTAGGAATTTTTTGAAGTTCTTCACTAGTAGGGCTTGTTCATCACCACTTGATGATTCTTCCTCAGAATCATTATATGTTGATTTTCTGGCTTGAGCTTTAAAGGCGATAGATTTTTCCTTTGGGGTCGCTTCTTCAAACTCTTGCAGATCAAGATCATGGGTCATGAGCTTGCCCATCAGTGTTTCCAGAGACATGGTGGTGAGATCGTTTCCTTCAATAATTGTTGTTGCCTTTAGGTTCTAGTTCTTGGTTAGAGCCCATAGCACTTTTCTAATCTTCTCGTGATTACTGTAATACTTACCAAGAGATTGCAAAGGATTAGTAATATCAATAAAATGAGTGAACATCTGTGTAATTGACTCACCGGATTTTATTTTAAAAGATTCATATTCCTGTGTTAGTCTGCTGATTTTGGATTCCTTCACTTGGAAAGTGCCTTCATGAGTTACCTCAAGAAGTTTCCAAATCTCATGAGACATCTTACAGGTTGAAACTCTGTTGAACTTCGTTTTGTTAATTGTACAGAATAGTACGTTGATGGCACGAGCATCTAGACTAGCCTTTGTTTTTTCAGCCTCTGTATATTTGTCATGAGGCTTATCTACAAGCACACCATCAACTACTGTAGGTGCCGGTTTCTTATAACCATCAACTACTATAGACTAAAGATCAAAGTCAAGAGACTTTTAAAAGAATATCATTCGTGTTTTCCAGTAGGTATAGTTTGTACCATCATATAGTGAGGGTCTATTTGTGGATTGTCTTTCACCATTGAATATTGATTTCACGGCTGCCATATATACTCTCTGAGGTTATATTAGAATATAACCAGCTCTGATACCAATTGTAGGACCGTTGAGCACCTCTAGAGGGAGGTGAATAGAGTGAGTGCGAGTGCAGCAGAAAATAATCACCAATTTAAAATTAAAAGTAGATAACTATGGCAGTGAATAAGAGACAGTAAATAAATATAGCAAGAGATAGAAAGATCAAACTTAGTGACATAGCGATATATACTGGTATACCTCTGAGAGGACTAATCCAGTCTCAAGTACTCTTGTTCGATGTTAATCCACTAAGGCACAAGCTAATTGAGAGCTTGCAGTCTCTTACAACACCGTACTTGGTGACAAGTGCACGACCGACTTTATAATACCGTACCTGGCGATGGGCACACGACCGGCTCCACAACAGAGATAGTTTCTGAATTTTGAACAACCTCTTTACAACTCTTGAGAACCAAAAGACTCCAGATCAAATAGATAATACTGGCTTTTGGCTAAGAGAGGTATAGGTGAAATATGAAAGCTTTTGATCAGATGAAAATACTTATTAAAGAGGGCAGAGAAGATGAATTGATTGAGTGATTTGGAATGAGAAATTCTCTTCTATTTATAGGTGTTTTCGAAGACCGAACTCGGACAGAATTCGGGTAGAGTTCTGATGCAAAGGTTTTGCAAACGAACGTTGCATACAGATTTGGAGGCAACAAATATTTAAATTCAAACTGACCGAACTCGGTCAGAGTTCGGACCGAACTCGGTCAGAGTTCGGACCGAACTCGGTCAGAGTTCGGACCGAACTCGGTCAGAGTTCGGACCGAACTCGGCTTGAGTTCTGTCTAAGTATAAATGAAAAATATTTGTCAAATTTGTTGCAGAAGGTGAATGATATTTTTGATAGGTAGACTTTGGATGGGTAGGCTGTATAGGAGAGTGGACTATGATTAACCTAAGCCGGTAGTATCCAGTCGATCTTAGAATTTATATCCTAGACTCAAATAAAGATAAAATACATAATAAATTGTAAAATGACTCGGACTTGATTCCAACGAAAATGAGCTTCAGAATGATGATTCATACGCTTGCTGATGTAGTAGTACGCTTTTTGATATTGATTTTACTAGACCTAAAATGATTAGCAGCAGTTCGTATATTTTGTGCATTGACTTAAGTTAGTGTTGATTATCAAAATCGGGTGTGACCATGGAATGGGCCAACAACTGTGTGTTTCAGGATTTACATGCCTCGTTTGTCTATTCACTATAATTAATGCCTGGAACAAGCTTCAGTAGTTTAATTATAAATTATATATTTTAGGGGTACATATTACGTACTGGGAGTTTTACACAAACAAGATATTACTCTGTTGTCGTTGGACACACTTGCACACAATTAAAGCACCTCTTACACAAGCTTCCAAGATATTACTTGCATACACAAGTTGTCTTTCCGTCCCCTCTAGTGAAGCCGGCCAAGCCGTTTGAGGAAGGCCACCGTGCTCATGAAGTTGGGCCATCAGGGATGTCTTGGGGGAGTGAAGTAGCAGCGGCGGCTGCAGGGACAAGGATAGTTTGGTCGAGTCTGGGATGGGACTGTTTATTTAAGTTGTTGTGCTGGAGTTTTACAATGAGGAGATCTACGATCTGATTTCTGGGAATACGAACCCCGGTGTCGGGCTTCCAAAGCCGAATTCTACTCCTAAGGTGATAGTTCTTGATTAGTTTGATTTTTTGAAAGTTCTTATCACTAGATAAGTTTTCTTCTTGATTACTTATGTTAGGAAGCGAAGGTTTCAGAATTCCTCTTAATTTTGATACACTTCATCAATTTTTAGATAGGAATTGGGTCATTTTGCTCAAATTTCATTAATTTTCTATCAATATTCATTATATTAATGTCATTTTGTTCATTTTTGTGGTAGCTTTCATTTGATATCATTGTTATATATTATTAAGTTTCATTCATCAGCTAACTTCAATTTGCATCAATCTGGTATTGGGAAAACTATACTTTTGGTCACTGAATGTTTGTCTGACCAAAGTTTTAGTCACTCAAAGATATTTTCTAAAAAAATAGTCACTGAATGTTTGGTCTTCCAAAAAAAATGTTCACTCTGTTAAATTGTTGTTTGTTTTATTAACAATTTTTGTTGACATAGCATGTTATGGGCCATGTCAGTCGTTAAGTATGACATGACACATCCACGTAGGCTATTTTTGGGTTTTATTTTACAAAAAATCGTTTGGGTATTAAGTTATGTGCCATGTTTCAATGTTTATGACATGGTATTTCATTTTTATGACCCTTGTCCAGCACATCAACAAAATATCGAAAGTCTATCTCAAATAAAGTGACACTTATCCTGGGAATGAAGGTGGGGCTGTAAGTTATAGGAAAGAAGGTGAAGAATGCAGTGTTTATATCTGGGAACGAAGGTCAGAAGATATCAAGAGAAGTAACAAAAGTAGAAAAGTGGAGGATCGTGAAGAGAACAAATTGCACAACCACTGAATGGTTGTACTATGTTCTTGACTTTTGGTGTTTAATTTGTCCAACTTATTGAATTTGTGCCGTAACTTAATGTGTGTCTTTTTATAAATGTTTTTACAGAGATGTTCCATCAGTCAGAGGGAGGCTGATGCTTGTCGATATGTCAGGGTCGAAAAACATAGATCATGCTGGCCAAACTGGATTTGAGGCTAAAATACAGGTGACAATTTATCATCTTGCCTTATCTTATTATGAATATTAATCTTTAGCCTTCACATATGTATATAGTGTATATATCCATATCCATATTTAGACTAGTTATGCAAGACTATACAATTGTTGCAGTTGTACATGTCAATTTACTTTTTAGTATGACAATGAGTGTTGTTTTTGTACTTGATTTGTTTGCTAATATTTGTTTATTACATTTATTTTGGACCTATTCTAGTTAGATACAAAACTTTTAGACCCATGATAATTGATATTGTCATTCATGAGTTTGTATGAATACTCACATAGTTCTATTATGCACGATAGTCTATTTGCTAATCATTGCGGACGATTGAAGTTTTGTTGTGATTTAGATGGTTTAAAATTGAGGAAGGGCACTGCACTCGTGAAGTCGGCCAAGCCGGAAACTCAAATCGTTTGTAATTGATTTGTTGCTCTCTTGTGCTTGCCTTTGTCTGTGAAGTTACTTGTCTACGCGATTAATTTTGTGCATCCTGATACAGGTGGGAGTATTGGTAGGGAGGCCAATTTGGGTGTTGTGGCAAGAAAGCAGTCGGTAAGTATCTTTGTGATTATTGTTGCTGGCCAAACTTTTCTTATATCTAAGGTTTGTCCTTATGAGAATGATATCTTTTCAACATGTTCATGCCTTGTTATTTCAGTTACAGACTCGTTAAGTGTGCATTGCTCCTTCACTACGCCAACAATTGATATTTTGGACTCTTTAGGTTCATGAAAAATGATTGACCATGACAGTAGATTTATTTTTGACACTAGATCTATTTGAATTTGATAGATTATACTAAGACGGAGTAATGATCAAAAGCCATTATGTTATTGTCACTTTATTATAATTTACCATAACAAACTTCTCAGTCCAGTAATAATAGACTAACAGAGATAACAACAACAATTCGTCGGTCTAAGTATCTTTGTATAGATCTAATTGTGTCAACAGTTATGAAGAAGATCGACGAGGTTTCTAATTATCTCCAGAAAACCTAATAGATAGCTTTGTGTGTGACCATACACAAATTTGAAATATTTGTCCCATAAAATATTCAAGGTTTTATTCTAGATATCCTAAAATTATTATATTGATAAGTAACCTTCTTGATTATGAGTTTGAAATCTTAATAAGCAAACCACAAGTTAATATGAGCAGAGATAATTTCTAGGAAACCTAATAGATAGTTTGTGATTACTGATACTGCTTCATCCTGATATCGGGTTACTGATACTCCTCTATCCTCGAGAGTGGCTCACTGGATATGATGAGGTTAGTGTTCCTCTTTGCTTTAAACCAAACATGGAACTGTGTGAATGTAAGTTTTAATTTATGTTTCATTTTTTTTCTTTATTATTCATGCTAGCTCTTGTAATTTTTTACTTTCTAATGCAGTGTCCTAAAGAACCAAATAATATTGAAAGTGGTTACTATGTAATGAAATATATGAAGGACATATTCCAACTTTCTACTACCAAATTAGAAAAGTGGTAAGTTAGATGTTAAGATAATGTTATTAAAGGTTATATTGGTATAACATGACGTCATTAACGTAATAGTTGATTTTGTATTTATTTTTTGTAGTTTGCTGGGAGAAAGGACTACTCCATCAAAGAAATCGATGAAATAAGAGGAGAGGTAGCCAAATTTATCATGGATATTGTTAATGAAGTCAATATGTATTAAGAAAATTTTGGAAGTATTATTAATTTATGTTCTGAAGTATTATTAATTTATGTTTTGAAGTATGTGAGAATGAAGTATATTGTTTAGTTCAATGTCATGACTTTGAATAATTATGAAATGAAATATTTTTTGTTGGTGTTACATATTAGTTTTCTTCTTCTTTGTTTTCTTCAATGGGATATTGTATATACATTTCGTTGTTTTGAGCAGTCATTATTGTACCCTCGATAAAAATCATCTTTTTATAATAATGATGTGTATTGAGCTGTTATTGTTTTCCAATGTTAAAAGTCATCTTTTGTATATATAGATGACGCATCTAAGTCATCTTTTATAAATAATAATGACGTATATAAGTCATTATTTGTAAATAATAATGACATGTGTTGAACTGTCATTATTTTTCATGATAAAGTCATATTTTATAAATAACTATGACGTATGTAAGTCATCGTTAGTAAATGAAGATGACGTATAAAAGTTATCTCTATAAACAAAGATGACGTGTGTTGAGCTATCATTATTGTCTCACGATAGAAATCATCTTATGTAAATAACGATGACATATAAAAGTCATCTTTTCTAAATAAAGATGATACATAAAAGTCATCTTTTATAAATAAAGATGACGTGTGTGGAGTTGTCATTGTTGTCTCACAATAGAAGTTATCTTTTGTTAATAATGATGACATATAAAAGTCATCTTTTCTAAATAAAGATGATACACAAAAGTCATCTTTTATAAATAAAGATAACATACGTTGAGTTGTCATTGTTGTCTCACGATAGAAGTCATATTTTGTAAATAACGATGACATATAAAAGTCATCTTTTCTAAATAAAGATGATACATAAGTCATCTTTTATAAATAAAGATGACGTGTATTGAGTTGTCATTGATTACTAATAATAAAGATGACCACTTCATAGATGACGGCCAAACAAATGTCATCAATTAGCATATTTATCTGTTATTGTTATCCATTTTTGTAGTAGTGTACTAAGCAGACTATCTAGTATGTGTGGAATGCACTCGAGGACAACAGTAGTACACATGAGCTGTCACGGTGTACCCCAAAACTCTAGTAAGAAACTCCGACAAACTATGATGTATAACCCTACAGTAAAACTGTGGCAAAATATGAAATCCCCGAAGCTCTTGTAATGAGACGATGACATACTCTTTGGGAAAGGAGCTCATACGCCTAGTGGCTGCCCTCCCCGCCCAATGATATTGTCTGTGTCCCATCCACGACACATCCAGTCCGACTCTAATAAATGATAAGTCCACAAATCCGGTCAAACATGTACACAGGAAGTAATCATAAAGCAAATGTCCAGATATCATAAATGAGTCACTTATATGTCATGTAGTGTAAATCCGTGAATCATGTCTATGCATCAGCAGGTGTAATCATGACAGTGTGATGATGATGAACAGGTAAAGCATGTACAGTATATCCAGTGTGAACAACTGATTAGGAATGTAACTATGTAGATACTGTAAATCAAGTTGGTAAGGTATACTTACCTGGTGTTGTCCAATCTGTGCTGAGACTGCAGTACCAAGGTCTAACCCACTATCCATGAGCCAATGATCCATACTTCATGTAAAAATCTATCAATCCAAATCACAAACAAATATATATTGCACTCTAAGATAGACGTATGACTATAACTCCCACCTAGACAGTTTGGGTCGTTCTAGTCGCATTTTATCTTAGGTTATCTAAGACGCTTGTAATTATATCGCCTAAAACTAGGTCACACTAGTCTCTATAATCATTATTGCCAATAAATGAATTGTAAGTTATAAGTTTTTAAACTATCAAGTTTATACCTCGTTATTCATACAACAAAACCTATAACACGCAAATCGAGACAAGACGATCAACTGTAAGGTCAACAATTTTATCTTGATGATCCACATGGTCACCTAGTCAATTTCAGCGATGTGAGATCACTTGAATCGACTGATCTCAATTTCGACGTACAGATTCCGAAATACTAACATGAATAGGAATTAATTATAATTAATGGTAATACACAAGAAAAATCTATAGATGTCGTTAGATGATGAAACAAACATCACTAAATATCTAGAATAGTCAAATTAGCTATATCCATAAGTCCAATTTGGACACAGGGACAAAACGATAATTTTGGGCCAAAATAATGTCCGCCGTTGGACCCGCTCTACACCAAAAAAGTGTCAAGATAAAAGTCCTCTAAACCTAGCAAATTATATGTCCACGAGTCCAGAATAACGATACGAACCCAACTATACATCCGGAATTAGATTCTGATAAGTTGATCTCAAAATGACCCGTTGATCCGGACGTTAAAACCCGATTTGCACAGAAATGCTTGTCAGAGCCAAAGTCCACTAAATCTAGCAAAATATATATCAACGAGTCCAGAATGACGATACGAACCCAATGGTATATCCAGAATTGGATTTCGATGAGCCAATCTCAAAATGATCCGTTGACTCGGACAAAGGGACCCAATTTGCACCGAAATATGTGCCGAGGCCACGTTGCTCCAAACTCAGCAAATTATAAATAAATTTTAGCCAGAACAATGCCACGAGTCCACTGTGGTGTCATAATTTGAATTCGAAGTCCCGGGTCCAAAATTAGAATTTTATAAGTGGAAATTATGGTTTTAGGAGGCCAATTTTGGCGTCAATTTCAACCAACCAACGAAGTTTAAACTTTTGTGGCACAAAGGTGGTTAATCTGGCTACACAGCGGAGTTGGTGGTTCATCAACTGGATCATCGACGAGGGAGAACGAATCTGCAAAGTTGGCTCCACAAAACTGTCAAAAATAAACATAATTATTCGTCCAGCTTTGCATCCAGTTTTGACATAGCAAACAATCGAATTAACGGCTGAAAATTTAGGTGAAGGTAGAGTTATATACCAAGATTGCAACGGATAAAAGATTTTGATGATCCAACGGTCGAATCGTGCAGAAAATACGTACAAAGTTGTTGTCCCGAGGCACAATTTTGAATTCTCTAAAACGTGCGTCATGTCGGGATTTCGACAAAAATGTCAAAATCGACTCACTGTTGCACAGTGCACCTGCTCACTGGCCGGGGGTGGCACATGGGCGATCGTCATGGTACGGGCACCGTCGTATGGCGACGTAGTCTCACAGGGGTAACGCCATACCGCTGGTGCGGGTGCTTGGTGCACGCTGTCAGCATTATTTTACTGGCCTAGCACGCGAGCGGTCGCCTGGGCGGCTGGTCGGGGCTCGCCGTGCAGTGAGAGACAGCACGGCCTGGCTTTCGTAGTAGCCACAGCAATAACAGTGCTCACGACAGCAGCAATAGCCTGCGGGGTGGCGTGACCTGGCTGTGCATGGCTCGCGCGAGTGGCACACGAGGCTGCCACATGGAGACGGTCGGTCAGGGTTCACTTGAAGTGACGCGGGCAACAGTAGCTGCTACAATGGTAGGGAGAGGAGAAAGAAAAAAGGATGGGAAGGAGGATGAGAGGAAGTTTTGAATTGAAGAGGGGTTGGCTGTTCTTAGAAGGGGATGAGGAGAAGAAAAAGAATGGAGGAGAACATAAAAAATAGAGAAGGGGCTGTTGTTGGTCGGGTGGGAAGTGGTGTGTATGTGTGTGTGTGTGTTTAGAGTAAGGGGGGTGTTAGAGTGTTTATATAGTTACAGTTGTGTGTATGTTGCCATGTAATAATGGGTGGTGGAGATTCATGTAGGATAATTCGAAGGCTAGGATTATACTATATAGGGAGAGTTATATATATATGTTTGTATATACAAGTACCCTAGTTATATGTATTTATCTATACTCTAAAATATTTGTACATGTACCTCTATTATATATATATATATATTTATATATATATATATATATATATATATATATATATATATATATATATATATATATATATTTTGTATATATATATATATATATATATATATATATTTTGTATATATATATATATATATATATATATATATATATATATATATATATATATATATACAAAAATATATATATATATATATATATATATATATATATATATATATATACACACACACACACACACACACACACACATATATATATATACACACACACACACACACACATATATATATATATATTCTCAGTCATTCATATTTATATGTATATAAATACATAAGTATACAATGATTTAATCTTTCTAACTTAATTAATCATACATATCATAACAACAATATTAGTAATATTTAGCAATCAAAGTAGGGGGTTTACAAGAGAACGATACTTTTTCCCATACAGTGCTACGAAGGGTGCCACGTGAGTGGGCACAAGAAATTGGGTTGGTTCTTTGGGTTCGGTTGGGCTAGGTTTGGGCTTGGTATGATCATGACTACAATTTAAGTCATTTATGATCATTGATAAAATAATAGCATGCGAAGCTCAATTGGATGGCACACAAGTAGCATGTTCATAGTAGACTCAAAATATGTCAAAACCATATATTGGATCGATTATGTTGGATCGATGTCGAGTCCCGAAATTAAATTGGAAGTTCTGACAAGTTTTTTGGTAGATGGTCAAATGGTCTAAATTGACCAGAAAGTTGTGTGATGTAAATAGAATACAAGGGAGCATGTTTGAGTGGGACATGATATATCAAATTGAAGATAATCTCGTATACTACAAAACTCATGAAGAAAGTTTCGAGGGATTGACATCCGTGGTGCTCCAAAAATCAAAGTCACAAAAAGGTAATTTAATGATTAAATCTAATTATAGTAAAATTATTTATTGAAAAATTTTTATTTAAATTTTTTAAAAGAGCCCTAAATCCAGGGGGCTTACATAAACTATAGGGTGTGATCGAGGATGATCGAGAGTGATATAGCAATGGCTTTGCTGAACCACTACAAAAATATAGGGTTTTGGCGATGGAATATTAGCGACGGATTTCTCCGTCGCTGATAGCGACAGAACAGCGATGGACAGCTGATGAAATACCATCAATTTAGAACACAAAAAATTGATCATTTCTTATTGTAACAAAGTGTCGAAAATAAGTCACTAGGCCGTCGGTAAATTAACGATAAAAAAGGGCGTCGCTAAGCCGTCGAAATCTGTCAGTATTTGACGGGAAACACGCGAGAAAGTGGCACCAAATTTAGTGACATCCTAGCGACGAAATTTTTTTCCGTCGCTAAGTGTAAGCAATCGCAAACTCGTCGCTAAGTTGTCGATAATTTGTCTAGACATTCGCGTTTAGCTTAGACGACTTATTGGCGACGAATTGGTCGTCGCTATTCGGCGACTACTTAGCGACGCCAATTTCTGCCGTCGGGTCGTCGCTAAATTTTGTGCCCGATCTTAAATGTTTCGAACCGACTGGGACAACTCATTTCCCCCAAAACTCTCTCTCTCCTCTCTTCCTCTCTCTTGCATTCCACCCTCCCTCCTCTGCCGAACCCTCCTACGCCGTCCGCCCCCCGCCGTCCGACGCCGTCCAACGTGCCTCCCGGTCGTTCGACGCCTCGACGTGCCCTATGCCGTCCGACGTGCCCCCCTTGATCTCTCTCTTGTACTCTATCTCTTGCTCTCCTTCTCTTTATATACATTAGGGTTTATATAGTCGGGGTCGGGTTCTTGGTCGGGGTCGGATTTGGGTGTGCTTTAATTGGGTTAGGGTTAAGGTTAGGGTCGGTATCGGTATCGGAATCAGTATATAGGACTATTCCTATGAGTATCGGTGTCATACACGAACACTAAATAAAATTTGTGTTCATTTGAGTCCACTAACACGAATATGAACACACATACACATACATGCACACACACATACACACACACACACACACACGGAGTACATATATGCACACACATGGATACACACCCTAGTTAATATATTTGTGTTCATTTGAGTCCATTTAGATATATTGTGAATTTTTATAGAGTAGTTTGATAGAATTTTTATTGTGAATTTACAATGATATGCTGTTGAGTATCGTATAATTGCCTTGGTAGTATAGAATTAAGTATTGATATCATTGAGAGTTAGTATGTATGTGTCAAATTAGATGTATGTTGATTGAAGAGTGTCAATTTGATATTCTTAAATAATCAAGATACAAAACATACGTATCCATCTAAGTATATATGTATCTATATTTATATTTTGATACTAAGGAGTATCGTAATACCTAGAGTGTATAGAGTGAGTATCCTAGAAGGATATAAGATATCTTCGTACTAGCTAGGTAAGTGCTAGCTTGGACACTCCGAGGTCAAGTTTTTCTTATGGGCCCACAAGGAACACATGACGACAGAGATATCATTATCTCTTATGTTAAGTGTCCGTGTTAGCCTGAAATCAAGTGTATATGTGAGCCCTTCTCCGGAAATTAAATATACTTATGCCAAGTCTTTTGGGCCTATCAGTGTTATAGATTTTTTCAAAAATCTAGTATAACGCTGATTGCCTCAAAAGGCTTGCATAAGTAAGAGTGTATAGAGTATCCTAGTAGTATATCATAGTACCTTGAATATATATAGTGAGTATCTTAGTAGTATATAAGATATTTTAGAAATTGGGTAATTGTCAAGGTAAGTTTGGGGTTTAATTGAAAGTATCTAGAGTGTATCCTCCCTACTTCCCTTCTTCTCATTCGGGTCATTTGGCCTCCTATTCTGCATCATATGATATCCAACTCAACCAAAACCTAGTGAAGTGTGAAAATTTTAATAGTAACCAAGGTTCACAGTATCGGTATCGAAATCGGTATCATTTACGGTTGATACCATGAATCTCATGGCTTCCTCTACCAGAGCAAAATGTAAAACCAAAGGTAAAGCAAAGCTTCATATTCAAAACATCAGAAGTAAGAAGTTTTTGATTGGAATTTGTATGTCAGTTGACGTTCTGGTGCCCCCTCCCCCCATCGCGAGGCGAAGATCATCAAGACCTACAAAAAAGCCGTCGAAAAGAAGCTGTGGGATGCGAAGGATGACATCCGTAGAGGGAAAAAGAGCTGGCTCCAGGATGAGTACTCCTGCGTTTAAGGAGAAATCGGCAAAGGTGAAGGCGAATTGACAAGCAGCGGGTCTGCATACGGGGGGATCGAGGCCCCACGCAGTGACGCTTGGAGATCTGGTGAGATACCAAAAAATACTTTATTTTTCCACTACCTATTCAGTACTATTAATCTACGAAGTGAATTATATTCTATGAATGTTTCATACGCAGGCTACAAAGGCGGCAAAGGAGGGAAAAGATCCAAGCTCGATCACATTGTGTGATGTATTCGAGCGTACGCACAAGAGGAAGAAGGACGGTATCTTCGTCGACGAAAGGGCCGAGGAGACTCATGTAAGTATTTAAGTTTATGAGATTTATGTTAGAATTATAAATATTTTAGTTTATAATTTTTGTGACAATAGTGTAAGGCCTTAGGATTTAGACTATAACTTAGGAAAACTTATAGTAAACTAAACACATTCATTGGATAGGCTAAGTATCGTGAGACCATTAGGACGGTTCAGCACCCTCCTGTCGAGGGTATCGGTAAATCAATGCCCGCCCAGACATCCTTTTCCATGACCGCTCACTTCGACGACATTTTTGTAGAAGCCGCCGACGGAATAAGGAAAGGCGGGCACGTCTACGGCACCGGCTCCTTGTTGCAGTCGCAGACGTCTTCGAGACTTCCACCGCCGCCCCTCCTGCTCCCGCGACTCCGGCCGACGAGGATGTGAGGACACAGCTTAGGACTCTAACCATGGCGGTGAATTCCATGCAGGAGCAGATGACCCAGATTGTATCGTAGTTACTGGGTTCTTCTACTACTCTGGATCCTTCTGCTCTTGCTCCTGGTCCTACTGCTCTTGCTTCCGGTCCTTCTTCCGTCGGTCGTCTTCTTTTGATCCTGCTGCCATTTTTCTACCGGCTTCATCAACGATTCACCTCCTTGACATGATGTCACCGGCAGAGCAACGTCGAGTTCCACAGCACATATTTGATGGCCTGCCGGCTTACGTCGTTAAGGGTATCTTTGTAAAGCACAGCTGGCACCACCAGACAATCAAAATAACATTAGATAGTTTTTTTTTGTATTTGGATGTTAAAAATTTTGGATAATTTTGAGTTGTTGTGGATATTTTGGTATGATTGTGTGAATTTTGGTGGATATTATGGTGTATTTGGATATTGGATATTTTAGTTCATTTGGATATTTTGGTGTCTTTGGATATTTTATTGTGGAAAATATTAGATATTGTGTGATATTATGAATGGTTAATTGTGTGACTAGGGAATGCTGTGATTTCAGGGTTTTTTTTGAAAAAAAATTATGTTAGCGACGGACTACCGACGGACTGGTAACTAAAGGCAACGGATATTTCATCGCTAAGCTTCTGGAAGTTTTTTCATTTCCAGTTAGCGACGGATGGCAACCATTTAGCGACGGACTATCCGTTGCTAAGCTATGGGAAATTTTCTTATGTTTAGTTAGCGACGAATGGCGACGGAGCAGTGACGCTTCTTGAAATTTTTTTGGTTTCCCAATTAACGACGGATAGCGACAGATTAGCGACGGATTGGAGACCATTTTACATATCAAAAATTCTCTGATACGCATATACCGACGTGTTACCGTCGGAAAAATCTATCGCCAATTAGCCGATGCCGACGTATTGCCGTCAAAATTGAGTATCAGAAATTCTCTGATACGCAAATACTGACGTATTACCGACGGAAAAATCCGTCGCCATATTGTGTATCAGAAAATTTTTGATACTCAACTTTGACGGCAATACATCGGTAGGTCGTCGCTTAGTCGTCGGAAGAAAATGTCGCACATCCGTCGCTAATCCGTCGAACCCATCCGCCGCTAAGTCGTCGCTAAGTTGTCGCTATATGGACGTCACCTGTCTATCACGTTTTAGTCGACGCTTCGACCAAATTTTGACTATCTAGCGACGGATACTTTTAGCGACGAGGTAGATTCCGACGGTTCTTTTTAGCCGAAATATAGTCGCTAATCCGTCCCTAATACAAATTGGTGACAGACTAGCGACGTATTTGTCCGTCGAAAAATGACTATTTTTAGTAGTGAACGACTCGGACCCCTTGGACTAAGTGTTGCAAGTACGAATAGGAAAATATATGCTAGAAGTTTAGAAATCGAAGGTGATGCAAGCTATTGGTAGGAAGTCCTTGTACTATCGACTAAGGTTAGACCTTAGAATTGGTGGTGAGTATCGATATTGGTTGTACAAAATGTGCATGACTTTGACTTTGACTTGGTACGTTAGCCTAGCGGTTAGGCAGACGTCTCTTTGTCGAAAGGTAGAATTAATTATATGATCGACCTTAGAGAGACTCGCCTGGGTAGATTAAAGAACTAGGGTAGCTAGTTTATAGAATCGAGACATGAAAGTTGGACTTATGATCTTAGGATGTTTTGACGAATGATAGGAATAGATTGGACTACGAGATGTTGGATATTGTTTTTGGATGGATTGATGGTAGTGTGATCGTTAGATTTGGAATGAAGTTGAATGTTGATTGATCGAGTTCGAGGTAAACAAGTTGAATTTGCTTAGGCTGCATACTCAGAATGATTATGGGGATATCATTCGATAGTGATCGAAATAACCATTGTGTATTGATTGTAGCGAATCAAAATTAATGAATTCGAAAGATAGTAAAATTGGTAGACGAAATACTTGAATATGGATACGTGCAAATATTGATTGAGGCATTAATGCTAGTCAGGTTTGGAAGATTGGTTAAGGAGGGGTAACACTGGATTTCGACTAGGAGATGATGAATGAATGACTTGATGAAATTTTGATTCAAAAATTTGTTGAGGATACCATTCGGGTGGTTTGTCCCAGAACTAAGTTGTCTGTGTGCGCGACGAGTATAAGTTATCCCAAGTTTGAGATATATTTGTTCGATGTGAAAAATAACCAAGATGCGAGCGTGGCTCGGATTGAAGAGACGCGTAGGAGGAGTGTTATGGCTAGTGATGAAATACAAGTAATAAGTGATAAGTTGATGAGTGTATACTCAGTAAGTTTCAAGGACGAAACTTTTCTGAGTGGTGAATTATGTAGTACCCCGTCCCGCTCGGTCCAACCGGAGGTATCGAAACGCAACAAAGCTTAGACTTAGCTATGCAACGGCTTACTCGAATTTTTGCTCGGTCGAGGCAACTCCTCGTTGAGGTGGATGGCTTCGATAAACTTGCCTCTCCTTAGCCTTCACACTAATAAAATAGAGTTTTCAAATTCACTGAGTAGGCTTGATAATAAAATGAGATGAACCCACATAGCTAAGAAAATAATTCCCACTTTAAGTTGGATTGAGTTAGAAAATGGAAAGGTCCCACGATTGGCTTAGAATTGTTGCATGACGTGCTTTTAAAATTGACACTCGGTCCTTCGTCCCATGGCTTGGGAGAAGGAAAAGTTGGTCTATGTTCCCACAAGGCTATGAACTTAGCATAGTCATAGGCGTCACACGGTAAAGATGCTTTCTTAAGCATACACTGTCCCACTTTTCAATGCTTGATAAAGTATGTACTGTTCCACCGTCCAATTCTTGGTATAGCAAAATTGTCCCACAAGTCTCAATACACGTTTCCACGGTGCAAGACTTAGCATAGCCTTTGCTCGTCCTACGGGTTAAGTTGTATCGCACGGTTTAGGCACGAATTAAGGCACTCAAAGGACACGGTTGTTCAAATTGAGTACGTGCACGTCCCCACGGCTTCATTGGCACATTTCTACTATTTATGGCTGAATAAAGTGATATGTCCCCTCGGTTTCATAGTTGTCATAATAGAGTATGATGCGGCCTATGGTACATATGGAACATGTTTTGTTCAAATTAAGTAGGAAGGCTGTGCAGTAGCCATTTCCTAGATTTCAAAGAAGGAAAGTTCATATGACCGTTTGTCGCTGAGGCGATTCCTCGTTTGGAGTCTCCAATGTTGTACGGAATAGACGATAATACTGGAAAAATGTAATGACTGTGTAGGATGGTAAGTTGAATCGAGTCATGCATGGTCATTGGACAACTTGTGTACGAGGGTGACGGTTCCTCGAATGGCAACCTAGAACCACACGACCGATCCGGCCTAGGAGAAAATGCGATAGCTGAGCTGGATTATACTGCTCCGACGATTCGAGGCTTTCGACGGAGCTCACTACCCACATCGATAAACCTCATCTGCGCCAGGTAATAGTCCGTAGATAGCTTGTTATGCTAGTGACCTTTCATATAGATTGAGTTGGCATATTTTTGGCAATCCGCGTTTATGCCGTCGGATTGAGTCAAAGAGTATGCACGATATCGCTTGATTCACAAGGGGTGGAAGCACGTCACGAATAAATCAAAGAAATGGATGCACGGTCTGTACCACAATTATGGAGCCTAAGATTTAGCTATAATAAAGACACGTGCTTCGACACACGATGTGGCATCGAGTATTGGGTCGTTGACATAGAGTTGCATAAGTTGAGATCGGGTCATTTGAGTTAAATCAAGAAAGGCCAAAGGCAAGTTTGGTTAAGTCATGTTGAGTGCGAGGCACGACCTTGATGTTAAGGTACGAACAGATTTATGGCACGATCACGTTGGTTGCAACAAGAATAGGCCAAGAGTCTAATGATGAAATTGATCCTAAGGCAAGAATAGAAAGACAATCAAATGAGTAGTTGCACTAACTAAATGAACGTGTTAATTTTGTATGGGTGAGCGAGGAACTCACACCACTAGTATGGTTGTGTACTGACCACCCAATAGTTTTCATGTGCAGGTTACAGGTACTTGCTCGTTGAGGTGGATCTCGGTTGGACGCGTTGAGGCATGGAGTTTCTTGGCATTTCGAGGCGTACGATCGCATGAAGCCTTCACCTGTATGGGACATAATGTGTGGACATCGCCTTCTGAAGCATCTAAAAATTGTAAGCCTTCAGACATGAGCTATTCTAATTAAGAGAATAGAGAGAGCTGAGTGTTGTAACAAGAGAGTAAGTGAGCTTGAGTGACTTGTAATCTTGGCTTCGTACCCTTGTAATCTTATTTTCAATATGAATAAAGAGTATCATTATTTAAATGCCTTTGTGCTATTCAACTTCTCTGCCTGGGACTTCTGTGCGACGACCTCATCGCAAGCTGTTGTAATCGACCGTTATGAAACCCGCCTTGCGCGAGCGCAGCCTAGGCTCGCGTGGCATCACACCGTAGTGAGGATGATCGATTCTGCAGAACTGGGACATGATAATACGAGGTAGCTGGAAGAGGGTTTGACTCACCGGAGCATGCTGGACTCGAGACGTGGTGGTCGGCTTTAAGAAAGGCACGACACCGCTGAGGGGTGAGGCCATGCCAGCTTAAGGAGAGACTGGGGACGATGACGATGGCAATGGCTAGATAGGTCATCGCTGAGCACGGGGAGGCTATGCTATAGTGGATCTAGGTCAGCTATAGTGGCTCGGGATGAGGACACTGATTCGAAAGGAGTGGCATTCCGGCGGAGGGAGGTGGTCCCGACGATCAAGCGGCACTGGATCGACCTTCGCCGGAGAATATCGGAGGCCGATCGAAACTCAAGTATAGGTGGCCAAAGAAGCGGAGGTCGGCTCCAGCGGAGACCCAGGGTGGAGTCGATCAGCTACCAGTCAACCATGGCATGAAAGATGGTCGATCGTACTCATGAGGGGTCTCGGACGATAATGATGGTGGTGTGGGTTCTCGACAGCCGTCCATCCAGATCCGGTCGACGAGATGGTAGTATTAGCAGGAAACGAAGGAAGATGGGAGGGTTTATGGTGGTTGATGGGTGGAGGCATCGGCCTGTAGCATCATTGGAGCTAGACACGATGGCCTCATACGATTGGATTTTTAAGAATGTTCTCACCTAATCCTAGTGGTTAAACATTCCACCATGGACTCCTAACAATTGCTAGTAAATCCATCCTATTTTTTAATATTTCATGGATGGATTTTTGTAGATCTAAGTCTTATGATTTTCTTATTTTCTTTAGTTTTGATCTATTAAAACTTGATATTTTCGAAAACCAATTGCTCCATATTGTAAGAAATTTCATTCTACCCAATTTTGACCTTTGAAAAGCTTGATTTCGACTCTTTTTGGAGGAGTTATGGCATTTTGAAGTTCATGGATTCAACTAAGCATTCTGTGCTGGTTGGAGAAGATGAACAGTGGATGCACGCTCTTTAGTGCCGTGTCATCTCGTTGCACGCACACGCTTCTTAACACCGCGCTATTCTGGTCGCATGCTCCTTAGCGTCGTGTTATTCTGGTCGCGCGCTCTTTAGCGTCGTGCTCTTCGGTCGTACGCCACTTAGCCCAGCGCCACTTGCCACGCGCCACCCCGCACTTCTCACCGAGCGCCACCTAGCGTCGCACGCCATTCTCATCGCTCGTACCAATTGTCGTGCTCCTATTAACCAGTATATCTCCATGCGTGTTCTCTTGTAACGTTTTGTTGTATACATGTACCCTGCACTTAGCCTATCTTGTAACGACCCAACTTGACTACTATCCACCATAGAACCAGTAACTTCAGTATAAAAGTACTTGGCTGTAACCAGAACCTGACCTGATCACGGCATAACAATACGATCCTGACTTGATAACTTGTTAATACTACGCATGATAGAACTTGAGCTTGATGAGATTTGAACTAAATATTGACTTGACTTGAATATGATAACATGAACCCGTCTTGTATAATCTTGATTGTAGCCCGTCGAGGCTTACTCCTAACATATACTCTTGATATGACAAGTAAACCTGACATGACATGTATAATCTTGATTGCTGTTGGGACAGCTATTCATGTCTTGCTAGTGTAACTCTTGCCTTGACTCCGTGGTTGATTGTGTTTGTACAAGCTACTTGTCTCATCTTGCATCATGTCTAGGATATAGATTCCTAGTTACCACGGTCAGGGATTCAAAATGAATCTGACTAGGTTAATGCCTAGATTGATTAAGTAGTTCATATAGAGAGATTTCCCAGTTACAGGCGATCTCGTTATCCTGGCCACACATGTGGACTTGTAGCCTGCCGACGAGTATGGCACATTTCTAGCACATTGTCATGTGTTGCAATTCTTGAATCATAAGTACTAAAGTACACCAGTAATCTTGAAAACTCTTGTAACTATTGTAACCTCGCCTGGATAACCTGGATAGTCTACAGGGTTTGTGACTGCAGGAACATCTCACTACATCTTGTTAGTAACTAGGCCTATGATAACCCTAGTTAGCCAATGATAGCAAGCCGTAGGACTTGATTGGCCGTGCCTGAATGATTATCTCATGATTAACATGGAAATTATATTCCACATCTTGTTTTCTTAATACAAGCTAGTATGTTCTTTAAAGCATGTTTTTTGTGTTATTTAATTATGTTCTTTCATCGGTTCTTCTATTCATTTATGTTGGTTTTAGTTCCTAAGTGGAGCCTCCCTTGTGGCACTTACTCTTTATGGCGTCTGACCCAACTGGTTTGTATGGCCAAATTTTAGGGTAGCACCCGAGGATCTACCTGTCTTTCATCCAGATGGTGAACACCAGGCATAACCGTAGCAACGAGTGGGTTTTCTTATTTTGCTCTCCCACTCTAATATTACTTATTCTTTTGAGGCGTTTAGCCGCCGAGCAAGTGTTAACTCGTTTGAAACTTTATTTTTGTCTACCTAAGGGCTGTAACATGATTGACAAATCCTATGGTTGATCATGTATGACTTAACTCTTGCTAGTCTCACATTTCGTATGACTAGCTTCATGATCATCTGAATATGTAATGTTTGGAATGCCATACTTTGTATGTCTGATGATCTAACATCTTGTAACAATTATTTATTTGCTTGAGATTGAGACACTAGGCTTGTTCTTGACCATAAGAGACTGTTGGCTTATAGATAAATCCTCGTGCATCTAGACAGCCGTAACCGTATTACGAGGTAGGTTGTACTTTAATGTACGTAGCTGGCTGTGTCTGTCCCCGTTCTTGAGTATTCTGGTTGTGGAGCATTACACGATTTAAGTGGTGGCCCATATAGGTCTTGTAAATCAAGATGTGTGAGGGTTTTACCGAATAGATGTCTCAATCAGCATTCGCCCTTGATCTCTACTCGTGCTTTCTAATATTCCTGAATCTTGACCTGATAAAGTGCTTTATCCTTAATCTATCTTGGTCCTTCCTTATTGTTCTCCATGTCATTTTCTTCAGTGGCATTGTTCCTGGTCCTACCGATCAGCCAGATGGAGCACCTCCAGAGAACCAGCAACAACAGGTGAACCAGCCACAACCTGGAGACCAAACCCAGCACTCAGGGGCAGCATCCCGAGTTATGCCTTCCGGGGATCAAGAGCCACCAGTTCAGCCAGTCCAGCTTGCAGGGCCTGATAATAAAACCCTGATGGGACTCATCTGGGACTTGCTTGCATCACAAGATCGTCGAAGTGATGCTCTACAGCGAACAATATAAGATGCTTTGGACAGAGTCAGATATCAAGGAAACAATGCGGCTAACAGCTTCAAGCGCTTGAACCCTCCCTTCTTTGACGGCAATGAAGATGTTATTGTTACTAATGCTTGTCTTTAGGATATTGAGGTTGTTCTGGAGGCAGCTCGAATTTTAGAGGAAGAGAAAGTGGCCATCGTGTGCCTGCGGTTAGTGGACTTAGCCCGCAGCTGGTGGGCGATGCGAGCAGTTGGTTTGGTGGCGCCTATCTTGTGGGCGGTATTCAGTGACAAATTCCAGACGAAGTACTTTGATGCAGTAGCTCGGTATGATCTGCAGACAAGGTTTAGCAACCTCGAGCAGATGGGAAGGACGGTCGATGGATATGCGGCCGAGTTTTCTAGGCTTAGTCGGTTTGTTCCCACATTGGTGGCGACCGAATTGGACCGAGCGTAGCGATTCCAATAGGGGCTCCACCTAGAGATTATTCTAGCGGTGGAGCAGTTTAAATACTAGACATTTGATACATTTTTACGAGCAGCAAGGCGGCATGCATATACCTCCCAGAGGATAGTAGATCGAATTGGAGGACGGAAGAGGTCCCATGGGCAGTTATTCAGTCATCAGCCCCGGCCCCGGCAGCTAGGGCCTTAACCATTGGAGCTCCTAAGAGGGCGACCATAGTTTTGTCGGTTCAGCATTCGACTCTGATGTACCCTCCGCAACAGAAGCAAAAGCAATCTTCTACAATGGGCTGCTCTTATTATGGAAAGCCTGGGCACGTAATTTCAGAGTGTCGTAGAGCAGAGGGGTTGTGCTTGGCTTATGGGGCACCGAACCACATGATAGGGTCCTGCCCATATAAAGCTAGTTCATCTTCATCAATCCTAACCAGTCCATCGGTTAGGGGACCAGCACCAGTGCAGCAGCAGTACCAGCCTCCGAGGCTATTATCGCCTCAGGCACAAGCTTTCCAGCAACAGAGACCGCAATAGTATGCTCAGGCCCAAGCTCAGATTCAGAACATACAGAGAGGTTACCAGCAGAAGGGACCAGCACCAAGAGGGCAGGGTCAAGCTACGGCTTTGACCGTAGCAGAAGAATTAGCATCAGGTGAGGTGGTGGTAGGTACCATCTTCGTCAACTCTTTTCCAGCATCAGTATTATTTAATTCGGGTGCATTGCATTCATTTATGTCTGAATGATTCGCAACACGGATAGGACTGGAGCCCGAGTCATTATCAGTAAGGCTCAATATACTTACTGGTAACGGTCTTGTGGGAGTAGATAGAGTCTTTTTCTTGTGCCGAATCGTAGTTAGCGGTAGAGAGTTTCCCGCTAGATTGATAGAATTTTCGATGGCCGACTATGATATGGTCCTAAGAATGGATTGGTTGAAGGATAAATACGCAAGAATAGACTGCCATATTGGCAGGATTGTTTTTGGTATTCCCAGCGAAGAAGAGTTTTCATTTTCTAGAGGCGAAGTAGAACCTTCTCCACCAGCGATTCAGTTTTCCAGAGTAGTAAAAGAATTTCCTGTCGTATTTCCCGAAGAGCTTCTAGGCATGCCGCCATAGAGAGATAGAGTTTACCATTGATTTGATTCCAGGTACGGCACCAGTATCAGAGAGAGTCTACAGAATAGCACCATCAGAATTGGAGATCATGTACAAGATAATTGAAGAACTCAGAACCAAGGGATTCATTCGTGCTAGTGGATCACCTTGGGGAGCCCCGATGCTTCTTATGAAAAAAAAAGATGGTACATCAAGATTATGTGTTGATTATCATACCTTGAATTCCGTAACAATCAAGAACAGATATTTCCTACCAAGGATAGATGATTTATTTGATCAACTCAGTCGAGTGACAGTATTCTTGAAGATTGACTTGTGGTCGGGGTACCATCAGATCAGAGTCAGAGAGCAAGACATCCCGAAGATGGCATTTAGATCTAGATATGGACACTCAAAGTTTTTCGTTATGCCATTCGAGGCAACCAATGTGCGGACAGTATTTATGGATCTCATGAATCGCATATTCATGCCTTATTTGGATCATTTTATGAGTGTTTATAGACGAAATCTTAGTCTATAGTAAGAGTGAAGCAGAGCACGAGCAACATCTCCGAGTAGTCCTTCAGATTCTCAGAGAGCACCAGTTGTACGCGAATATTGTGTCAGACTTTGCTCGAATTTTAGTGCCATTGACGTAGTTGACCCGTAAGGATGTACAGTTTGCTTAGGCAGTAGAGTGTCAGAGTTCATTTGAGAAGTTGAAGCAAGGGTTGATGACGGCACCCATTCTCACGCTTCCAGATGGGACTGGAGGATTTTCAGTTTATTGTGATGCTTTAGGCAGAGGATTAGGATACGTCTTAATACAGCATGGCAAGGTAGTAGCTTATACATCATGTCAGCTTCATGATCATAAGAGGAATTACCCAACCCATGACTTGGAGTTAGCAGCAGTAGTTTTTGCACTTATGCTTTGGAGGCATTACTTGTATGGAGATCGGGTAGGGATTTTCATCGACCATAAGAGTCTTAAGTATGTATTTATCCAAAAGGATCTTAACATGCGTCAGAGAAGATGGCTAAAGTTACTAGTGGATTATGACGTCAACCTGCAGTATCATCATGGAAAGGCTAACGTAGTTGCAGATGCGTTGAGTAGAAGAGCAGGAGCTTATTTTCTAACAACGCAGCCAGAGTTATTAGTAGATCTTCAGAAGATGGGTATAGAGGTAGTTCCCCCGACCAATGTGGCATTGATGGCTAGTATACAAGTTCAGTCCAGCATAGTTAAGAGGATCAGGATAGCTCAGTAATCGGATTCTAAGCTTCAGCGGCTTAGGGCAGAATGTGAAGCGAGACAGAGAGCTGAGTTATGCATTCACGAAGATGGCACTCTTCGACATGGAAGGCGTCTTTGTGTACCCAGTGGTGACATCAAGCAAGAGTTTATGGCAGAAGCTCACAGTTCGTAGTATTCAATTCATCTTGGGAACACGAAGATGTATCGTGATATTCGTCAGCATTTTTGGTGGAATGGCATGAAGAGGGACATAGCTCAGTTTGTCCCTCGTTGTTTAGTTTGCCAATAAGTCAAGACTGAACATCAGAGACCAGTTGGACTTTTTTAACCTTTACCGATTCCAGAATGGAAATGGAAACACATTTCCATAGATTTTATAACTGGGTTACCTAAATCCCTAGTTGGAAGAGATGCTATATGGGTTATAGTTGACCGACTCACTAAGGTAGCTCATTTTCTTTCTTTCAGAATTAGTCAGTCAACGGATCAGCTTACAGAGATGTACCTCAGATAGATAGTCAGATTGCATGGAGTGCCAATCAGTATCATGTTTGACAGAGATTCGAGGTTTACGTCGCACTTTTGGCAGAGTCTTCAAGAGAGTTTGGAGACTCGTCTCAAGTTTAGTTCAGCTTATCATCCGCAGACAGATGGTCAGTCGGAGCGCACGATTCAAACTCTTGAAGATGTGTTATGATCCTGTACACTAGACTTCGGTGGTTTGCAGAAAGATCACATGCATCTAGTGGAGTTCTCCTATAATAACAGTTTTCAGGCCAGTATCTAGATGGCACCATTTGAGGTACTGGATGGTAAGAAGTGCAAATCACCATTAGCCTAGGATGATATAGGCGAGAGGCAGATGCTTGGTCCGGAAATGGTTACACAGACTATAGAGGCGGTATTTGTCATTAAATATTAAGAACAAAAAATTACAGGGGAATTGAACTTGATTGCAAACTCGCTCGTACAAAAGAAAGCCTGGAAAGAAGTCCTAGGAAACAATCTAAGTACAATTGTTTAGTTTTTGATTCTGGAGGGTGACGATGGAGGCTCGGGAAAGTGTAGCAACTCTGGCTTACTCTTTGGACTATCAGACGCAGTCTTTGCTCTTGAAGAAATTTGCCAGCCTTTGATTGCCAACCTTTTATATGGGTGTGGTACCCTGCTATTTATAGTGATCCCTGCAATAGCAGATTTTGGGCCGCATAAAGGGCCACGTGGCCATGTGTCTGTAACAGCACACAAAGACTGAATCTTGGGCTGCCAGCTGGTAGGGGTTGTTAAGATTTTGTTGTAGGAAATCTGGGTGGTTGAGACTTGGTAAAATTGCCATTTGTCCCCTCCACAAAGTAGAGTCTGACTTATTTTGGCCGCATAGTGGCCTTAGGGTCCTCACTTCTGCGGCTCGGCTCCGCTTGGCCGCATGGGATCTTTGAGACCCTTGCTTCTGCGGCTCAGTTTTACTTGACCGCATGGGATCTATAAGGACTTTCCCTCTACGGCTCGAGTCCCCTTAGCCGTATAGGGTCTTCGAGAATCTTGCTTATGTGACTCAAGTTGTCTTAGCCGCATGAAGTCTTCAGGGGTACTACTTTTGTGGCTTAGTTTCACTTGGCCGCATGGGGTATCCAGAAGCGCTGCTCCTGCGGCTTAGTTTTACTTGGCCGCATGGGGTCTCCAAAAGCACTGCTCATGCGGCTTAGTTTCACTTGGCCGTATGGAGTGATGATCCGCATAAACTCTATCTTTTCCATGCTTCTACATGACCCCCTTCAAAATTTTCAAATTGCAAATTTAAAATACTTTGAATAAGAAGCATGGAGAAGAAACATCAAGCCGCAGGGAAGCTTCGAGCCGCAAGATGGTTTCATTCAGGCTGTCCAACTATCATTTACTGTATTTAATGCTATGATTCAGTTTTGGATTTAGTGTTGTCCTTTCGGTTACTGCGACGGTTATAAAGGATTATTATTATCTCTTAGTGGGTGCGATAACCGAAGCGACGTCTATCCGTTTCTACTTCTTGGTAGCCTATAAATATGTAGGCTGTACATCAGCAAGAGAACTCCTATTGCTTTCTTTTGTCTTATTCTCTTTTCGGCCTCTTCTCTTCAATATTCTTTTCCATTCTCGATCAGCCATGGCCCCCGAAGCCCCCAAGTCGACCGGTGCTGCTAATAAAGGAAAGGGGATTGCCTCTCCGTCGATAGTTGTGGACTCATTCTCTGCTCATCTTGATGTACGGCCTCCTATCCACTGTAAGGATAGTGGGGGAACGGATGCTTTGAACCTAGATGGCCATGTCGCATGCTTTATGCGCGATTCTGACCATATTTTGCCGATGTGCCATGGCTTCAATGCCTTTAGTGCATAGTTGGCCTTCATGGGGAATGTGTCGCATGTACTCTGTGTGATCGGGCCGCATGGACCGAGCCGCATAAGTATCAGAATACATGCGGCTTGTACCCTATCTATATTTGGGTCGCATAGATTCCACATGATCGAGCTACATAATCTCTCTCCTGATCTGGGCCGCGTATATTCTATCGTGGCTGTCCCGCATGAACTAAGAGAGAGAAACCCGTTTACTTTGTTTTCTTCTGACTGCTAACTCCTTCCCTTTTTTATATTTCCATAGGGATCTGGTTAGCAAATTCCCCCAGGACCGGTATCGACGATCTTGGATATGGTGAAGATGTAACATTCGACACACACATCAGACAGCTCAGAACTCTCGATGCTTTAGAAGGGTTTTCCTCGGATGGTAGGAAGAACCTTTATACATCGAAGAGTCGAACGGTGGTTGGGCGTCACCGTGAAAGTTCTGTTTTTACGGCTCTCTAAGCAGGCAAAAGCAACACTAGGGATGTTGTTTTAAAGGTATGGCCTTTTGGAGGAACGAGCCTAGGACGTCCGTAATACGGAGGAGATAAAGTTAGCATTTGTAAATGCTTTTTAGCATGATATATTTGCCCTCCTCCGTGTGGCTTCTCGAAGGTTCAACAGCCTTGTTTGCTTCTCAACAGTAAAACATGAGTCCTTTTGAGGGCTACGAAACTGCTTTTTGACGAAGGCGTAGTGCTGACCAAACTATGTATTGCTGATGAGTAATAGATTTCCCTTTTTTTTATTTTTTGCTGTCGGAGATGTAGTCCTATAAATGTAACTAATTTTGAATAAAAGAATACATTCACTCCATTCTTTGTTTGTGCTATCTGTGGTGCTTGTACTAGAGGGCCTAATACAGTATTTGTGATTTGATAAAGGACATCCCACTGGGGGGCTTTCTGTGGACCTATTGCCCTTTTGTGCATCTGGAAATGCGAGCAATAGATTTGAATAATATTTGTGGACCTATTACCCTTTTGCGCACTGGTAGTGTGAGTAATAGATTAGGATAACAATTTTGTGGACCTATTACCCTTTTGCGCACTGGTTAGTACGGGTAATAGATTTGAAATAAAAACCAACAGAGGTAATATAGACGTGATAGGTTCTGTGGCCTTAACACCATGATTTTATCCCGGGTCGGGTTCAGGTGTTAGGTCAAGAGACCATCGGTATCAGAGGTAATATGGACGTGACACACGATAATCAAGAATAATTTTTGGTGGACCTATTACCCTTTTGTGCACTGGTGGTGCGAGTAATAGATTTGAAACAAAACCCAACAGAGGTAATATGGACGTGATAGGTTATGTCGCCTTAACACCGTGATTTTATCCCGGGTCGGGTTCAGGTGTTAAGTCAAGAGATTATCGGTATCAGAGGTAATATGGACGTGACACACGATAATCAGGAATAATTTTTTTTGGTGGACCTATTACCCTTTTGTGCACTGGTGGTACGAGTAATAGATTTGAAACAAAACCCAACAGAGGTAATATGGACATGATAGGTTCTGTGGCCTTAACACCGTACTATTATCCCGGGTCGAGTTCAAGTGTTAAGTCAAGAGACTATCGGTATCAGAGGTAATATAGACGTGACACATGATAATCAGAAATAATTTTTTTGGTGGACCTATTACCCTTTTGTGCACTGGTGGTGCGAGTAATAGATTTGAAACAAAACCCAACAGAGGTAATATGGACGTGATAGGTTATGTGGCCTTAACACCGTAATTTTATCCCGGGTTGGGTACAGGTGTTAAGTCGAGAGACTATCGGTATCAGAGGTAATATGGACGTGACACACGATAATCAGGAATAATTTTTTAGTGGACCTATTACCCTTTTGCGCACTGGCGGTACGAGTAATAGATTTGAAACAGAACCCAACAGAGGTAATATGGACGTGATAGGTTCTGTAGCCTTAACACCGTAGTTTTATTCCAGGTCGGGTATAGGTGTTAAGTAGAGAGACTATCGGTATCAGAGGTAATATGGACGTGACACACGATAATCAGGAATAATGCTTTTTGGTGGACCTATTACCCTTTTGTGCACTGGTGGTACAAGTAATTGATTTGAAACAAAACCCAATAGAGGTAATATGGACGTGATAGGTTCTGTGGTCTTAACACCGTAATTTTATCCCGGATCGGGTTCAAGTGTTATGTCAAGAGACTATCGGTATCAGAGGTAATATGGACATGACACACGATAATCAGGACCAGGAAGTTTGCTCAGAGATAGCAATAAGCCTGGTAAACTCCGGTGGGGTGAAGCATCAGGGTTGAAGTTCAGAGGTATTAAGTATACATGACTTGTCACCTAGGAGGATGCAATGTGAATCCACTCGGAGCTAATAGAATGTGAGTTCAGAGGCACTTGGTGTACACAACTCGACAGTTTGGGAGATTTGGTGGTTTGAGGAAGTACCAGCACATCCTTAGACAGTATTTATTCAAGAACTTGTCATTTATGGTCATCATAAGCAAGTCTCCATTCTGTTTTGCGAGCCGGTATGCGCCGTTGGAAAATACGGTCTCGATGATGAATGGACCCTCCCATTTGGGCTGGAATTTGTCAGTGGTTTTGTGAGTCATGACCATCGGTCTGCGAACGGCCAAGATGAGATCGCCTACTTGGAATGTCCTCTGCTTGACTTTCTTATTGAAGGCCTGTGAGATGCGTGCTTCATAGATCTCGATGCTTTGTTGAGCTTGCAAATGCTTCTCGTCTAAGGCTTCCAATTCTTGTAGCCGTCGGCGATAGTTATCGTCCGACGTCAACCGATAAGTAAGGGCCACGCAAAGCGATGGGATCTGGGTCTCCAATGGGAGAACTGTCTCGCTTCCGTACACCAGAGAGAAAGGTGTATTTCCTGTAGCCATCCGAATTGTAGTGCGGTACGCCCATAAGCATTCGCCCAGCTTTTTGTTCCAGTCGCGTTTGTTTGAAGACACGAACTTTTTGAGAAGCTTGATTATGGTCTTGTTAAAAGCTTTAGCTAGACCATTAGTCGATGGGTTGTATGCCATTAAAGCCACATTCTGGATCCGATTCTTGCCACAGAATCGATAGAAAGTATGGCTTGCGAACTGCGGACCATTGTCATGAATGATCCTCTGGGGCAGTCCAAAACGGTAGATGACATGATGATTTATGAAAATAATCACGTTTGATGTCTTTACCTCTGCCAACGGAACATCTTCCGCCTATTTGGAGAAGTAGTCAGTGATTGCAAGTATAAACCGGTATCCCCTAGACGACGGCGGGGTAATTGGGCCAATGATGTCCATTCCCCATGCTTCAAATGGCCAAGAAGCCACTGTTGGGTACAAGAATTCGGATGGCAGATGTATAAAATTTGTGTGGATCTGACAAGCCTTATACTTCTTTGCATAATCGACTGCGTCTGCTACCATTGTAGGCCAATAATAGCCCATCCGCCGGAGACGATCTTACAACTTCGGGCCAGGTTGGTGAGCCCCGTAAATGCTATCGTGAGCCTCGCATAGGGCTTTTTTGGCTTCTGTATTTGACAGACATCTTAACAGTAGTCCTTCGTAAGATCGTCGATATAACATTTTTGTTTCTGTGATATAAAAGAATCTGAGAAAACGCTTTCTGATTGAAGTCGCTTCTTTCACATTCTCAAGCATAATTCCATAGACTGTAAAGTCAATGAACGGGTGTCTCCAGTCTTGCACGTTATTGTTTATCTGGGTGGAGTAACTCGTACCTAGTTGAATGTTGTTTTTGGGACAGACCAGCTCATGGCCTATCACGTCAACTAGATGATGATCATGATTTAGAACCGCCAAAGAAGCGACGAGGCCTGCTAGGGCGTCGACTTCAATATTCTAGAGTCTCAGAACATGCTCTATAAAGAACCCCTCCAAGGTTGCAATGATGGCAATTGCTGTCTGATGATAAGGAATCAGGTCCGCGCTGCGAATCTCGTATGAGCCTTGGATTTGATTAACAATCAACTGCGAGTCGCCATACGCTTCTAGGTATTCGACCCCCAGCTCTTTTGCGAGTCGAATCCCGATGACCAGAGCATTATATTCAACTATATTGTTTGAACAGGGTTCAATGAAAGAGTATGCCCGATTGACCACAAATCCAGAGGGAGAAATTAATACTATCCCGACTCCAGCGATGATATCACCTTGGGGCCCCGTCCTTGAAGTGCCGTCGAAGAACATTCGCCAAACGTCATCATGTGAAGTCATGTTTGAGTTAACGACTTCGTCTGGGATTTCTTCATAGATTCTGGTTGTTTCTGAGCCTGGATGGGCTGCTAAGAAGTCGGCTAAGGCTTGACCTTTGACAGCCTTCTGTGGAACGAAAACCATGTCGTAAGGGGATAACAATATCGCCCAGGTGGCTAGACAAAAACTGAGTACGCCTGGTTTGGTCATGAGGACCCTGAGGGGGTTAATTCGAGAGACAACACAGATGGTCTGCCCTGTCACATAGTGTCAAATTTTTTGAATGTTGAACACCAAGGCAAGGCATTCCTTCTCTACGGCGGTGTACCTATGTTCCGGCCCCACCATCATTCGGCTGAGATAGTAGATGGCTTGTTCGTGCCCCACATCATTGTTCTGTGCAAGCAAGGCGTCGAAGGAATGTTCCATCGCCCGTACATATAGTAGGAAGGGCTTTCCGACGACCGGGGCTACCAGAACTGGCGAATTCGTCTGGTATTCCATAATGTCATTAAAGGCGTGTTGACATTCCTCATTCCATACGAAAGAGATACCTTTCTTCATGAGTTGTGTGAAGGGTTGATATCGCCCTGAGAGGTTAGATATGAACCTTCTGATGTAGGCTAGTCTTTCCTGAAGGCCACGGAGTTCACGGAGGTTCCTCGGTGGGCTCATTTCCAGGATTGTTTTTGTTTTGTCGGGGTCTATGTGAATACCCCGGGAAGTAATAAAAAAGCCCAAGAACTTCCCGCTGGACATGCCCAGGAAAGACTTGGTGGGATTCATCTTCAGATTGTGCGCTCGCATAAGGTCGAACACTGTCCTCAAATCGTGTAAGTGGTCATCCTTGGAGCGGCATTTAACGGCGATGTCGTCAACGTAACACTCCACCGTCTTGCGCATGTAATCTCTGAAGATGACACTCACAGCTCGTTGATATGTAGCACCGGCGTTCTTTAGGCCGAAGGACATAACTGTGTAACAATACACGCCGATCGGTGTTCGAAATGACGTATGCTTCTCATCCTCATGAGATATTTTGATTTGATTATATCTTAAAAAGCCATCCATGAAGGACATGCGTTCGAAGCCACACGTATTATCGATCATTATATCGGTGATAGGAAAAGGGAATTCATCCTTAGGACATGTCGCATTCAGATTGCGAAAGTCGATACAGATTCAGATTTTTTTCATTCTTCTTGATGACTGGTACTATATTAGCTATCCAGTATGGGTGTTGCTCCTTACGGATGAAACCGCTAGCTATAAGTTTGTTTGACTGGTTTTGTGTCCGGATGAATGTTGAGCTTATAAAGTGCAATCTTGGGGTTTAGCCCTGACATGTCTTTATAGCTCCAAGCAAAAATATTGATATACTCTCTGACGAGTTGCAATAACGACTCCCGCTCGCCGTTCGTCAGGCTTTTACTGACGAAGATTGGCTTTGGAGAGGATTCGTCGCCGAGGTCAACTTGTATGACTTCGTCTTTAGTGGGACGGTCTAGTTGTTCGAAGCGCTTCTCCTATTGTGCATCCAGTTGTTGGGCCCATGGCTCCAGTTCAAGAGGTTCAAGTAGATCTTCGTCTTCCTCTTCAATGTCAGCGGATGCCATGTTGTAAGACAATGTCTGCCTGAATATATCCCCAATGCTATCATCGAAATCGTATGTAGATGATTCGGATGAGTGAGAATGCCACTCGCATTTCTCATCGGAGCTCTTGGACGTTGTTGCTGGTGTAACATAACCGAGGCCGCATTTGGACTTTTTGTAATAATCCCGAGGTTTTCCAGTCGGGGCTGACAGCTGTAGAGGCAATCGCCGACCGTTGTCATAATTCAGATCTGGGATACTCTCCATGTCGTACCCCTACTTTTGCATAAAGTACTTGGCTTGGGGACTATACAGGTAGAGCGACAATCTTCCTGCGTCGGGTTCGAGATTGAACTCTTGTGGCATGAAAGGTTGAGGACCTTCTTTTCGGCCGAAGATGATCGTGTTATCCCCTGCCCTTCTGTCTAGGACTAGGAAGTAGGCACCTCTAATGGGAGTAAGTTGCTTTGCGGTATGGACGGTTGTCACCTGTGTATGCAGGTTAATGTCTAGACCGTGTCCCACAGCATACATCAGATTAAGCTTATTACACTCAGGATAGTTCAATGGCAGCCTCTTATTGATGAAATAAGGAATTTTGTCTACAGGGATTACATCATCAAGAGAGGGCCTATCCACCTGTGCAACAAGATACTTCGCGAGTTCTGCCTCCTGTTCAGCTAACCCCTACGTGACCGAAGGTTGGGACGCTGTCTTGGGCAATTTGACCACCAAGGGTTCTGCTCATGGCGTTGGCTTGCCTAAGGGCCTCGGATCAACGCTTGGTTGTTGGCTCATCTTGGGGAGACGGATAACCATCGGCTCGACAGAGGACTTTGTATCTTCCGATTGCCTTTGACTGGATTTTGGCAATCGGATCACCATCGGCGCCACAGAGGGTCTTGCATCTTCCGCTTACCTTTGATCGAATTTCGGTAATTGGATCACCATCGGCCCTATGACGAGTTTTGGCTCTTGGCTGGATCTCGGGAGTCGGATGACCATCGGTTCCAACTGCGCAGCTGTGGCGGAGGAATCGGGCACTTTTTTATGCAAAGTTGCGACAAGGGGTGCGGCTTTGCCCAATTTACGGGCCTGGAGATAGATTTTCAGAGGTTCCTCTGACCCTGTTATGGCCTCCAGTTCATCAGTTATGTGCTTCTTGGATTCTTCATATAGACAAGCCTCCGAAGAACAGTATGATTCAACCCCTTTGAAGGGGTCGATGTTCGCAAATTTCGTCTTTACGAAGCCATGCTTACTGACATACTTGAAGCACTGGTGGAGTGTGGATGGCACGATCATATAGTCATGTATCCACGGACGCCCCAAGAGGATATTTTAGGATGTATCTGTGTCTATGACGTAGCAGGTGACCTCCGTCCTCAAGTCGCCGATCTGGCATTTCAAGCGGATCTTTCCTAGGGGATAGCTCATTCCCGAGTTGAAACCGCTAATGGCAGTGTTGGTCATCGCTAGCCGGTGCATAGGGATGCCGAGGAGCTGAAGCAAGCTTTTTGGGATGATACTTATTGACGAGCCAGGATCGATGTGCATCCTATCCACCTTGATGTCGCCTATATATCCAGTGTAGTACAAGGGGCGATCATGCTGGTTGGTCTTGATCAACATATTCTGTGGAGTGAATACGATGTTGGGCATTGCATCCGCACAGTTGCTACCCTGGAGATCTGCCGACGAGTCTTTCCCCGTAGGCTTGACCTGGGCTAAGTAGGTGTCAGCATTCTGGAGCGCTTCGCTCAATGCGACACGAAGATCCTTGGAGAGCCTTAGGACCTCGTATAACGACAACTTTACTGGCGTATTAGCCAGTTGTGCTAATATATCAAAGTTGTAAGGTCTCTCCAGCCCTTGAGGTGCATTTTTACGGAGCGGTCAAAGCTGGTTTCCTTCGTCTTGGACTTGTCCGCCAGTGGAGGCTGAGACGGCCCCGGAATGTCAGTAGTAGGCAGCATTTTTGGCTGAGGGTCTTCGACTGAATTACCCTGAGTGGGCTGGACTTATGCCCCAGACCGGGTAACAACGGCCATCGCCTCCTCAGCTTCGAATGAAATTGTATGGCAGGATCTGGCCTTATTTCCCTCCTTTTTACTGGTTGAAGATGGCACCGCCAGGATAACTTTGGGTACTATGTCTGGGTGCACCCACATGACCTCTCCTCATGACGTGGTAAGAGGTACCAAGCCAGTCGTCTGGTCCCGGATGGGTGAAAGATTAGTAACCTCCATCGTTGCCCGGGGGACAGGTATTACCCTATCTTGAGTATTTGTTGGGGGAAAGTCACCGAACTGAACTGATACCATGTTCGCAGCCACGGTAACCTCTTCAAAATCCAGCGACAGAGCTTTGGAGTCGATAAGACCCTAGATGTACCGCTTCAATTGGAAGCAGTCATGAGTGGAATGATGGACATAACTGTAGAAGTGGCAATATTTTGGGTGCTCCATCTCCGCCACTCGAGACTTGCGCCTTGGTGGAGGGAGTTGGATCCTATCCCCTTGTAAGAGCATGTCGAAGATAGGCTTGACATGACTATCTTCGAATGAGTAATTCACCTTCGGCCACTGAGCTTCTGCCTGCTTTTGTTCGGGCTTCTTGATCGTACTAGCAACCATGGCCTGTTTGCCCTTGGTGTCCCAGTTATTGGTGGTGCCACCACTGTTGTTGTTATTGGAGGTATTACCGGGATGTTTGTCTTTGTCCTCTCCATCTGGTATGTGTAATTCCAGCTGGCGAGCCTTCTTTAACTTTGCCTCCGCATTGGTAGCGCTTATAATGAAGGTCGTCCAATCCCTGAACTGATCTTCGCCCATCCAGAGGCTGATTGCGGGGAGCAACTTCTTCTGACAGATTTCGATCAAGGAGCTTTCGGGATTGCCTTGGGGCAATCTCATCGCGGTTTGCAAAACCACTCGATATAGTTTCTCGTTAACTCTCTCTCTCTCCTTGAACGACATCCATGAGAGATAACATTGTCACATCATGTCCCACTTCATAGAATCTTTCCAGGAATATGTGCTTGAAGCCGTCAAAGGAATGGAAGCAGTTGTCGGAAAGGTTGTGGTACCAGTCGAACGCGATTCCTTACAATGCTCCGATAAATAATCGTGTGAGAATGGCGTCGCTATGCGGCAAATGGTCTGTTGTGACCTCAAAATACGTCATGTACCGGCTAGCAGAGGTCTTTCCGTCATACGAATCGATATGAAACGGTTTGTACCGTGGCAAAAAAGGAACGTCTCTCCAGGCAACGGAATACGGGTGCCATATTCTGAGGTCCCGAAAGGAGTCTCGGGCATTGAACATTGCTCGAAGCTCCTTGACTTCTCTCCTTGCCTCCCTGGCTTTGTTTGTAGCTGAAGGAGCGGATGCTCCTAGAGGATTGTCACCCAAAGGAGGAGCGGTCGTATTGGTGTCCGCGTTGACTGTGGCTCCCAAGCTTGTTTGTTTGGGCGTCCTTGCTGGTTGAGTCGACAAGGCAGCTTTAATTTTGTCTACTGACTTGACCAAGGACAGGAGCAAGGCTTCAAGTACTTCTAGACGTTGTCGATCAGTAGTTCCTTTATTATCATCGCCGGCCATAAAGACTCTCCGCACGTGGGTAGACGTGGAAGGTACCGTAGAAAAGGTGCTCTCTGTGTCGTACCCTCGTACAGAGAAATCGTCAGGGAATGTCAGAATGTCTTCATCCTCGAATTCGGAAGGGGTGCCACCCCTGTGCAGGAAGCTGCATCGTATCGGCCAAGGTGGTCATCCTCGGGGACATCCAAGCCTGTTGCATAATTCCAGTGGATCGCTGCCCCCTGCGTATGCTCTTGGAACACCGGGTTGTCGCATACATTGAGGAGACTGCTACCCCCAGCTTCATCTACCCCCAGGGAGGTCGAGGGTGCACCTCCAGGTGTTGGAAGCTTCTTTCTGGATCGAGTGCCTAGGTAGACACCCCATGTGGTTGTCGGCGGCAATCCTCCAGATGAGAGGTTCCTTTTAGTGCTGGCTGAGATTGCCGGGCTGGAAGAGCCTATCTTCTTCCCTCCCTTTCCAGAAGGAATCTTTCGAGTTGAATTACAGGAGACGAAAGAAAATTCCTCGTCTTCCGTAATTTGCACATGTTTCTCAAGTTGTTGTCGGACAGGTGTTGGCTGGTGCAGTCGTTGGAAAACGGACTACCGATCTTCAGGTGATGCCGACTTGTCGCAGTAGCAGTTGATGATGACTTGGGTGCAACGATGTCTCGAAAAGGGCTCATCACACGCCAAGGTTGCTTCTTTCTCCTTGCGTTTGTGAGTAATCACCTCTCGCAAGTCAATAGCAAACTGATCTACCATTGCATCCAATTTGTGGACTCAGGTATCCCGAGCACACAGGTGCGTAGGTATCATGTTTGTTCCCTGATCCGAGGCTAGTAAAAGCACTTTCTCTCGATCGTTGGAGGAAGACTTTTGAGACCCACCCTGTCCGTTAGCCCTGTGGGACTGGACGCGGGTGGTTCTCTATAACTTTCTATTAGGAGCCCATATAACAGTTAACGGTGCCCGCTGACGGTCAGCAGCTTGGACAGTTGACTAGGCTTGTTGGGCCCGTACTGCCCTAGACTTCTTCGATATAACACCCGAAGGCGCATAGTGAGAAGAGTCCAGATTGGAACATTCCACATTCTCAATGGGCCGTATGGCGTCGGGCCCGTATGAGAGACGGTCGAATACAGAGCTTCTGACAGGGCCGCATGAGTTAGCATGTCTGCGGCTAGGATTGGCTGTCGCATAGGCCATCTATCTGCGGCCAAAGTTGGCTGCCGCATAGACAGACTGCCCATTTCTCTTATGCGACCTCTTCTTCGTCCGCATAGATTTCTCTTGTGCCTCCAAAAGCTCAGCATCGTAGTGCTTTCCTTTGCTGGATTTGGGGACATGGGGTTCTCTGCGGTCAGAAATAAGGCCGCAGGAGAGCTTTGATCACCGTCATGGGCCGCAGAAGGAGCTTCTTTGAGAACCTGGCGAGGGGTAACAGTTTTGTGCTTCGACGTCCTATGGGTTCTCTTCGGGTTGGCTAACTTCTGTGAAGGGCCGGTGCTCCCTTCAGAGAGCGTTTCTTCGAATGCTTGTTGGTCAAAATGAACCACAAGCATTTGCTGCATAGAGCCGAGCTTGGACGCATCAGATTGCGTCACCAACTTCTCAACAGAGGAAAAGGAAGTCCCCAACAGAGTCGACATCGTGTTTGCCATTAAATATTAAGAACAAAAAATTACAGTGGAATTGAACTTGATTGCAAACCTGCTCGTACAAAAGAAAGCCTGGAAAGAAATCCTAGGAAACAATCTAAGTACAATTGTTTAGTTTTTTATTCTGGGGGGTGACGATAGAGGCTCGAAAAAGTGTAGCAACTCTGCCTTACTCCTTGGACTTTCGGACGTAGTCTTTGCTCTTGAAGAAATTTGCCAGCCTTTGATTGCCAACCTTTTGCATGGGTGTAGTACCTTGCTATTTATAGTGATACTTGCAATAGCAGATTTTGGGCCACATAAAGGGCCATGAGGCCACGTGTCTGTAACAGCACACAAAGACTCGATCTTGGGCTGCCAGTGTAATACCCAGTTTTCTAAAATAAGGATAATTTTGAACTTTTGTATTTTAAAATCATTAAAATATTAGATTTTAGTCATGATATGATTTTTTGTGATTTTTAGTTATTTTAAAACTATTTAAATTGGTGATATGTGAATTTGGTGTTTTGATAGTGTAACCTTAGTCATGCATGACCTAGAAGACTAATCATGATCATGGAGACCTAATCATGTGTTTAGAATCTCATATTTTTACTTTTTAGCCTAAGGGTATTTTGGTCATTTTGACACTTTTGTGAAATTATAAATTATATGAATTAAATATGTGTTAGTTAATTATTTGAGACTTGACCTAGAAGTTTAGCCTAATCTAGATGTTACTCATGACCCTAGAGACTAAGTTAGAGGGTTTCAACTAAGTAATCAAATTAGATTAATATCTAGATATTTTGTTAGTGGGATATTTTAGGCTAAATGTTAAGAAAGGTTACTTTAATTGTGAGCCTTTAGATTGGCTTGAATTTGTTGGAGAAGCCTTGACCACTCATCCTAAACCCTAACCCTAACCTAATGGCAGCCATCAAACACCCCCCCCCCCTTCTATAAGTACAACACATTAACCCTTTAGCATCATTTTTAAATCATTTGACTTGCCTCTTTTTGTGTTCTTCCCCAATTCCTCCCCAAATATCCAAATCAACTCCAAATTGAGCCTAGTCTTTTGCATTGGACTCCCCTACAGTAGAGGACACCATTAGTGGTAGCTAGCAAGGATTCGGAGGCTCGGGATCGTCGTAAGTTGAAGAGGAGCCCTCATTCAAATAGCTCTAAATTAAGGTTTCACCATCAATACGTAAAACCCATCAAACCTATTCAAATTCTAGTTTTCTTTCCATGGATGCATTCATCTAGGTATACCCTAGCTGTGGGTCAAGTTTGGTAGGAGTTCGTGTCCATTACGTGTCTGTATCGGACACGTATTGGTGTGTAGGAATAGGTGTTCGATGAAATGCTTGTTAGAAATAAATATTGCTAATTTCAAATTGTGTTTGAACAAATTTGTAGGCCTTTAAGTGTTAATTAATTTTAGTGAAGACTGAGTCGACTTTTGTGTCGTGTCCGTGTCCAAAACGGACACGAACTCACTGCACGACAACCCCGTACACATGCCCTGCTACCCGACCCTAAAATCTCTCTGTATAGGACACGTGGACACGTGCAATTTGACACGGAGGTGGGGGCCATCACTGACAGACCCCCCCTCGAGTTTCATAACACGTCATGTCGTGTCGGACATGAAAACACGATCGCACCAATTTTACACTGTACTGTGCATACGGGAAATCAACACTGACACGCACTTCGTGTCGTGTCCTGTCACCACGTGGACACGATGCAGGGTATCGATCGTGTAGCCCTACATGTGGGCTATACATGTGCACGGCCACGTGGCTCTACGTGGCCTGTGTCGAGTGCACGAGTCCATGGACTCGCTGCACGACGTTGTGTGCACGCGTGTGTGTCTACGTGTGTGCGTGAGTATTTGGACACGTTCGTGTCCAAATTTTTGACACATTATGGTCTGCTGGACACGTACACATGTGATGCTTTGATTACCAACTATTATTTTAGATTATTAACATGATTTTAGCCTTCGAAGTGGCATTTCCGATTTTACTGATACGTGTGTTCCTGAAAATGCATTTCTGAATCTCTGATTCATTTTAATGTTTTAAAATGTTAATTTACATGTAATTAGCATACCAGCATGTTAGTGTATATATATACGATCAGTGTATTCATCTAGGTATGGAGTTGGAATGACATAGATGTTTTCGAGTTTAAGTTGGAGTTTTTCTGAATTTTAACTGAGTTTAAACCTTAGCTTAGAATTTAACTTAACCTTAAGAACCTATGCTTATAACTGAGAACTAATTTACTGAAATGAGTTGGGTTGTATGACACAGGGAAAACAAAACACTGAAACTGAGAATGTCAACAGTGGACTGAAATTGATTTTTGAAATATAGGTTAAAACTGAAATTCAGTTTTGTTTACATGTATATTTGTCTATCAATTTCTTTCCTATATGGTTATAACTGAGTTCCCCTATTTTAAAACCTGGGAACATGGTTAGTGGTTGGTTATATGTGTTTGTAAAGACTAAATCAAATGCACACAACTGTTAAACTGATTTGAAGATTTAATTGCCATATCAATCACATGTGTATTAGTTTATTTTAATGATGGTTACATGTGAGATTTGATTTGGATTGATTATTGTTGGGATTTTCGAATTGGTGTAATGGATTAGGATAAAGTTTGAACTGTCATTTTGATCCTAAATCCTGAGTTCTATTGACACATTGAACCCCATTGATTCACCATCACCCCTTTCTTACTTAACTGTTAGTTTAAGGTTGGACTGTCATTGCATATACTTGAGATATTGTTCACTGTTTTTCAGATTTACACACATGTGACACTTCTTATTCCTGAGAACCTAATGCTAACTGATATTGTCATGTAAAACCTGAGAACAACATGAAATCTGAGAATGGCATGACCTATACACACTGCCACTAAATCTGAAACTTGGAACACACATTGAGATACTGTTTTCTCATTTAGCTCAACACACACATGGAGACCCCATACTATGCTACCACACACACACATCAACCACACACACACTCTCACTTTGAATTAATTTCCTTGAATGTATAAATGCATGTATAATACCAATTGAATGTAATGTTAAAGACTGAGTTTTGGTTTGATGTTGAAAGACTAAAATTGTAAATACTTAATAGGTTGGTCTCATACACTTTTACCTATACAAGTTCATCTCACACACATGTATTTACCCCCTTAACCCTCTCTCTATCTCTCTATGTATAGATATATGTAGATATGCATATATAGATGTATGTATGCATATGTGAATGTATGTAAATATGTATGAATGTATTTATGAATATATGTATATATGTAAATATGTATGTCGGCATATGTGTAAAGCATGTAGGAGAATGATATGAATATACAATGTAGGCATATATGTAAAGCATGTAGGAAATGCATAGATGCATGAAAGAAATGAATGTATACATATATGTTAGCTAGAAGTTCTACTTTACCTAATGCCACAATGTTATACACACACACAACCAATATATATACCCTATATGTACATATATTGTTATATATGTGAATGAAATGTGAATATAAATGTGATACTAGTCTAGATTACTTGGTTGTGTGTGCCTAGCTAGTTAGATGTGATGCTAGACTGTGGTTAGCTTGTGTGCAGTATAGTTAGTTGCCTAGGCTATGTGTTGGATACCTAGAATTGACTTGATTAAGCCTAGATTAGACTAACTTAGACTAGTTGACCAAGATTGACCAAGTCCTAACTAGTTTGACCTAATTTGACTAGATATTGACTTGGTTTGACCCAGAGTTGACCAAAAGTTGACTTGACCTAGATTGACCTAGAAAATCATGTAGATGCATTGTACACTTCAATTTTAACCCCCTTGTATACATCATGACTTGTGTTACTCTAAATAGGACTCAGATACCTCGTTTCGGACAGTGTATTCTCACAGACATTTAGATCGCAGGCGAGTACATTCTCTGATCGTTTCATACTTGTCACAACTTATATTCTTGCTCTAGATTACTTTACTTGATGCTGACACTTATTATCACGGATTGGTACTCTATGGATCTTTTCTTAGGATGTTATCCCCCTTAGCGGGCGCATCGGATACTTCATGTCGTATGTTTCATGTAAATCATGTATACCTTGCTCTTGTGTTACTCATGTACACTCATGTTCTATCATGTTCTTTCATGTACGCTCATGTACTTTCATGTGCTCTCGTGTACGTTCATTTTTCCTCATGTGATTCGTGTGTAACCAAATTATCATGTTCGTAACGTAACTTGACTGGATCCTTGTGTATTGATTGTGGGTAGGGGTGAGTATAAATGGTCATGTGATTTACCCATCATGTTTACTCTGTTACCTTTCGTGTGCAACACAGCCTTCTTGTCTAGTGTCCATCATGTTCACTCATGTACATCATGTTCAACCTAAGCCAATTATATGCCATCTCGTACTCTAAATCACTAGTCACTTACAGTTCTTACTTATCATGTATATATTTTTAGTTATAAAATATCTCTCATGTTTTCATGTATATCTTCTTACAGCGTTTCATGTATCTTACTCTATTGCTTGCTTTATATTTCCTGCCATGATATGAACTGTATGAGATGTACTGTGCTCGCTCCCGTCCTGACTGGACCTGTTGAAAATATTACAGATGATACCGAGGACTTCTGCCCGACCTACTATGGAGCCCATCTAGACGATACCTGTGAGTTGGACCCACAGGAGGATCCAGCTCTAGCTGAGGACGTCATCCCTACTGCTTAGACTAGATTAGCTAGGCTTTATCTTATTTCTTATGTCATTTGTATTGACTTCAGAGTTGTATTATTTTCTGGATGTTGTGATGTTGTGTCGTTAGACACTTAGACTTTCCTTCTGTTTGTATCTTCCTTTGAGATTTTTATATCTATGATATCGTGCTATTTCTGCCTTAGTTGTGATTGAGACTATATTCTGTATTGTCACCTTCAGTCGGAGTGTATATACTGTACAGGTACCTTATATTGTTAGATGTTGTGACCTAGGACAGCGTTCTACCGTCGACACTGCGGCATAGATTGGACTTACCCACTTCTCGTGCCCTTACTCTAGGGTGCGGGTCGTGACAGCCAGCTGGTGGGGGTTGTTGAGATTTTATTGTAGCGAATCTGGGTGGTTGAGACTTGGTCAAATTGCCATGTGTCCCCTCCAAAAAGTAGAGTTTAACACATTTTGGCCGCATAGTGGCCTTAGGGGCCTTGCTTCTGTGGCTCGTCTCCTCTTGGCCACATGGGATCTATGAGGACCTTCCCTCTGTGGCTCTAGTCCCCTTAGCTGCATGGGGTCTTCGAGAATCTTGCTTCTGTGACTTAAGTTGTCTTAGCCGCATGAAGTCTCCAGGGGTACTGCTTCTGTGGCTTAGTTTCACTTGGCCGCATGGGGTATCCAGGAGCGCTGCTCCTGCGACTTTGTTTTACTTGGCCACATGGGGTCTCCGAAAGTACTGCTCCTGCGGCTTAGTTTCACTTGGCCGCATGGAGTGAAGATCCGCATAAACTCCATCTTTTCCATGCTTCTACAGGCGGTCAGACAAGTTAAAGATCATCTTCGAGTTGCACAAGATCGTCAGCGTCATTGGGCCAATTCTCATCGGTGTTCTCTTGAGATTTCTATCGGCGACCACGTATTCCTTAGGATCTTGCCTACCTGTGGCGTCATTCGATTCGGCGTACGAGGAAAGCTTAGTCCTAGGTATATAGAGTCGTTTGATATTCTCGAGCAAGTAGGTGATGTATCCCTTCGTCTTGCTCTTCTGTCATCGTTACGTGAGGTATATGACGTATTCCATGTATCCCAATTGTGACGGTATATCCCGGATCCGAGCCATATCCTTGATCATTCAAAATTAGTTGTTGGTACCAACCTTTCGTATAAGGAAAGGCCCATATCCATATTGAACCGAAGAGAGAAGGTACTCAAGAACAGGACTATTAGTTTAGTCTGTGTTGCTTGGGGTCATCACTCTTTGGGTGAGTCAACTTGGGAACGTGAGGATGATATCCGATCGCGATATCCACACCTGTTTGACTCATAAGGTATAATATCTTCATTATGCCTTATGCTTTTAATTTCTTGCTTGTATGAATGATTGCTTGATTGACTGCTAGTCGTAGATTGCTAGTATTAGTGTAGCTTGTTTTGACACCTCTAGCCTCTTGATTAAATTCTGAAGATGGAATTTTTTTAAGGTGGGTAGAGTTGTCACTCCGTTTTCTGTTATACGTATTTTTATTTATACGTGTACGAATTTTTGACGTTTGTCAGGTGACCCATATTTTGACTTGTCTTGTTTAGCCTAGTCTTGATTTAATTTTTCTTTGGTTCGGCTTGGCTTGGCTTGCCTTGGTTTGTTTTGTTTTGGTTGGATTTGAGATAAGAAGAGTTGATATGTAAACCAACTCCTCACTCTCTCATCATTTATTTTTTTTCATTTACTTCTCCACCTTCTTCATCTTCTTCCTCATTTACTCCTCCACCAACCCTAGGCAAGTGCAACTTGCTTCATGATGGATCTTAAGTTTTATCGTTCCATTCTCTTTCTTGCATGATTCTAAGCTTCTTTAGGACTTGGCATTTTTGATTTTGATGGATGGATTTTTGTAGATCTAAGTCTTAAAATTTTCTTATATTCTTTAGTTTTGATCTACTAAAACTTGATATTTTTGAAAACTAGTTGCTCCATGTTGTAGAAAAATTCGTTCTACCCAATTTTGACCTTTGAAAAGCTTGATTTCGACTCTTTTTGGAGGAGTTATGCCATTTTGAAGTTCATGGGTTCAACTAAGCATTCTGTGCTGGTTGGAGAAGATGAACAGTGCATACGCGCTCTTTAGCGTCGTGCCATCTCGTTGTGTGCACGCGCTCCTTAGCGTCGTACTATTCTGGTCGTGCACTCCTTAACGCAGCGCTATTCTGGACGCACGCTCCTTAACGCCGTGCTATTCTGGTCGTGCGCTCCTTGACGCCGTGCTATTCTGGTCACGTGCTCTTCGGTCGTGCGTTACTTAGCCCGGTGCTACTTGCCGTGCGCCATCCCGTGCTTCTCGTCGAGCACCACCTAGATCTGTGCGCTCTTTAGCACCGAGCGCCATTCTCGTCGCGCGCACCAATTGTCGTGTGCCTATTAACCAGTGTATCTCCATTCTTGTTCTCTTGTAATGCTTTGTTGTATGCATGTACCCTGCACTTGGCCTATCTTGTAACGACCCGACTTGACTACTATCTGTTGACACAAAATCACAGTCAACCAAATATTGATAAAATTGACAATATGATACTTGTCATAATTCAATATGACACATCAAGACAGATCTCAGTGCAAGATGGACGTCGGCTCTCTCCTGCTGCGTACTCAGTTTTTGAGTCTGTATTTTCACATTTATTGAGTCTAAATAAATATAAACTGAGTAGCACTGAGTGGTTTGGGCCTATACTTTATCTCCAAACACAAACCAAAAAGCTCCACCAACCCAAACTAGCCCACAAAGTCCATTTGAGCAATTCTGTCCTCTGGAGACAGAGTTCGGGCCGAACTCTACCTTCGCACAGAATTCGGGCCGAACTCTGTCCCCTAAATTACAGGACCCTAATTTTTAGGGTTTGCTGTATGCTAGTTATCCAACGGCCAAAAATTTGAATTCTTGACACAGAATTCTGGCCGAATTCTGCCTATCCCAACTAGTATAAATAGGCCTTGAATTCTCTCATTTTCAATCATCCAATCTTCTCTTCTCTTCTCTATAAAGCCTCATATAAGCCTTAACCTTCTAATCTACTAGCCATAAGCTTCCTAAGCCTCAAAGTGCTCAGTGCTATTCAGTTAGAAGTTTGTGCAAGAGTCAAAAAAGTCGCTTGGAAAATTCCAAGCATCGCCACAGCAATCTTTGTAAGAAGTTGACATGCTATTCTGCAGAAAAGGCATGGGGTGTAACTACTATTTCACAAATAGTGGATTTAATCCTGAGCTAGAGTTCTCAGGCCTGGACTAGTCCTCCACGAGGGAAACTAGGTTAAAAATGACTGTATTTGCGTATGCTCTCTTGAACTTTCTATTTCCGTATTTACTCTGATTATTTATTGTTGGTGAAAAGAGTTTGATTTTTATCTAGCCATTATTGTTATAAACTCTATTCACCCCCCTCTAGAGTTGCCTACCTGTTCTTCAATTGGTATCAGAGCTCTGTTCTCTCAACAAGGACTAACATCCTAGAGCTGATCCATAGCAACCACACAACCTATGTTTTCCAATCATGGTGAAGGACAGTCCACTCATAGGCCACCCCTATTTGATGGAACAAACTACACCTATTAGAAAATAAGGATGAGTTTCTATCTCAAGTCTCTAGACTTCGACCTATGGACCATTGTCACCGATGGTTACAAAAAACCCGTTAGAATAGTTGTCGATGGAGATCTCGTCGAGAAACCCAACGACAAATATTTCGACGAGGAAAAGAAACAGGCGATTCTAGATGCTAGAGCTATTAATGCTTTGTTTTTTGCAATAGACAGGAATGAATTTAACAAGGCCTCGACATGCACCACCTCGCACGAAGTATGGAAGCTTCTAGAAGTGACGCATGAAGGAACCACTTAAGTTAAGGAATCCAAGATTAGTCGTCTCACTCAAGAATATGAGGCGTTCAAGATGAAGCCGAATGAGACGATCACCCAAATGTTCACAAGATTCCTTAACGTCATCAACCCTCTGTCATCTCTTGGCAAACAATATACAAGTCATGAGAAGATCCGCAAGTTACTTAGGGGGCTACCTAAGATTTAGAACCCTAAGGTAACAGCTATCATAGAAGGCAATGATCTCACCACAATGTCTATGGAAACTTTAATGGAAAAGCTGATGACCCACGAGCTCGACCTCAAAGATTTCGACGAACCTGCTCCAAAGGCAAAAGAGATTGCCCTAAAAGCTCATCGTCGAAGGGCTGATCCTGAAGATACTAACGACGACAATTCTGAAGGTGATGATCAAGCTCTTCTAGTCCGCAACTTCAAGAAGTTCCTTTATTTCAATCGAAGAAAGAAGGAACAACAAGAAGACGACGAGGAAGAACCAACGTGCTACGGCTGCAAGAAGACTGGACACGTTCGAAAAGACTGTCCCTTCACAAAGAAAGGCAACAGTATGAGAAGCCCTACAAGAAGCCTTCCTCAAGAAAATATGCCAATACTAGCATTTGGCATGAAAGCGAATCAAGTGATTCCGAGGAGGAAAATGACTCTCCTCAAGACACCGCTAATGTCTGCCTAATGGCGACATCCGAAAAGGTAACTAGCGAAACTCTCGATGACTTTACTTTTGATGAACTTGGCGACGCGTTTAATGATTTACTAAATGACCACAAGAAAGTCATTAGTAAATATAAGCATGCCAAGGAGAAAATCAAAACCTATGAAATAGAGATTCAAAATCTTTCTTCTTTGCTTGATAATGTTAGAGACACTCCACTCACGGAAGTCACTAATGAGGTGTCCAAGCTTAAGTTAAGCTTACATGATGCTGAAGCACTTATTGAAAAGCAAACGAGTGAGATCACAGCACTCAACAATGAGCTTGCTGAAGAAAAGAACAAACACAAGATCTATATTGCTAAGATTGATGGTTTAAATGCTAAGTGTAATGAATTGCATGTTGCCTCTAAGAAATTAGAGATTAGATTAGGAAAACAGGTTGCCCAACCTCAAACCCAATCACATAAAACACACACAAAACACAAAACCACTCATAATAGTAAAATATGTCACACACATGCAGCACGCAAATATGCTTACATATACACGTACTCCCATGCGGCACATAAATCACATGCACATAGACATTATTTTCATAACTATCATTTTGCTGCTACACATAGTCACTATCCTGCTAACTATCACCATGCTACACATAGACATAACCATCATCCTGCTGTTACATATAGTCACTATCCTGCTATTCCACACAACTATCACCATGTTGCATATAGACATCACTATCAACCTACTCCCAACACAAATAGGCATGCTACTTGCACATACTGTGGATTATATGGTCATATCTCACTACAGTGTAGAATTAGGAAATTAGTTGATATCAATATATATGTATGGGTACCGAAGACTAACATTTCAGGACCCACAAGAACTTGGGTACCAAAGGTCACATCTACTCGTAATGTAGGTGGACCTTCCTCCCTCAACTAAAAGCAAGTGGATTCTCGATAGTGGATGCTCGCGGCATATGACGAAAGACGCAAATCTTTTCGCATCACTATCGATGAAGAGGGAATGGTATGTATCCTTCGGTAATAATTTAAAGGGCTACATCATAGGTAATGGTACTATTGGTTATCCTCCTTCTCCTGTAATAAAGGATGTCTGCCTAGTGACCGAGTTAAAGCATAACCTACTCAGCATAAGTCACCTTGCTGATCATGGATATGATATTAACTTTGGACAAAGTAAATGCTATATTTATGATAGGTCAACGGGAGACATTGCTTTTGAAGGGATAAGAGAAGATAACATCTAAATTTTCTATCTATCTAGAAATACTAACAGTGTAGAAAGATGCCTCTACGCACACAAGGATGAGAGACTGTTGTGGCACCAGCGTCTTGGTCATGCCAATATGGATACTATATCCAGGCTATCGACAAAGAAGCTAGTAAGAGGTTTGCCCGACATCACATTCAAGAATGACACGGTATGTGTCGAATGTGAATTGAATAAGGCAACCAAATCTTTATTTCATTCCATAAACACTATAAGTACTACTAGACCCTTGCAATTACTGCACATGGACTTATTTGGTCCAAGTAGAGTAGCCAGTCTTGGTGGAAAACTCTATGCTTTTTTATAGTAGATTATTTTCTAGATTCACTTGGGTTTTCTTTCTCTCAAACAAAAATGATGCGATTTCTATTTTCAAAATTTTTGTTAAAAAGGTTCAAAACGAAAAAGGCTACATGATTACTCGAATCCGAAGTGATCATGGAGGCGAATTCAAAAATTCTGATTTTGAAAAGTTTTGTGATTCAAATGGTTTTGATCATGAGTTTTCTTGTCCTAGAACTCCTCAACAAAATGGTGTTGTGGAGCGAAAGAATAGGACTCTTGGCAATATGGCTAGAGTCATGTTGAATAAATTTTTACTTCCAAAATATTTTTGGGCTGAAGCTGTCAGTACAGCGTGTCATATTTTAAATAGGGTGTTTATTCGACCTATTTCGAAGAAAACACCCAAGGAGCTTTGGTTTGGTAGGACTCCAAATGTTTCATATTTTAGAGTATTTGGTTGTCGTTGTTTTATCCTAAACACCAAAGACAACTTAGGCAAATTTGATGCCAAAGCTGACGATGGTATTTTTCTTGGCTATGCTGCCAGGAGCAAGGGATATAGAGTGTTCAACAAACGCTCATTAATTGTAAAAGAGTCTACTAATGTGACTTTTGATGAGGAAAATAGTGCAGCAACTATTTCCGACGATGATGTTGAGCCATCAACTTCTACGCCGATGAATACCACCCCTGAAACCAACTCTCTGGAGGGCTTGCCGAAGAAGTTCGCATTCAAGCCGTCACACCCAGAAAACTTAGTAATATGTGAGGTATCACGCGGAGTAAGTACTCGATCATCGTTAAGAGATTCCATTGCTAGCACTTCTTTTATTTCGTAAATTGAACCTAAAACTATTTTAGAAGCTTTTAATGATGAGTTTTGGATTTTAGCTATGCAAGAAGAACTCAACCAATTCGAGAGAAGCTAAGTCTGGGAACTTGTTCCTAAACCAGCTAACCACTCGATTATTGGTACTAAATGGGTTTTTCTTAACAAAGTAAATGAAGATGGTTCAGTCACTCGCAACAAAGCTCGTCTAGTAGCTTAAGGATACAACCAAGAGGAAGGTATCAACTATAATGAGGCGTACGCTCCTGTTGCAAGACTGGAATCCATTCGGATGCTTTGTGCCTTTGCAAACTTTCAGAATTTTAAACTTTTCCAAATGGATGTCAAAAGTGCTTTTCTGAATGGTTTTATTAAGGAGGAAGTTTTTGTAAAACAACCCCCCGATTTTGAAAATCACAAATTTCCCAACTATGTTTTCAAACTCAAGAAAGCGCTATATGGCCTCAAACAAGCCCCCAGAGCTTGGTATGAACGCCTAAGCAATTTTTTGCTAGATAAAGGTTTTTCAAAAGGGAAGATTGACACTACACTGTTTATCAAAAGTTTTCAAGACACTATTCTTTTAGTACAAATTTATGTTGATGATATCATATTCGGTTCTACTAAAAAAATCTCTGCCAAGATTTTGCTAAGTGTATGCAGAACGAATTTGAGATGAGCATGATGGGGGAGCTCACCTATTTCCTTGGATTGCAAGTCAAACAAACTTCTCAAGGAACTTTCATCAGCCAGTCAAAATACACAAAGGATATGCTGAAGAAGTTTGATCTTGACAACGTCAAACCAATCAGCACCCCTATGGCTACTACGACCAAGCTGGAACCTGATGAAAGCGGCAAACCTGTTGACCAACATAAGTATCGAGATATGATTGGTAGTTTACTCTATCTAACTGCTAGTCATCTCGATATCATGTTTAGTATTTGTCTGTGTGCTCGCTTTCAAGCTAGTCCTAAGGAATCACACATGTCCGCCGTTAAGCGTATCTTTCGATACCTTAAGGGTACTGTTACAGTGGGCTTGTGGTATCCCAAATCCACATCATTTGATCTTATCGATTATTAGGATGCTGATTTTGCAGGATACAAAGTCGACCATAAAAGTACAAGCGGCACGTATCATTTATTAGGCAAGGCTCTAGTCTCTTGGTTTAGCAAAAAACAGAATTCTGTTGCACTATCCACAACAGAAGTTGAATATATCGCAGCTGGTCGTTGTTGTGCACAAATTCTGTGGATGAAGCAAACCCTTGCAGACTACAACCTATCTTTTATGCACATTCCTATATTCTGTGATAACACTAGTGCTATCAACCTTACTAAGAATCCTATATGTCACTCACGCACGAAACACATTGAAATTCGTCACCACTTTTTGCGTGATCATCAACAGAATGGCACTATAAACTTAGAATTTAATGACACTGATCATCAGCTGGCAGATTTCTTTACAAAACCACTATCCGAAGAGCGGTTCAACTTTTTTTGTCGTGAATTAGGAATTTTTGATGAAGCAGTTATTCATTAAATTGACCTGCATAAATATCGATTATGTCTCGGTTCCTTATAATGAATTTGCTATGGGTACAAGCCGAAGGGTCCTTCTGACAACAAGGCATAAAATCTTAAGCGACACGGTGCACTAGTCTTCGGACTACCGCTAGCTGGGATGCGGCCCCTGCAGCTACCCCATGGCAGTTTCACAATACTGAATTGTGTCATAACTCATTGTTTATTATATAGTTTATTTTTATTTATAACTTGCTAAATTCAAATTTTCGAACTTCATTTTCGTTCACTCTATTCAGCTTTCATTTTAAAAAAATTCTACTTTTGAATTTTCATTTTCCCTCCTTTCATTCTTTCAACTAAGCATTGATTTCAAACTTCTTTAAACCTGGCTTCAGTTCTGGTCCCAGAACACAGAACTCGGGCCGAACTCTGCCTAACACAGAGTTCGGGCCGAATTCGGTCTGCATATTCCAGAACTTCCAGTCGGGCTCAGCCGCTCATCTATTTTCATCCTAGGGTTCAGATTTAACCCGACCATTCGAACCCCCTTCTTAAAATCGGGTTCTCCCTCTCTCTCTCCTCTATTGCCTCCTCCAAAACTTCTCCAAACCCTTCCTCTTCAAACCCTAACCCTAGCTTTCTCTTCCTTGTAGGAATTTCTTCTCCAAATTCAAGAAGAAGATTTCTTGCATCATTCTCCTCCATCCTCCACTATTTTCTTGAGATATAATTTCTTCCTATTCTCTATCTCAATTTCATATTTTTTTTCATGGCACCTAGGTTATTTAATCTAGGAAAGAGGGCTAGAACTGAGGGTGCGTCCTCATCGAACCCTCCTCCTCCTCGTGATGATCAACCTATTCACCCTCTTTTCAATCCACTACGACCCATTGACCCCGACACGTTCGATGATCGAATTTTTGTGTCATTGGAAGCCTCAAATGAATGGTTCAATGATTTTCGATTGTGTCCCATGTGCGCGGGCCGTCCCATCAACTTCACCATCTTTTCTACTTATGACTCATTATTTCATGATTTGTGTCTTGATGAATTAGTTTCTACTACTTCCCTTATCTACTTGAATGCAATTCAAATGTTTTATTGCAATCTCACTTTTGATGATCTACGTTTATTTTCTCGTGTTGCTGGAATTGACATATCATTTGATGACTTTGAACTTGCGGAATATCTTGAGATTCCGGAGCCCAACTTATGGGAGAAGCTTGTCGATGCACGCAAGTTTCAATTCCCCGATGGGTCTTCCCTTGAGAGCTTCAAGGACGATTTGTGTACCCCAAACACACGTCCACGCAAGCTACTTGCAAAATTCCTTAACCCCTATTTCTACGAGCTTCATCGTATTGTCTTTTCCACGATCCTGCCCTAAGTGGGATCGACTGATGAAGTTTCATATTTTGAGATTTCTGCTATGTATCACCTTTATTTCTATGTCCCGTTCAACCTTCCACGTACTATGATGGACTGGATGATCAATGCAAGGAAGCGACCACGATCTTTGGTCTATGCTCTCTATTTGCCTATGATTTTTCGTGCCTTTCATGTCCCTCTCGATGAGTGCCAATTCCTTCCAGCCCCTGCCTTCCTATCTAAGGCAAGGCGGCTTTAGGCAACAGTCGAATCTTCTGCTGAGTCTGAGCACTCTGATGCTCAGGCTGATGCACCTGCTCTTGGGCAGGCTGCGCCCGCTCCTCCTACTACTCTTGAGTCTATTCAGACCATGCTTCATGATCGTTTCATGTTAGAGGACAACCGCTGGACCCAGCTCGACTATCGTACTACCTTGCAGATGAGTGCCATCAGCAACTCACTGTATGACATTCGGTATACTATATCTCGACATCCTTCTATGCCACTTTCTATAGAACGGGATCTATCTCGCGACGAATACCGTATAGACGACCCTTGGGTTATGTGCTATCTGGATCCGGATGTGGCTTTCGTGGATCCTCGATGTTCGGATACTGATCCATCTGACGGCGCTGGACCATCTCGTGCTCCATGATGGATGTGGTCCCTTACCTGCTGCTGCTGTTGAGGATCTTATTTTTAGTTTTTTCTGCATTCTGGACTTCTATTTTATTTAGTAACTTTTATTAGTTCACTCTATGTTATGTGACTTTTCAGACTCTCTATGCAGTTCATCATTACTTTGGTGTGCTTGGCAGTTACTTTCATTTACAAGTTTCTGTTTGTTTAAGTTTGCTAAATGACAAAAGGGGAAGAATTATTTGATATTCGATATTCATATCATATTATCATATTATCTATGTGTTGGTAGAGATTGTGTTTATCAGGAAACAGGAACATTGGCTTACAGAAAGCAATGTTTACGGGGGAGCTATTGCTTCTATGCATTGATTTTGGGGGAGCTATTGCTACTACTTGTGTCCAGGTATGAACATTAAATATACAAATATCATTTTGTCAATTATCAATATGTGGGAGATTGTTGACACAAAATCACAGTCAACCAAATATTGATAAAATTGATAATATGATACTTGTCATAATTTAATATGACACATCAAGACAGATCTCAGTGCATGACGGACGTCGGCTCTCTCCTGCAGCGTACTCAGTTTTTGAGTCTGTATTTTCACATTTATTGAGTCTAGATAATGTAAACTGAGTAGCACTGAGTGGTTTGGGCCTATACTTTATCTCCAAACACAAACTAAAAAGCTCCACCAAACCAAACAAGCCCATAAAGCCCATTTGAGCAATTCTGTCCTCTGGAGACAGAGTTCGGGCCGAACTCTGCCTCCACACAGAGTTCTGGCCGAACTCTGTCCCCTAAATTACAGGACCCTAATTTTTAGGGTTTGTTGTATGCTAGTTGTCCAACGGCCAAAAATTTGAATTTTTGACACAGAATTCTGGCCGAATTTTGCCTATCCCAACTAGTATAAATAGGCCTTGAATTCTCTCATTTTCAATCATCGAATCTTCTCTTCTCTATAAAGCCTCATATAAGCCTTAACCTTCTCATCTACTAGCCACAAGCTTCCTAAGCCTCAAAGTGCTCAGTGCTATTCAGTTAGGAGTTTGTGCAAGAGTCAAGAAAGTCGCTTGGAAAATTCCAAGCATCGCCACAGCGATCTTTGTAAGAAGTTGACGTGCTCTTCTGAAGAAAAGGCACGGGGTGTAACTACTATTTCACAAAAAGTAGATTTAATCCTGAGCTAGAGTTCTCAGGCCTGGACTAGTCCTCCACGAGGGAAACCAGGTTAAAACGACTGTGTTTGCGTATGCTCTCTTGAACTTTCTATTTCCGCATTTACTCTGATTATTTACTGTTGGTGAAAAGAGTTTGATTTTTATTTAGCCATTATTGTTATAAACTCTATTCACCCCCCTCTAGAGTTGCCTACCTGTTCTTCACTATCCACCATGGAACCAGTAACTTGAGCATGACAGTACTTGGCTGTAACCAAAACCTGACCTGATCACGGTATGACAATACGATCCCGACTTGATAACTTGTTAATACTACGCATGATAAAACTTGAGCTTGATAAGATTTGAACTGAATATTGACTTGACTTGAACATGATAACATGAACCCGTTATTGTAGGAAAACTCCACTAGATGTAGGTGATCTTTCCACGAACCACCGAAGTCAAGTGTACAGGATCGTAACATATCCTCGAGAGTTTGAATTGTGCGCTCTGAATGACCATTTGTCTGCGGATGATAAGATGAACTAAACTTGAGATGAGTTCCCAAACTCTCTTGAAGACTCCACCAAAAGTGCGACGTAAACCTCGAATCTCTGTCTGACATGATATTGACTGGCACTTCATGCAATCTGACTACCTACCTGAGGTACATCTCTGCTCGCTGACCCGTCACCTGACCAATCCTAAAAGGGAGAAAATGAGCTACCTTCATGAGTCGGTCAACTATAACCCATATATCATCTCTCCCAGCTGGGGATTTAGGTAATCCAGTTACAAAATCCATGATAATATGCTCCTATTTCCATTCTGGGATCGGTAAAGGTTGAAGAAGTCCCGCTGGTCTCTGATGTTCAGCCTTGACTTGTTGGCAAACTAAACAACGAGAGACAAACCGAGCTCTCCCTCTTCATGCCATTCCACCAGAAATGCTGACGAATATCACGATACATCATCGTGCTACCAGGATGAATTGAATACTGCGAACTGTGAGCTTCAGCCATGATCTCTGGACTGATGTCACCACTGGGCACACAAAGACTCCTTCCATGTCGGAATGTGTCGTCTTCACGAATACTGGACTGAACTTGCATACTAGGCATCAATTCCACATTGGTAGGAAGAACTACCTCTATTCTCATCTTCTAAAAATCTGCTAATAACTCTGGTTGTGTTGTTAAGAAATAAGCTCATGCTCTTCTACTCAATGCATCTACAACAACGTTGGCCTTCCCAGGATAATACTGCAGGTTGATGTCGTAATCTACCAATATCTCTAGCCACCTTCTCTGACGCATGTTAAGATCCTTCTGAGTAAACACATACTTAAGACTCTTGTGGTCGGTGAAAATCTCTACCCGGTCTTCATACAAGTAATGCCTCCAAAGCTTAAGTACAGAAACCACCGCTGCTAACTCCAAGTCATAGGTTGGGTAATTCCTCTCATGATCACGAAGCTGACGTGATGCATAAGCTACTACCTTGCCATGCTGTATTAAACGCATCCCAATCATCTGCCTAGAGCGTCATAATAAACTGAGAATCCCCCAGTCCCATCTGGAAGCGTGAGAATAGGTGTCGTCATCAACCCTTGCTTCAACTTCTTGATTGAACTCTGACACTCTGCTGCCAAGTAAACTGCACATCCTTGCGGGTCAACTGCGTCAAGGGCGCTGAAATTCGAGCAAAGTCTGATACAAATCGCTGGTAATAGCCTGCCAATCCTAGAAAACTATGAACCTCTGCGACGGTACTGGGTACTGGCCATGTCTTTATAGCTACTATCTTTTGGGGGTCCACTTCCACTCCACCTCTGGTGATGATGTGACCTAAGTACAAAATACGATCAAGCCAAAATTCGCACTTGCTGAACTTTGCGTATAACTGCTGCTCTCTGAGAATCTGAAGGACTACTCGGAGATGCTGCTCATGCTCTGCTTCATTCTTGCTATAGACCAAGATATCGTCTATAAACACTATCATGAACTGATCCAAATAAGGTATGAATATGCGATTCATGAGATCCATGAATACTGCTGGCACATTGGTCGCCCCGAATGGCATAACTAGAAACTCCCAATGCCCATATCTAGATCTGAATGCCGTCTTCGGGATGTCTTGCTCTCTGACTCTGATCTGATGGTACCCCTACCACAAGTCAATCTTCAAGAATGCTGCTGCTCCACTGAGTTGATCGAACAGGTCATCCATCATTGGTAGAGGATATATATTCTTGATTGTTACAGAATTTAAGGTACGATAATCAACACATAATCTTGACGTACCATCCTTCTTTTTCACAAGAAGCATCGAGGCTCCCCAAGGCAATCCACTAGCACGAATGAATCCCTTGGTTCTGAGTTCTTCAATCATCTTATACAGGATCTCCAATTCTGATGGTGCCATTCTGTAGACTCTCTCTGATACTGGTGTCGCCCCTGGAATTAAATCAATGGTGAACTTTATCTCTCTCACTGGTGGCATGCCTGAAAGCTCTTCGAGAAATACGTCAGGAAATTCTTCTACTACTCTGGAAAACTGAACTGCTTCTGCTACTGCCATCCGCAAGACTGGTGGAGAATGTTCTACTTTGCCTCTAGAGAACGAAAACTCTTCTTCGCCGAAAAAACCAAAAATAATCCTACCAACATGGCAATCTATTCTTGCATACTGATCCTTCAACCAATCCGTTCCCAGGACCACATCATAGTCGGCCATCGGGAATTCTATCAATATAGCAGGAAACTCTCTATCGCTATCTACGATTCAACACAAGAAAAAGACTCTATTTACTCCCACAAGACCGTTACCAGTAAGTATATTGAGCCTTACTGGTAACGACTCGGGCTCCAGTCCTATCCGTGTTGCGAATCATACAGACATAAATGAATACGATGCACCGAATCAAATAATACTGATGCTGGAAAAGAGTTGACGAGAATGATACCTGCCACCACCTCACCTGATGCCAATTCTTCTGCTACCGACAGAGCCATAGCTTGACCATGTCCTCTTGGTGCTGGTCCCCTCTGCTGGTGACCTCTCTGCCTATTCTGAATCTGAGCTTGGGTCTGAACATATTGTTGCGACCTATGATGCTGGAAGACCTGGGTCTGAGGTGGCAATGGCCTCGGAGGCTGGTACTGCTACTGATGCTGGTGCACTAGTGCTGGTGCCCTAACCGATAAACTAGTTAGGGTTGATAAAGATGAACTGACTCTATGTAGGCAGGACCCTATCATATGGTCCAGTGCCCCACAAGCCAAGCACAACCCCTGTGCTCTGCGACACTCTGAAACCACATGTCCAGGCTTCCCACAATGAGAGCAGCCTATTGCGGAAGATTGCTTCTGCTTCTGTTGCTGAGGGTACATCGGAGTCGAGTGTTGAACCGACGAAACTGTGGTCGCCCTTCTAGGAGCTCCAATAGTCAAAGCCCTGGTTGCCGGGGCTGGGGCTGATGACTGAGACAACTGTCCCCGAGGCCTCTTCCGTTCTCCAGTTCGATCTACTATCCTCTGTGAAGTGTATTCATGTTGCCTTGTTGCTCGCAAAACTACATCAAATATCGGGTGCTCAAACTGCTCCACAGCTAGAATAATCTTGGGTGGAGTCCCTACTGGAATCGCTGCGCTCGGTCCAATTCGGTCGCCACCAAGGTAGGATCAAACCGACTAAGCCTCGAAAACTCGGCCGCATATCCATCGACCATCCTTCCCATCTGCTTGAGATTGCTGAATCTGGTCTGCAGATCATACCGAGCTACTGCATCAAAATGCTTCGTCTGGAACTTGTCACTGAATACCGCCCACATGACAGGCAGCACCAAACCAACTGCTAGCATCGCCAACCAGCTGCGGGCTAAGTCCAATAGTTGTAGGCGCACAACGGCTACCTTTTCTTCCTCTGGAATCCGAGGTGCCTCCATAATAACCTCTATATCCTGTAGCTAAGCATCGGCAGCAATAGCATATTCACTATCGTCAAAGAAAAGAGGGTTCAGGCGCTTGAAGATGTTAGCCGCATTGTTCCCTTGATAGCCAACTCTATCCATAGCATCTTGTACTGTCTGATACAGGGCATCGCCCCGATGATCTTGTGATGCAAGCAAGTCCCAGATAAGTCCCATCAGGGTTCTATTATCAGGCTCTGCAGGCTGGACTGGCTGAACTGGTGGCTCTTGATCCCCGAAAGGCATAACTCGGGATGTTGCCCCTGAGTGTCGGGTTTGGTCCCTAGGTTGCTGCTGGTTCACTGGAGGTGCTCTATCCAGCTGATCGGTAGGATCAGAAACAATGCCACTGAAGAAAATAACATGAGGAAAAATAAGGAAGGACCAAGATTGATCAAGAATAGAAGCACCTTATCAGGTCAGGTTTCAGGAGGATTAGAAAACACGAGTAGATATCAAAGGAGAATGCTGATTGAGACATCTATTCAGTAAAACCCTCACACATCTTGATTTACGAGACCTGCATGGGCCACCACTTAAACCGTATCATGCCCCAAAACCAGAATACTAGAGGATGAAGGACAGACACAGCCAGTTACATACGTTGAAGTGAAAACCACCTCGTAATACGGTCACGGCTGTCTAGATGCATGAGCGTTTATCTACAAGCCATTAGTCTCTTATGGTCAAGAACAAACCTAGTGTCTCAATCTCAAGCAAGCAAGTAAATGTTACAAGATGTTATCATCAGACATACAAAGTAAGGTGTCACAAATATTACATATTCAGATGATCATGAAGCTAGTCATACAAAATGTGAAGACTAGTAAGAGTTAATTCATACATGATCAACCCTAGGATTTGTCAATCATGTTACAGCCCTTAGGCAAACAGAATTTTTTTTCAACATGAGCTAACACTTGCTCGACGGCAAAACGCATCAAAAGAATAATTTATAATAGAGTGGAAGAGAAAAATAGGAAACCCACTCGTTGCCAAGATTACGTCTGATGTTCACCATCTGGCTGAAAAGCAGGTAGATCCTCGGGTGCTTCTCCAAAATCTGGCCATACAAAACCAGCTGGGTCCGACCCCATAAAGAGAAAGTACCACAAGGGAGGCTCCACTTAGGAACTAAAACCAGCATATAATAAAAGAAAAACTGATAAAAGAGCATAGTTAAATAACATGAGAGACTGAGTTAACATAAACCATTAGCTTGTAGTAGGAGGAACAAGAGGTGGAATATAATTCCCATGTTAATCATGAGACAATTCATTCAAGCATGGCCAATCAAGTCCTATAGCTTGCTATTGTTAGCTAACTAGGGTTATCACAAGCTTAGTTACTAACAAGATGCAGTTGAGATATTCCCACAGTCACAAGCCCTGCAGGCTACAAGTCCACTGGTGTGGCCGGGATAACGGGATCGCTTGTAACTGGAAAAATCTCTATATGAACTACTTAATCCATCTAGTTGTTAACTTAGTCAGATTCAGTACGAATCCCTGACTACGGTAACCAGGAATCCATATCCTAGACATGATGCATGACAGGACAGGTAGTATTGTACAGGCACAATCAAAAAAATCAACCACGGTGTCAAGACAAAAGTTACACTAGCAAGACAGGAATAGCTGTCGCAACAGCAATCAAGATTATACATGTCATATCAGGTTTACTAGTCATGTCGAGAGTACTTGTCAGGTGTGTGCCTCGACGGGCCACTATCACGAATATCAAGATGGGTTCATATTATCATGTCCAATTCAAGTCCAGTTTAATACTAGTAAGTCGTAAACATGCTCAAACTCTATCGTGCTCAATATTAACAAGTTATCATGCTAGGTAGCCGCAAGTTAGGCTAAGTACAAGATGCATGCATGGTCAAGGCCTTACACTAAGAACTATATGAACAAGTATGGAGATATGGGACAAGGGGCTTCATGGCAAGAATGACGTTAGACAGATAGCGCTGGGCCAAATGATGCTGGGTGGTGCTGGGCCAAATGATGTTGGGTGGCGCACAACAAGTGGCATTGGGCCAAGTGGCGTGCGATCGAAGAGCGCGGCGCTAGGTGGCGCTCGACCAGAAGCGCGGGGTGGCAAGTGGCGCTAGGTCAAGTAGCGCCAGGGATAGCACGGCACCAGGTGGCACGCACTCGCTAGGATGGCACGACGCCAAGGGGCACGCGCAACCGAGATAGCACCGCGCTAAGGAGCACGCACAACCAAGATGGCATGGCGCTAAGGAGCGTGCGCACACACTACTCATCTTCTCCATCCAGCATGAAAATGCTTGGTTGAACCCATGAACTCCAATGGCCATAACTCCCTCAAAATAAGTCAAAATCAAGACTTCCAAGGGTCCAAATTATGTAGAATTGAATTCCTACGGCATAGAGCCATTAGATCTCGAAAATAACAAGGTTAAAGAGATCAAAACCAAGAAAAACGAAAAAAATTACAAACTTAGATCTACAAGAATCCATCCATAAAAACCAAAAATGTCGAGTTCTAAAGAGGCTTAGAATCAAGTAAGGAAGAGAATGGAACAATAAAACTTGAGATCCATCATAAAGCAAGTTGTATTTGCCTAGGGTTTGGGTAGGTGGGAGGAGTTATGGAGAAGAAGAAAGAAATAAATGCAAAGTTATGGAGGGGAGAGAGAGATGTTGGTTTATATACCAACCTCTCCATCTCAACCCAAACCAAACCAAACCAAGAAAAGCCAAGCCAAACCGATCCAAAATAAACCAAGCCAAAGTTAAGTAAGACAAGTCAAAATACGGGCCACCTGACAATGTCAGAAATCTGTACACGTATACTGGAAATACGTATAACGAAAAATGGGAGTGACATAGACAGCTGTGACCGTATTGCGAGGTAGGTTTCACTTCAATGTACGTAGCTGGCTGTGTCTGTCCCCCACTCTCCAATATTCTGGTTCTAGGGTGTGATATTGTGCCATCTCGTTGCGCGCATGTGCTCCTTAGAGCCGTGCTATTCTGTTCGCACGCTCTTTAGCATCGTGCTCTTCGGTCGTGCGCCACTTGGTCCAGCACCATCCCGTGCTTCTCGTCGAGCACCACCTAGCACCGTACGTGCCAATTATCATGCGCCTATTAACCAGCGTATCTCCATGCTTATTCTCTTATAACGTTTTATTGTATGTATGTACCCAGCACTTGGCCTATCTTGTAATGACCCGACTTGACTACTATCCTGATGGAACTGGAGATTTCCAGGACCCTTACTTTGGTGTGCGTATTGATCGATAAAAAGTTAAACAGATTTAATACGTGTTCTAACCCTTCATAGGCGGAAACTAGGGTTCACGAATTATATATGCGGCAGAAAGAAGACAAGTAGTTCCTGGCAATCTTGAGCGGACGACCCCAAGATCTTCTGTATGTATTCCTTCCTCGAGTTGGATGTCATATGGGCGACGATCACCCAACCTTTTTTTTTCCTTGGCAGCCCTCTCTTTCTCTTCTTACGTGAATCACGAATTTAGAAAAAGCTTCAGATTTCTGATTAGTAATTTGGCGGCCAGAAAATAGAGGATATATATAGGTTACGGTAGGGACCATGAGGAGAAATTAGGGTTAGGCCTCCTAACGGATCTGAATATCCCGTGTTCAGTTCGAACACACAATCCAGGCCCATTAACAATAGTTCGGTCCACTAATGAGCTATTGTTGCACTACCTCCCTAATCCCAAATTATGTTTGTAGGCTCCTTTTATTATATGCTTGTTTGGCTCCCCATGTTATGATATCGAATGTTCGTCGATCAAATTAAGTTACTGACAACTATATTGATTCGACATCTTTTATCCTTAAGTAGTACCGCTCAACTTTATTTGTCATGTCGAATATAATCCACCTGTAGGGTTTACATGACAATCCTTATGAGCTTCTTAAGGGGACATCATCAACCCGATGTATCGGGACATAGATTCCATTTATAATCAACAGCCCATCATACATACAATGTTATTACCCAATTCATAGAGGTTATTGGCCCATAATGAATCTCACTCTTTCATGAGTCAAAATAATACACAATGCATATACATGTCTGTTATTATATCTGGATTAAGAGTACAAGCATCCATAATAACAGAGGTGTTTGTTCTCTTATGTAGTTAGTACAAAGAGAACAACCTCAAGTGGTCATGTTCAATACACACAAAGTATACTAGTGTAAACCTATAGTCAAGATAGACTAATACCAGATTACACTACAATATTTCTAATAGATTGTCCAAGTCCATCTAGGTTGTGAACTATTTATATATTCTATAGGGAACTGATAATATGATCTTTTATGTGACACCACACACCATATTATCTATAATATAGAATATCAGACATTTGTATTAACACTTGCAACAAATACAATATGTAAACGTTTTCCCATATGATTCTTATTCAAAATTGAAGGAAATATGGTTACTACAAAAGTGATACTTTTAGTATATAACCCTAACAATCTCCCACTTATACTCAAAGCATTAATTTTTGGTATACTGTTACAAATCTTCCACTTATACTTAAAGCCATGCTGCTACACATCTGACTCTCATTCCCTCAACATGACTATCAAAAGCCTTAGCTGGTAAGCCCTTTGTAAAGGGATCAGCTAGTTTGTCGGCTGATGCTATCTTGATCACAGCAACTTTTCCTTTCTTTACGAAATCTCGTATCAGGTGGTACTTGCGCTCAATGTGTTTACCTATCTTATGGGCTCGTGGTTCCTTCGAGTTTGCAACTGCACCACTATTATCACAATAAAGTATAACAGACTTAGGCAAACTAGGTACCACATCCAAGTCCAACAAAAAGTTTCTGAGCCAAACCGCTTCTTTGGCTGCCTCAAAGGCTGCCACATAATCGACTTCCATAGTGGAATCAGCAATAAATTTTTTCTTGATAATCCTCCACACAATGGCTCCACCTCCCAAAGTAAACACATAACCTGAGGTAGATTTCCTGGAATCCCTATCTGACTGAAAATCTGAGTATGTATACCCCAAGGGAACTAAACTATATACCTGGTAAACTAGCATATACTCTTTAGTCCTTTTCAGGTACTTCAAAATATGCTTTACGGTAGTCCAGTACTTTTGTCCTGGGTTAGACTGATATCTGCTGACCATGCCTACGGTAAAACAGATATCTGGTCTCGTACATAGCATTGCATACATTAAGCTTCCTTCTGCTTAAGCATAAGAAATTGCTTTCACGTTCTCTATCTCTTTAGGTGTCCTCTGACACTGCTCCTTTGATAGAGAATTCCATGTCTAAAAGGTAAAAAAAACATTTCTTAGAATTTTACATACTAAAACGAGTCAGTACAGTATCGATATAGGAAGCTTGGGATAAGCCCAACATCCTTTTCTTGCGATCTCGTAGAACTTTGATCCCAAGTATGTGACCTAATTCTCCCAAGTCCTTCATATCAAACTGTTTGGATAACCATACCCTTACATCAGATAACACTTTCATATTGTTTCCAATGAGCAAGATGTCATCCACATAAAGTACTAGAAACACTACCACGTTTCCGTCACACTTTTTGTATACACATGATTCATCCTGACATTGATCAAATCCATAGAATTTTATCACCTGATCAAAACATATGTTCCAAGATCTGGAAGCTTGCTTAAGTCCATAAATAGATTTCTTGAGCTTACAAACAAGATGTTCTTGGCCCTTTTCAACGAACCCATCTGGTTGCTTCATATAGATGTCTTTCTCAAGACTTCCATTAAGGAAAGCTGTCTTGACATCCATTTGCCAAATCTTATAATCGAAATGAGCTACAATAGATAAAAGAATCTAGATAGACTTAAGCATGGCTACTGGAGAAAAGGTTTCCACATAATCGATACCCTCTCTTTGAGTAAAACCTTTTGCTATAAGTCGAGCTTTAAAGGTTTCAACCTTACCGTCTGATCCACTTTTTCTCTTATAGATCCACTTGCATCCAATGGCTTTTACACCAACGGGTGGTTCTACAAGCTCCCAGACCTGATTAGAATCCATAGATTCTATTTCAGATATCATTGCTTTTTGCCAAGACTCTGCATCTTTATTTTAGAGTGCTTCATTGTAGGTATAGGGATCATAATCTTGTTTCTCAGGGATGAAGTCTGACGACTCTCCCAAGAACATATATCTATCAGGTTGTATCACAACCCTCCCACTACGACGAGGCACTATCGGTTGTAGTGTAACATTTGTGACATGTTGTGCAGTTACTTATGGTTTATCCTCTTGTACTATTGGTACTGAAGTACTTAGTGTCTTACCTCTCAATTCTTCTAGAACAACTCTACTTGTGGGTTTATGTTCATCACATAGTCTTTCTCTAAGAATCGGGCATTGGTGCTAACAATGACCTTATGATCCTTAGGACTATAAAATAAACCTCCTTTTGTTCCTCTTGGATAGCCTACAAACAAGCGTACTTCTGTACGAGATTCTAACTTATATGTTTTTTCATTTAGCACATGTGCTGGACTACCCCAAATGCGAACATGTTTCAGACTAGGCTTATGTCCAATCCATAGCTCTATGGGAGTAAGAGGTACTGACTTAGAAGGAACCAAGTTCAAAATATAAGCTGTAGTCTCTAAGGCATATCCCCAAAACGAATCTGGTAAATTCGAATAACTCATCATTGATCTAACCATCTCCATAAGAGTTCTATTCCTTCTTTCGGCTACACCATTCTGCTGGGGCATTCCAGGTGCAGTCAATTGGGATGTAATCCCAGCCTCTGATAAATAATCTCTAAACTCTCCAAAGAGGTACTCGCCACCACGATCTGATCATAATGACTTGATACATTTTCTATGACGTTTCTCCGTTTCAGCCTTGTACTCTTTGAATCTCTCAAAGCACTCAGACTTACGGTGCATCAAATAAATGTATCCATACCTTGAATAATCATCAATAAATATAACAAAATATTCAAAGCCACCTCTAGCTTGGATAGTCATGGGTCCACACAAATCAGAATGAACCAATTCTAACACATCTTTGGCCCTTTACCCCTTGTCGTAAAAGGCCTTTTGGTCATTTTACCTTCCAAGCAGGATTCACAGACTGGTAGTGCCTCCACTTCTAATGAACTCAAAGGTCCATCTTCAACCAGTCTTTAAATCCTTCTTAGGTTAATATGCCCCAATCGCAAGTGCCAAAGATATGTTTGGTTCATACAAGAAGGTTCTTTTCTCTTATTTAAGTTAGATGACATATTATTCATTTCCATAAGTTGTATTGTGGGCGAAATAGGATTAATGACATACAGATTATCAACCAATGCACCAGAACAGATAAAATATTTATTCTTTCTAATAACAATATTGTCATTAAAATAAACTGAATATCCATCCTTAACTAACATAGAAACAGAAGCTAAATTTCTTCTTAGTGAAGGTGCATAAAGACAATCTCTCAATGTCAAAGACTTATTTCTACCAAAAGATAAAGTAACATCTTCTAATGCAACGACCACTACTTTTGTAGCATAACCCATGAACAAGCATATCTCTCCATCACTGAGTCGTCTGGTTTCCTGGAACCCCTACAATGTATTGCAGACATGATTAGTGGCTCATGTATCTACACACCAGGTGTCGGTAGATAACAGCGCTAAACATGTTTCAACTACTAGTAAATGAGATATACTTTTTTTTGTTCCCTTGTTTAAGAAGTGGACAATCAGTCTTCCAATGTTCTGACCCTTTGCACTTGAAACATTTGCCTTTCGGCTTTTTCACCGCGCCTTGAGGTCCCATGCCCTTCTTTGCTGAGTTTGCCTGTTTCTGAATGTTATTCTTCTTTTTACCGCCTTTTGGCTTAGAAGTAGAAGCCTTTTTAGAAACAAAAACATGACCACTCTACCTAAAAAGAGCTTCAGCATCTTGTAGCTCTTTTGCAAGTTCTGCCAAACTATACAACCTTTTGTTCATATTGTAATTAAGGCAGAAATTGTCAAAGCTTTTAGACAGAGTCCCGAGAATGATATCGACCTGGGATTCCCTATCGATTTCAACTCCAAGGATCTCCATCTCATTCAGATGACCCATCATCTTAAGAACGTGGTCCCTTACTGGCGTATCTTCAGCCATTTTTGTATTCATCAAACACTGTCTAGCTGCTCTACTCTGATGTCCGAAGAGTTCCTTGAGGTTAAACATCATGTCATAAGCTGTGGCCATGGTCTAATGCTGATATTGCAGTACATTTGACATAGATGCCAGAATGTAACACCGCGCCATCTCATCTGCCTTTTTCTACTTCTTATAAGCCTCTTTGAGCCCTTCATCAGAATTAGCATCAGGCTTAGGTGGGCATTCCTGTTGGCCCATTGGTCATGGTCAAACCTGATTTTAATAATTGATCAAACTCTGTCTCGATATATGGAGCTACTCAGATGTTTACTCAAGACATTTTGGACACTTGGACACTGATCAAGATCGGATATCTTCTCAGTTCAAGACCGAAGCTTTGTTTACCACTCGAGACTGTATTTCTTTATGCAATATAATTTTTACTTTTATTGAGTCAAGGAATACATTATACACCGAGTCGTACTTGCAAATAGGCCATCCAAAATTATTTTTTAAAATGACCTATGTTTTTGAAAAACATCCCTTATTTACAAACGCTTCTGAAGGATTTTAAAAAGCCCAAAAATTACTTTTGAAAAACCCTGACAGAACTCGCCCCGAGTTCGGCCAGAGTTCGGTTAGTGACCGTTTGATTTTCGAACGTTTGAAAAACTTGGTCTTCCTTCAGTTGCGGATTGTTACATAGAGTTCTGTCCGAATTCTGCCCGAATCCTGCCAGAGTTCTGCCTTTGGAAAAACTATAAATAGAGAAGAATTCTGATCATTTTAAATCACTCATTTACTTTCATCTCTTCTCTTCTAAGCTTACGTTTCTTTCCAAAGAATTCTAAAAAGCTTTCATTTTTAAATCTCAAGCCAGTTACAGTTCTCTAGTCAATTTGTTGGTACGGTACGGTCTAGAAGATTTCAGAGAAATTATAATCAAAGGCTTGATTGAAGAAAGACTCTTAAAAATTGAATTTGGTCGAGTTCTTCGTATCAAAGCTCGTGTCTGTAGAAGTTGCAAGGACTTCGTTTGAAAACTTGCAGGATTTTCCAATAGTGGATTCAACTGGAAGCTAGAGTTCTTCCGACTGGACTAGTCCTCACAAGAGGAAAACCAGTATACATCATTGTGTTTGCGTTTGCCTTCTGATCTCATTTCTTTCACAGTTATTGTTTTATAATTATTAATTTAATTATGTGATCTTACTGCTAACAAGTTTTTAATTAGCAATATTCTGTTGCCTACTCTATTCATCCCCTCCCCAGAGTATTCTGCTTTACGACTTCGTTCCTATAATTCTTTGATAAGTATATATTTTATACTACTCAGCAGTCAGGACAATATCTAAATTATGTTTCCAGTCAATATAATTAGGTCCAGTAAGTTTGTTTTCTTTAAGAATCACCATAAGTGGACTGAAAGAACCCATTTTTGAAATCCTGAGAATCACATAAATAAAATTATGTAGGGCAAAAATCTTTTGAATTAATTAAATATTGATTCCCTCAAAACAATAATAAGAAATTCACCAACACACCATGAATTTAGCATGCCATGATAGTGTGGACGTATACAAATTCAACTTTGTTCAAGTAGGTACTACCTATTAATTTTACTATCATATCAACATAACTTTATGACAAATAAAATTAATCTGTTGGTCTTGCTCTGGTCATACAAATAATAGCAGTGACTCCGATGGGGAGGATACCATTATTTGTATCTAAGTGTATATTATTACTTAATAATAAGTCCATTACCTTGTAATGAGTTCCTTCAGATGGAGAAGTGAACACATAATATGTAACTTTCTATAATTATCCCTAAGAAAGTTTGTACTGGTGATCCATAATTTTACTCATCTGATATGGAGGAAGGCACTAAAGCCAACGCGCAAGTATAATTACATCACCTACAAACCAGTAATGGAGACCATAGGATTTATATCCTCTCCCACTTAGTTATTTAACAATGAGAGTTTTCTACTAGTTGATATTATGTTCATGTTGTCCATTATTAATGTAGGCTTAGTTTTTCAAAAAAAAAACATTCACACAATAATAAACATGCATAATAGGAAAAAGCAAAATGACAATAAATAAGAGAAACAAATCCAACCATTATGGTCATCTTTTCTGCTCCGTCCTCAACTTTCCGAATCCAAAATCTGGCACCCCGATTTTATTTTATTTTAGGTTTTGGCTGTCGATTCTTCCATCAAAAATCATCTGTCTGCCTCTGGACTTCTTAAAACCAGCATCTCGTCCGACGTCAGAAACAGCCACCACCGCCATCATGATTGATCAAAAATAATTAAAATTATATTAATCATATGCCTCCTGAAGGAGTTCACACATAATCTAGATTGTAAAATTAAAATAATAAGCACGATCAACCCTCGTGATTTTAATTACATCCATAGCAACAACAACATCCATGACATGTCCGTGGTTTAAACAACACAATCAAAAATATGCATTGGACCATAATAGGTGGATCTAAGATGCCTACAAAACCGAGTTAGAACAGATCTACATCTACCGACTATTACACAGCGCAGGTTTTATTGGACAACATGGACGTATCAATCAATACGCAGATCCAAAGTGGCTCTGATACCAATTGATAGAACAGAGGATTCCCAGGACCCTTACTTTGGTACGCGTATTGATCGATAGAAAGTTAAACAGATTTAATACGTGTTCTAACCCTTCATAGGCGAAAACTAGGGTTCACGAATTATACCTACGACAAAAAGAAGACAAGTAGTTCCTGGCAATCTCGAGCGGACGACCCCAAGATCTTCTGCACATATTCCTTCCTCGAGTTGGACGTCGTGTGGATGACGATCTCCCAACCTTTTTTCTCCTTGGCAGCCCTCTCTTTCTCTCCTTACGTGAATCACGAATTTAGAGAAAGCTTCATATTTCTGATCAGTAATTTGGCGGCCAAAAAATAGAGGATATATAGGCTATGGCAGGGACCATGAGGAGAAATTAGGGTTAGGCCTCCTAACGGATCTGGATATCCCGTGTTCAGCCCAAATACACAATCCAGGCCCATTAACAATAGCTCGGTCCACTAATGAGCTATTGTTGCACTACCTCCCTGAAGAACAGTTTGGCAACTCTAGAGGGGGGGTGAATAGAGTTTATATAGAAAAATAGCCAATTAAAAATAACTCTTTCACCAATAATAAATAATCAGAGTAAAGTGAGGAAAATAAATGAAGAGCAGAAGAGCATACGCAAACACAGCGATTTTAACCTGGTTTCCCTCGTGGAGGACTAGTCCAGGCCTGAGAACTCTAGCTCAGGATTAAATCCACTATTTGTGAAATAGTAGCTTACAACCCGTGCCTTTACTTCAGAAGAGCACGTCAACTTCTTACAGAGAATCGCAGTGGCGATTGCTTGGAATTGTCCAAGCGACTTCTTCACTCTTGCACAAGAATCCTAACTGAGAGATGCTGAGCACTCGAGACTTAGGAGGCTTGTGGCTAGTAGATAGGAAGGGTATGGCTTATTGAGCTTGTAGGAGAGAAGAGAAGAGAAGATTGAGTGATTTAAAAAGAGAGAATTCATGCCCTATTTATAGTGTTTTTAGAGGCAGAATTCGGCCAGAATTCGGGTAGGAAAATTCAAAAATTTGGCCGTTGGACAGCTAGCAACCAGCTAACCCTAAAATTAGGGTTCCTGATTTCTAGGGGACAGAGTTCGGCCCGAACTCTGTGTGGAGGCAGAGTTCGGCCCGAACTCTGTCTCCAGAGCACAGAGTGGTTCTAAGTGGGACTTGTGGGCAATTTTTGTTTTGGTGGAGCTTGGGATTTTGGGTAGGCTTATAGACTAAGTTCCAAGAGCTCAGCATAACTCAGAGTACATACTTCTAGACTCAATAAAATGTAAAAGTACAGACTCGAAAATACACTGAGAGTCGGAAACTGAGCTGTTGTCTGTCCTGAACTGAATGCAGACGTCGTGTGTCGTATTAAATTTATACAGATATTATTTAGTCAATGTAGTCAATATTTGGTTGACTGTGACTTTGTGTCAACAATCTCCCCCATATTGATAATTGATAAAATAATAAATGTATATTTCAATATTCATACCTGGACACAGTTGGTTAAAACACAGCTCCCCCATAAACAATGCCGAGCTAGAATAAGATAGCTCCCCCGTAATCAGTGAACGGTGCCGAGCTAGAATCAATAGCTCTCCCCCGTAAATAATGCATAGAACCTGTGGCCTGATAAAAATATTTTCCTAAAAGCAAACACAAGCACAGACAGATATACATTTGAAATATACATATTTCTCCCCCTTTTGGCAGTTAGCAATATAAAGGATCATATAGAGTGCATAAGGAAAAGCATGGAAATAGCAGTATAGACAATGAAAAGTAATCCAACCACACCAAGCAGAGAAGAAACAGTATAATACTAATAAAACAAGTCACTGACATAAAGTAAAACTACGAAAAATAGTATAAAATGTTATCCACCAACCAGCACATCATCAGGGTTTGAAGACATAAATCCAGTACATAAATCTATAACAAACTGAAATAACTAAAATCAAAAGGCAACTAAGACCATCAGCAGTGGCAGCAGCATATCAAGCCAATCTCCATCATGGAGCACGAGAAGGTCCTGGAACATCTGAAGGACCAGGGAATGAGCGACGAGGGTCCACAAAAGCATCATCAGGATCCATATACCTCATGACCCACGGATCGTCTATACGATGACCCGCGCGATCTGGATCCCGCTCAATAGGCACATGCAGATCAGGATGACGAGCAAGTGAATACCGCATATCATGCAGAGAGTTCCCAAGGGCACTGATCTGCAAGGTGGTACGGTAATCCTGCTGCGTCCAGCGATCATCCTCAACAGCAAAGCGATCGCGAAGCATAGTCTGAAGAGACTCAAGAGTGGCAGGAGGAGGAGGTGCATCCTGACCAAAAGGAGGGGCGTCAGGCTCCTCATCAGCAGAATGCTCAGATGACTCAGAAGCAGCGACAGGCTGAAGGCGTCGTGCTTTGGATAGAAAGACAGGTGCAGGCAGGAACGGACAATCATGGATAGGAATGATGAAAGTACGAAAAACTAAAGGAAGATAGAGAGCATAAACCAAAGCTCTTGGTTTCTTCCGACAGTTGATCATCCAATCCATCATAGTCCGTGGAAAGTTGAATGGAATACGATAGTGGAGATGATATAAGGCGGAGATCTCAAGATAAGTGACTTCATCTGTTGAGCCAGCCTTGGGCAAGATAGTATTGAACACGATGCGATGAAGTTCATAAAAGTAGGGGGTGAGATGCTTGGCCTTTAGCTTGCGAGGACTTACGTTAGGAGCACATAAATCCTCCTTGAATCCTTCAAGGAAAGTGTCGCCAACAAATTGAAGTTGACGTGCCTCCACAAGCTTGTTCCACACATCAAGATCCGGGAGAGCAAGAAAATCTTCCAACTCAGAATCATTAAAGGCAATGGTAATACCAGCAACCCGAGAATAGATGTGGGTTGCATCGTGAGTCAAATTGCAGTAAAACATTTGAATTGCACTATGGTAGATGACAGAATTTGAAGCAACAAGTTCATCCAAACAAAGATCACGGAATAATGACTCATATTGTGAAAATATAGTGAAATTTATGGGATGGCCCCCAAACACCGGACGAGTTCTAAAATCGCTAAACCATTCATTAGAGGCTTCTAGCGATACAAATAAACGGTCGTCGTAAGTGTTAGGGTCATCGGGACGCGACGGATTGAACAACGGATGAATGGGGTGTTGTTCAACTACTTATTCAATCGGAGGAGGAGGAACCGAAGAGGAAGCACCCTCATGTCGAGTCCTTCTCCCTCGTTTGGACAAGCGAGATGCCATTTGAAATAAAAGAGGAGAACTTGGAAATGATAGAAAAAGAGAGATATACCTGAAAAGAATACCAAACAGTTGAAGAAAATGTTGAAAAACCCCTTTCCCTTGATTTTGAGAAGAAATAGAGCCCTCTATATCAAGAACTAGGGTTAGGGTTTGGAAGGAAGAAGATGGAAGAGGTGGAGAAGAAGGAAATATGGGAGGAAAGAGAGGGAATCCCGAAATAAAGTAGGGCTTGGTCTTTGGTCGGGTGAAATATTGACCATTGGATTAGAATTGATCCAACGGCAGAGCCAGATCCCGACCCTGGAACCTAAGAACCGAACTCGGCCCGAACTCTGATAGGGGCAGAGTTCGGCCCGAGTTCTGGATCAATGGTCCAGAACTGAAAACAGGCAAAGAACATGAAGAAAATGTTTAAGAGTTAAACAAAAGATAGTTGAGGACAACAAAGAGTGTTGAATTTAAAAAAATAGATAGAGAGGTACTCAGAAAACAGAATGAACTTTAGAAAATATCAATTAGGCAATATTAAATCGAAAACGAGCCATATAATAAATAAGGACATATACTGTGGTTCAATAGTCCAGATTTGCCATGGGTTAGCTGCAGGGGCCGGATCCCAGCTAGCGGTAGTCCTGAGGACTAGTGCACCGTATCGCTTAGGCTTTTACGCCTTGTTGTCAGAAGGACCCTTTCGGCTTGTACCCATACCAAATTCTTCGTAAAAGAATCACAATATACTCGATATTTACGCAGGTGAGTTTCAATTTATAACTGCTTCATCTAAAATTCCAAGTTCACGACAAAGAAAATTGAAGCGCTCTTCGGATAGTGGCTTAGTAAAGAAATCTGCCAGCTGATGATCAGTGTCAATAAATTCTAAGTTAATCGTGCCATTTTGCTGATGATCACGCAAAAAGTGGTGTCTGATTTCAATGTGTTTAGTGCGTGAGTGGCAGACAGGGTTCTTAGTCAAATTGATTGCACTAGTATTGTCACAGAATATAGGAATATGCATGAAAGATAACTTATAGTCTTCAAAGGTTTGCTTCATCCACAGAATTTGTGCACAACAACGCCCAGCTGCTATGTATTCAGCTTCTGTTGTGGATAGTGCAACAGAGTTCTGCTTCTTGCTAAACCAGGAGACTAAAGCTTTTCCTAATAAATGACACGTGCCGCTCGTACTTTTACGGTCGACCTTGCATCCAGCGAAGTCAGCATCGGAGTAACCAATAAGATCAAATGATGTTGACTTGGGATACCATAGGCCCACTGTAACCGTACCCTTAAGGTATCTAAAGATACGCTTAACCGCGGTCATGTGTGATTCCTTAGGATTAGCTTGATATCTAGCACATAGGCAAACACTGAACATGATATCGGGACGACTAGCAGTTAAATAAAGTAAGCTGCCTATCATACCTCGATACTTACGTTGATCAACAGGTTTGCCACTCTCATCTGGTTCGAGTTTGGTTGAAGTAGCCATTGGCGTGCTGATTGGTTTGATGTTGTCAAGATCGAACTTCTTCAGCATGTCCTTGGTGTACTTTGATTGGCAGATGAAAGTTCCATTAGCCAGTTGTTTTACTTGCAGACCAAGAAAATAGTTGAGCTCTCCCATCAAGCTCATCTCAAATTCCGTCTGCATACACTTGGCAAATTTTTGACAAAAAGTTTCATCAGTAGACCCAAAAATAATATCATCAACATAAATCTGAATTAATAGAATGGTGTCTTTGAAAGATTTGATAAACAGTGTAGTGTCAATTTTCCCTTTTGAAAAATCTTTCTCAAGCAAGAAACTGCTTAGCCTTTCATACCAAGCTCTGGGGGCTTGTTTAAGGCCATAAAGCGCTTTCTTCAGCTTGAACACGTGGTCGGAAAATTTGTGATTTTCAAAGCCAGGGGGTTGTTTGACATAAACTTCCTCCTTAATAAAGCCATTCAAGAAAGCATTTTTAACATCCATTTGAAATAATTTAAAGTTCTGATGATTGGCAAAAGCACAAAGCATCCGAATGGATTCTAGTCTAGCAACAGGAGCATATGTCTTATCGTAGTCGATACCTTCCTCTTGATTATATCCTTGAGCTACTAGACGGGCTTTGTTACGAGTGACTGAACCATCTTCATTTACTTTGTTTCTAAACACCCATTTGGTACCAATTATTGAGTGATTAGCCGGTCTAGGAACTAGTTCCCATACTTGGCTCCTCTCAAATTGGTTGAGTTCTTCTTGCATAGCAGAAATCCAAAATTCATCATTAAAAGCTTCAGAAATGTTTTTAGGCTCTACTTGTGAAATGAAGGCAGTGCTAGCAACGGAGTCTCTTAGTGATGATCTAGTAGTTACTCCACGTGAAACTTCTCCTATAACTAAATTTTCTGGATGAGAAGGTTTGAAAGAGAATTTCTTAGGCAAACCCTCCAGAGAATTAGTTTCAGTTGAAGTATTCATTGGAGTAGAAATTGATGGCTCAACATCATCATCAAGAGCGCTTACTGCACTGTTATCTTCATCAAAAGTCACATTAGTTGACTCCTCCACAATAAGTGAGCGTTTGTTGAAAACTCTATATCCCTTACTCTTGGCGGCATAACCAAGAAAGATACCATCGTCAGCTTTGGCATCAAATTTGCCTAAGTTGTCTTTGGTGTTAAGGATAAAACATCTACAACCAAAAACTTTAAAATACGAAACATTGGGGGTTCTCCCAAACCAAAGCTCATAGGGTGTTTTCTTCGTAATGGGACGAATAAGCACCCTATTCAAAATGTGGCATGCTGTACTTACAGCCTCTACCCAAAAATATTTCGGAAGAGAAAATTTATTCAACATGACTCTAGCCATATCGCCAAGAGTCCTATTCTTCCGCTCCACAACACCATTTTGTTGAGGAGTTCTAGGACAAGAAAATTCATGATCAAAACCATTTGCATTACAAAAACTTTCAAAATCTGAATTTACGAATTCGCCTCCATGATCACTTCGGATTCGAGTAATCATGTAGCCTTTTTCGTTTTGAACTTTATTTACAAAAACTTTGAAAACAGAAATAGCATCGCTCTTATTAGCGAGAAAGAAAACCCAAGTAAATCTCGAAAAATCATCAACAACAACAAATGCATAAAGTTTGCCACCAAGGCTAGCTATTCTACTAGGACCAAATAAATCCATATGAAGTAATTGCAAGGGTCTAGTAGTACTTACAGAGTTGATAGAATGAAATGAGGATTTAGTTGCCTTGTTTAGTTCACATTCGGCACATACTGTGTCCTTTTTGAATGTGATGTCAGGCAATCCTCTTACTAGCTTCTTGGTAGAAAGTCTGGATATAGCATCCATGTTGGCATGACCAAGACGCTGGTGCCAAAGCAGTCGTTCGTCTTTGTGGGCATATAAACATCTACCTGCATGGTTAGTATTTATAGAGAGATAGAAAATATAGATGTTGTCCTCTCTTTTCCCTTCAAAAGCAATGTCTCCTGTTGACCTATCGTAGATATAGCAATGGTTTTGTCCAAAGTTAATATCATATCCATGATCAGCAAGATGGCTAATGCTGAGCAGGTTATGCTTTAACTCGGTCACTAGGCAGACATCCTTTATAACAGGAGAAGGAGGATGACCAATGATACCGTTACCTATTATGTGCCCTTTGAGATTGTTACCGAAGGATACGTATCCTTCTCTTTTCATCGATAGTGATGCAAAAAGATTTGCGTCTCCCGTCATATGTCGTGAGCATCCACTATCGAGAATCCACTTACTCTCAGTTGAGGAGGGAAGGTCCACCTACATCACGAGTAGATGTGACCTTTGGTACCCATTTTCTTGAGGGTCCTGAAAAGTTAGTTTTTGGAAACCAAGCATATATTTTCTTGTCTACCAGTCTTCTAACTCTACACTGTGGTGAGATGTGTCCATGTGTTCCACAGTAAGTACAGATAGCATTTTTATTTATACTGGGAGCATGAGAATGATATCTATAAGCAACAGGATGAGGATGATATGGAGAGTTAGCATGGTAATGATGACTATGCATAGAGTGAGTGGCATGATGATGATGTCTGTGTGGTATAGCATGATAATATTGACTGTGAGGAGTGGCATGCTGAAATTGTCTATATGGCATAGTGTAATATTGTGGCATAACATGATGATTTTGCCTATGATGATTTTGTCTACGTGGCATGGTATGTTGATGTGTCATAGTATGATGAGAGTGATATTGATTGTGTCTTTGTGCAGTATGATGAGTATGAGAAGTATTCTTACGTGCACGTGGTTTGTGAAAGTTTGTGTATATAAATGCATGGTTATGTGCTGCATGAGAATGACGTAGTTGACTAGCATGAGTGGTGTTGTGCCCATGTGATTGGGTTTGAGGTTGAACAACCTGTTTATCCAATTTGGTTTCTAATCTTTTAGACATAGCTTGCAGTTCATCAATCTTAATATTTAAGCCATAAATCTTAGTCATGGAAATCTTGTGTCTACTCTTTTCTTCAGCAAGCAACGTGTTGAGAGTAGTGATTTCTTGAGTTTGTTGCTCAATACGTGCTTCAGCATCATGTAAGCTTAATTTAAGCTTGGATACTTCATCAGTGTCATTAGTGGGTGATGTGTTTCTAACATTATCAAGAAGTAAAGAAATTTTTTGTATCTCATCTTCTAGACTTTTGATTTTGTCCTTGGCATGCTTGTATTTACCGATGACCTTTTTGTGATCATCAAGTAAATCAGTGAAGGCATCGCCAAGTTCATCAAAAGAGAAGTCATCTAAAGTTTCGTTTGATACCTTGGTAGAGGTTGCCATTAAGCACACATTTGCTTTGTCTTGAGGAGAGTTCTTTTCTTCCTCGGAGTCACTTGCTTCGCTTTCATGCCAAATGCTTGTGTTGGCATACCTTTTTGATGAGTTCTTCTTGTAGGGCTTCTCATAGCGGTTGCTCTTCTTTAAGAATGGACAGTCTCTTCGGACGTGTCCAGTCTTTTTGCAGCCATAGCAGGTTGGCTCTTCTTCATCGTCTTCTTGTGGCTCCTTCTTTCTTTGATTGAAGCGAAGGAATTTCTTGAAGTTACGAACCATGAGAGCTTGGTCTTCATCATCTGAGTTGTCGTCTTCGGTCTCATCGTGATCAACCTTTCGTCGATGAACTTTGAGTGCGATCTCCCTGGTCTTCGGAGCAGGCTCTTCGAAGTCCTTGAGGTCAAGCTCGTGAGTCATGAGCTTGCCCATCAAGGTCTCCATAGACATAGTTGTGAGATCGTTCCCTTCTATGATGGCTGTCACCTTAGGGTTCCAAATCTTTGGTAACCCTCTGAGTAGCTTGCGGATCTTCTCATGGTTTGAATACTGCTTACCAAGCGAGGATAACGGGTTGATGATGTCGAGGAATCTTGTAAACATTTGAGTGATCGTCTCATTTGGCTTCATCTTGAAGGCTTCATATTCTTGAGTGAGACGGCTTATCTTCGATTCCTTGACTTGAGTGGTTCCTTCATGCGTCACTTCTAGAAGTCTCCATACTTTATGAGCAGTGGTGCATGTAGAGACCCTGTTAAACTCGTTCCTGTCTATAGCACAGAATAAAGCATTAATAGCCCTAGCATCTAGACTTGCCTGTTTCTTCTTCTCGACAGAATATTTGTCGTGTGGTTTCTCAATGAGGTCACCATCGACGACTATTCTGGCGGGCTTTTTGTAACCGTCAGTTACGACAGTCCACAGGTCAAAGTCTAGAGACTTCAGATAAAAACTCATCCTTGTTTTCCAATATGTGTAGTTAGTCCCATCAAATAGGGGAGGCCTATGAGTGGACTGACCTTCACCATGATTGGAGATCAAGGATTGTGTGGTTGCCGTGGATCAGCTCTTAGGATGTTAGTCCTTATAAAGAGAACAGAGCTCTGATACCAATTGAAGAACAGTTTGGCAACTCTAGAGGGGGGTGAATAGAGTTTATATAGAAAAATAGCCAATTAAAAATAACTCTTTCACCAACAATAAATAATCAGAGTAAAGTGCGAAAAATAAATGAAGAGCAGAAGAGCATACGCAAACACAGCGATTTTAACCTGGTTTCCCTCGTGGAGGACTAGTCCAGGCCTGAGAACTCTAGCTCAGGATTAAATCCACTATTTATGAAATAGTAGCTTACAACCCGTGCCTTTACTTCAGAAGAGCACGTCAACTTCTTACAGAGAATCGCAGTGGCGATTGCTTGGAATTGTCCAAGCGACTTCTTCACTCTTGCACAAGAATCCTAACTGAGAGATGCTGAGCACTCGAGACTTAGGAGGCTTGTGGCTAGTAGATAGGAAGGGTATGGCTTATTGAGCTTGTAGGAGAGAAGAGAAGAGAAGATTGAGTGATTTAAAAAGAGAGAATTTATGCCCTATTTATAGTGTTTTTAGAGGCAGAATTCGGCCAGAATTCGGGTAGAAAAATTCAAAAATTTGGCCGTTGGACAGCTAGCAACCAGCTAACCCTAAAATTAGGGTTCCTGATTTCTAGGGGACAGAGTTCGGCCCGAACTCTGTGTGGAGGCAGAGTTCGGCCCGAACTCTGTCTCCAGAGCACAGAGTGGTTCTAAGTGGGACTTGTGGGCAATTTTTGTTTTGGTGGAGCTTGGGATTTTGGGTAGGCTTATAGACTAAGTTCCAAGAGCTCAGCATAACTCAGAGTACATACTTCTAGACTCAATAAAATGTAAAAGTACAGACTCAAAAATACACTGAGAGTCGGAAACTGAGCTGTTGTCTGTCCTGAACTGAATGCAGACGTCGTGTGTCGTATTGAATTTATACAGATATTATTTAGTCAATGTAGTCAATATTTGGTTGACTGTGACTTTGTGTCAACACTCCCTAATCCCAAATTACATTTGTCGGCTCCTTTTATTATATGCTCGTTTGGCTCCCCATGTTTAGATATCGAATATCCGTCGATCAAATTAAGTTACTGATAAATATATTGATTCGACATCTTTTATCCTTAAGTAGTATCGCTCAACTTTATTTTTCATGTCGGATATAATCCACCTGCAGGGTTTACATGACAATCCTTATGAGCTCCTTAAGGGGACATCATCAACCCGATGTATCGGGACATGGATTCCATTTATAATCAACAGCCCATCATACATACAATATTATTACCTAATTCATAGAGGTTGTTGACCCATAATGAATCTCACTCTTTCATGAGTCAAAGTAATGCACACTGCATATACATGCCTATTATTATATCCGGATTAAGAGCACAAGCATCCATAATAACAGAGGTGTTTGTTCTCTTATGTAGTCAGTATAAAGAGAACAACCTCAAGTGGTCCTATTCAATACACACAAAGTGTACTAGTGTAAACCTATAGTCAAGATAGACTAATACCAGATTACACTACAACCTTTCCAATAGATTGTCCAAGTCCATCTAAGTTGTGAACTATTTATATATTCCATAGGAAACTGATAATATGATCTTCTGTGTGACACCACACACCATATTATCTACAATATAGATATCAGACATTTGCATTAACACTTGCAACAAAGACAATATGCAAATATTTGCCCATATGATTCTCATTCAAAATTTAAGGAAATAAGAATACTACAAAAGTGATGCTTTTAGTATATAACCCTAATAATTTAAGGAAATAAGGTTACTACAAAAGTGATGCTTTTAGGAAATAAGGTTACTGTAAGCCGTAGGACTTGATTGGTCATGCCTGAATGATCGTCTCATGATTAACATGGAAATTATATTCCACCTCTTGTTTTCTTAATACAAGCTGGTATATCCTTTAAAGCATGTCTTTTGTATTATTTAATTATGTTCTTTCATCAGTTCTTCTATTCATTTATGCTGGTTTTAGTTCCTAAGTGGAGCCTCCCTTGTGGCACTTGCTCTTTCTGGGGTCTGACCCACCTGGTTTTGTATGGCCAGATTTTGGAGTAGCACCTGAGGATCTACCTGCCTTTCAGCCAGATGGTGAACACCAGACGTAACCGTGGCAACGAGCAGATTTTCTTATTTGCTCTCCCACTCTAATGTAACTTATTCTTTTGAGGCATTTAGCCGCTGAGCAAGTGTTAGCTCGTGTTGAAATTTTATTTCTGTCTGCCTAAGGACTGTAACATGATTGACAAATCCTAGGGTTGATCATGTATGACTTAACTCTTGCTAGTCTTGTATTTTGTATAACTAGCTTCATGATCATCTGAATATGTAATGTTTGGGACGCCTTATTTTGTATGTCTGATGATCTAACATCTTGTAAAAATTATTTGTTTGCTTGAGATGGAGATATTAGGCTTGTTCTTGACCATAAGAGACTGTTGGCTTGAAGGTAAACCCTCATGCATCTAGACATTCGTGACCGTATTGCAAGGTGGGTTGCACTTCAATATACATAGCTGGCTGCATCTGTCCCCTACTGTAACGTCCAGTCCTAAAATACTTAGGATTAGGTACGTATCCATGCCAACTGCATACATACGAAGTATACTCCAATGTATGGAAACCTCGTATGAATACATAAGCTGTAAAATGCAGTAAACCAAGAGTAATCTAATATTATCCACAAATGAAGAATAAAAGATATCATATAATCAACTGTAATAAGTCTTTGTACAATACGTTGGGCAGAGACAAATCCACTACCAACAAGTAAGAAAAAATATACATGAAAACGGAAATAGTTTGGCGGGAGTAGCAAAGCAAGACCCAACACACGTCATCTACGAATGAATAGAGAAGATCACGACCTCGACTAGAACACCTACAATATCACAGAAGCACACACCTGGAAAGATAACCAGGCCCTCAGAGGGACGTAACAAGATACAGGAAGAACATGTCATGTATAACTGCAATTGTAACACTATAAAACTACGACACGACTGGGTCCTTAACCATCTATGTGATATGCACTTTGAGGACAACGTTCTATGCAGGGGCTGTAAGATCAGCAGAGTAAATAAAGAGTGGCAGTAGGTAGTGCTCATCCGAGTCACTATCGGCCATGGGCAGTAAGTAGCGCTCATAAGAGTCACTATCGGCCCGGGGCAGAAGGTAGCGCTCATACGAGTCACTATCGGCCCACAAATGTGTGTAAAAAGTAAATGTAGCCCCTATGCTAATAGCTGTCCCCTCTCTCCAATGATACTGTACATGCATCGTAACCACGACACACCAACACAAGTCGCATTCACAATACTGTTTTATAATAGATAACTGTCAAGTCTTCTAACAGGCATCTATTGACAGTTATTCCTACGCATGCACACGAGTGATCAGCCAACACGCAAGTGACCACTACATGATACTCACAACTCACACACAACTCGTGATACAATCGTGACAAAGTCAATGACATGCATTCTATTGACGGAAGTCTCTTAACTCTAGGTCCACAAGTAAAAAGAAAATAATAAACAAGGAATATAGATACAATAAATGAAATAAAATGCAACTAAATGTAAGCAGTAAAGATGACAAGGTATCTTGCCTGAGGTTATGTGCAAAAGAGAATAATCCAGTAGCTCTAACCGGCAAATAAACAAAGCAAGAAAAGCCAAATCCTGCAGATGACTCTGGATGCTGCAACAAACATCAAAACGAGTTTGGAATAAAAGATATGCCTAGGAAACGCCTGTCCAAAAGTTAAATTCTGAAACAGGGGCAAAATCGTAATTTTTGGTCAAAACGATGTCCGCCGTTGGACCCGCTTTGCACCGTAATGCGCGCTAGAACCTACGGTCTCTAAAGTCGTCAAACTACATGTCTAAAGATTTGTTTTGATGAGATGAACCCAATGGTATGTCCAATTTTGGATTCCGATGGACCGTGCACAAAATCGCCCGTTGAGTGGGATTGTGGGCCCGCCAAAATAGCGTCCCAGTCAACCTTCTCAGAATTGAACCACACTTGGCTCACAGGACCAGAAAAATATTTTGAGTCCAATGGCGCAAGTTTCGTCGTGATTTGATGAGTGTACACGAAGTTGTGACTTAATTTGCAAAGGATCGATACGGGGGTATCTCGACGGATACGCACTGATTTCGTCGCACACATACAACAAAATCGGGTTCCGTTAGTTCCCACACGTCGACAACATCCATACGTGCCTTTCGATGCGTATAGTGTGCGACCACGTCGTCCGGTTTGTCGGGATGGACGTCGTATCGGGGTGTTTTTCTACTTTTTTGAAATCAGAATTTTACATTTTTTTGAGAACTTTAACTACGTGTAACTTTTTACATACTAGATGAAAAGTGAATCCAGAAGGTGCGTCACAATCTCGGTTATGTTGTCTTTGACTATCTTCAATTAGTTTCTACAAAATTTTAATGTACGTAAGGAAAAGTGGTCGACAAGTTGATGTTTCAAAACAGTTTTTAATATTCCAGAAAAATAGTTTTTCTCCAACTTCGTCTCGATTTTTCGAGCAATTTGGATGGCCATGTCAAAATCCACCTGGGGGATCTCGAAGAGGGTCATGTGGGCTTTCTACACGAATTTACGGATCTAAAAACGGATTTAAAATGAGAGAGAGAGATCGATCGGGGAAGTGGGATACCTTGAAGTTGATTTCTGTTGTTGTTGTGGGTGTTTGTTTGTTCTTGTTGCTGTCGCCGTGACGACCGAGAGGCGGGGATGATGTCGCTCCGGCGAGGCTGGCACGCATGCCGAGGAGAGGAAGGAGGATGGAGGATAGAGGAGGAAGAAGATGGAGAAGAAATTAGGATTAGGTCATATATATATATATATATATATATATATATATATATATATATATATATAGGAAGGGGGGTCGGCTCATACTATGCAGCTGCTAATGGGGTTGGGCGGCCTAATGTTGCTGCTACTGCTATTCATTTGTTTGGGTGGTCGGTTCCCACATGGTGGGGCCGACCACTCATTGCCTTTTTTTTTAACAAATCTTTTAACTTTTTTTTTCTTATCTCTTTTATATATATATATATATATATATATATATATATATATATATATATATATATAAAATCTCCACAAATTCAAAAGAAAATTTTACTCTTATCTACCCATATATAAAATCAATTTAACCATATGTACATATATAGTTAAATTCATTTGACAATAAAATTAACTAAATAATAATATTAATATTTAATATAATAAATCTGTTTATTTAGTCACCATAAATTAACTTTAATAAAATAATAAAAATAGTCCAATGGGTGAACTTACCACGCGCCCTCATTTAAGTCCAGAAAATTGTACAACGTGTTGCAAAATATTTTTAATAATAAAATACCAATAATTGTACAAATAGTTAAATAATTAGGAATTGTACATAAAGTTCTAAAATAATTTAGAAAATATTTCTAAGTACCTAAAATATGTCTACATGGCCACCTTGGTCACACCACATGCCTGCATGGGCTTAAATTTGGTACGGGCCCTATTCGGACAGAATTAGACAAACCGGGTCATCTAAAAATCAATATATAAAATAATATTTAATTAAAATAATTTAAATAAGTCCATTCACAACTTGGCCTAGTTTTCCTAATTTGGACATCATCATGGCTAGGATTTCCCTGGCATGGTTAATATACTAGTCAAGGCACACTGCTACAACTTTCGTGCTAAAGGTCATGGTCGTCTAGTGCTCCAAAACTCAACAATAGCTAAGGTAATTTCTAATAATTAATAAAAATTATAAATTGCATAAAATAAATTTTTAAGTCTTTTTAAATAAAAAAATATTTAGAAAAATTAGGAGTTTTACATCATACCCAACTTACAAGAATTTTGTCCTCGAAATTTAGGAATAATAGGGTAGATAGGGTTGAGGGATAGAAAGAGTTTGCCAATACCAAAATACAATTAAATTTTTGGAGGAGGCGATGAAACGGTGTTCGACACAACCATGCATTAGAAAACTTTGAAGTCGATATATAAGAAGATACGTCAAGGTTATGGTATTGAATAAGGGTTGCTAGTGAAGGTAACAAAATTTTGATAATCCAATTTAGAAAATAGTAAGGAATTGAGTAGACCAAAGAGACTAATTTAGACACTTGGAAGATGTGGTTCCTTAATAGAAAACTGGATATTAATCATCTTGGTCGAGGGTTTGATTAAGTGATGATTAGAATCACTCTCGTGTGTTCAAGAATGATTGGAAGGCACGGTAAAAAATTTAGGATTGAGGAAATGAAAGAGTAGTCGAAGGCTAGGATATAGCCACATGGGTCAGTCGATTGCTATCTAAATTCGTGTGGAAAATAACTGATAGGGAAACTAAAGGTGATCTATTGCATCTATCTACCAATTACAGTGTCTTGTCTTTCTAAAAATAAGTGAAAGACAAAACAGTAAGGAGTTCAAAGACGATGCTATCGAGTACGAAATACGAGGTTCACAGGCGACAGAAATAATTCAGAAGGGAGTTTTCAATGTGTCGTGGATGAGACTCTAGGGCAAGTTTAAATATGTCTCCATCCCCGTAGAATAATATATAAAAAGCGAACCAAAGTTCAATAGGTTGATCAGACTATCATGCACCGGTTCTGATTAGACAATATGTTAGTAGGTGTACCCAATAAAATATATCATGATCAAGCTCGAAAAGATAAGCTTGCAAAACTAAGGCTACATTAGCAGCATCAGATTGTTGAACTACAAGTAAGGGAGGTAATGATGAAGGAATTTTTAAATAGTCCAAGATCTTTTAAAATCAAGGCTCGTCCGAAGTTTGGGCCTATACAGTTGTCCTAGTGTTTCTTCATTTATGGCTTGGTAGACTAGATAAGGTAGGGTCCTCTGAATTTCTAGTCTGAGTAAACTTATCAACATGGGTCACAAGGACAAAGGCTTTGTTGGGCCGTGAGGTATTCTACCCAACTTACAAGAGTTAAGCAAGTGGTGTGATGGGACAATAGGTCAAGCAATCAAGATAAAGCACAAATTTAAGCATTTAAGGAATTAAGTAGAACAAAATCATATATCGGATCGAAAGAATTGAGTCGAGATTGAGTCTCTAATTGAAGCCAGGGAGTATTTTGGTATTATGGTAGAGGTTATAGTTTAGCCATTTTGACCCTAAGGTCGTATCAAGAAATAGAGTACAAGGAGACGTGTTTTAGTGGGACATGATATATCTACATGAAGGTGTGCTCGTCTAGATCTTACATATAAAATTTGTTGGAAGAAAAAGTCTAGTGTTGTACTCCAAATATCCAAGTCACGGTAAGGAACGCCAAAAGATCAAAAATAGAAAGTGGGAGTTCATGGGGTGACAATTTATGCACAAAAATAAAGGAGATCAAGTTAAAGCATGAGATGAAATTAATTTAAGGAATCCAGTAAAATAATAATTTAGGGACACAGTTCTAGTGAGAAGATAGTCTTCTAGATGAATACAGTCAAAGAGCGATCAATTCGTTATTCAATCCACAACGGTTAGTAGGTCACGAGGAAAGGTCGAGTAAGTCAAGATTGGGATACAGTCGCATAGTTTGGTAGATGACTAACAACACTTGTGTACATACTACTATCATGGTCATGAGTGATATGGCAATTAGTGTGGAGTACATCTATCTTATTAGAGCTATCTTGATGGCCTACCATTAAGATTTTAGCTCAATTTTCCTCCAAAAGTTCCAAAATTAAACTTTCAAAAATAAACCACCAAAATTTGTATTCTCTCCAAGCCGTTCAAATTCATCATAAAAAATTTAAATTACTTTCATAAATCTCAAAGCAAATTTTTATCATGTTACTACTGACTTTTTCAAAATTTTACATCTTCAATTCAACTTTTAAACTCAAGAGTTCAGGAATCATGAATCTATATATAAAATATCCATAATCAATCATAACTTTAAAACTCTACAAAACTAATAGCTCCTCAGATAAAAATTTCTAGCACATACAAAGTAATCTCAAAATTTTAGCTCAATATTTTAATGCACTCATCAATTATAACTTCTATTCATACTAAGTCATTCCAACATAATCACAACTTTTAAATGGTAACTTTATTTGATCAATCAAAACAACCTTATCACATCATTAATATATTTCTATTTTATTTCAAAATTTGTGATATTAGCAATCCAACATTAAACTAATTTTTCAAATAATCTTATCAGTCATAAAATCATTTTTTTTACGAAATTTAGTATCCAAATTCACAATTTTTTTAAAAAAACCAAAATCTAAATAGATTTGTAAATCCTCAATCATAGGACACAATTTAAAATAAAGAAAAAAAATTCTCAGAATTTGTTTTCATAACTTTCAAATATTTTAAACCAAAAATTTAGAAATCATTACTTCTACAAAAAAAATTAAAATTTTAATAAACATATTAACCATAACTTGTACGACTCAATTTAAATAATTTCTTCTGCCATAATTAAAATCTAAAATCATTTTCAAACCAAATTTATAACTGTTCAAAGGTGTATAACTATAATCCAATAAATCATAAATATCACAACTCGAAAATCAAATCAATTTTACATTTGTTCAAAGTTGTATAGCTATAACCCATAATTCATAAATATCAAAACTCAAAAATCCAATCAATTTCTTAAATCAATGGTATAAAGAATCTAGCTTTTTCTTTTTCTTTTTTTTGCAGTATCAATCCTATGGTGTTTACTATTTAGAAATCTCAAGATTAAAACTTTCCTTCGTAATATCCTACTTTATAAATTATTAATCATTAAATCACACTAAAAAGCCTTTTTAACTCAATTAGAGTCTTGAATATATTTCAATTGCCAATATAACCATTCTAGCCATGTGTGTGACCTATGAGCATATACTAGTGTAGTCATCTTCCTAGTTGACACTAAGCACGAAAATAAGAATCAACGGTAGTAAGGAATCAAGCAAGATGTAATTCAAGAAAGTCGAACGAGAGTTCAGAATTTGAAGCCAGGGGAAGAGGTCAAGCTATATGGATGAGATTCCTAGATTCTAATCCTATGTTGCAGGCTCACATCGGTACAGTAACGTAACCGAAGTGACAAACTTGACCTGCATGGGCCACCACAAAAACATGTAATGCCCCAGTCCCAAAATACTTAGGACTATGTACGTATCCATGCCAGCTGCATACATACGAAGTATACTCCAATGTATGGAAACCTCGTATGAATACATAAGCTGTAAAATGCAGTAAACCAAGAGTAATCTAATCTCATCCACAAATGAAGAATAAAAGATATCATATAATCAACTGTAATAAGTCTTTGTACAATACGTTGGGCGGAGACAAATCTACTACCAACAAGTAAGAAAAAATATACATGAAAACGAAAATGGTTTGGCGGGAGTAGCAAAGCAAGACCCAAAACACGTCATCTACGAATGAATAGAGAAGATTGCGACCTCGACTAGAACACCTGCAATATCACAGAAATACACACCTGGAGAGATAACCAGGTCCTCAGAGGGACGTAACAAGATACAGGAAGAACATGCCATGTATAACTGCAATTGTAACACTATAAAACTACGACACGACTGGGTCCTTAACCATCTATGTGATATGCACATTGAGGACAACGTTCTATGCAGGGGCTGTAAGATCAGCAGAGTAAATAAAGAGTGGCAGTAGGTAGTGCTCATCCGAGTCACTATCGGCCATGGGCAGTAAGTAGCGCTCATAAGAGTCACTATCGGCCCGGGACAGAAGGTAGCGCTCATACGAGTCACTATCAGCCCACAAATGTGTGTAAAAAGTAAATGTAGCCCCTACGCTAATAGCTGTCCCCTCCCCCCAATGATACTGTACATGCATCGTAACCACGACACACCAACACATGTCGCATTCACAATACTATTTTATAATAGATAACTGTCAAGTCTTCTAACATGCATCTATTGATAGTTATTCCTACGCATGCGTACGGGTGATCAGCCAATACGCAAGTGACCACTACATGATACTCACAACTCACACACAACTCGTGATACAATCGTGACAAAGTCAATGACATGTATTCTATTGACGGAAGTCTCTTAACTCTAGGTCCACAAGCAAAAAAATAATAATAAACAAGGAATATAGATACAATAAACGAAATAAAATACAACTAAATGTAATCAGTAAAGCTGGCAAGGTATCTTGCCTGAGGTTATGTGCAAAAGAGAATAATCCAGTAGCTCTAACCGGCAAATAAACAAAGCAAGAAAAGCCAAAACCTGCAGATGACTCTGGATGCTGCAAAAAACATCGCGAACAAGTTTGGAATAAAAGATATGCCTAGGAAATGCCTGTCCAAAAATTAAATTCTGGAATAGGGGCAAAATCGTAATTTTGGGTCAAAACGATGTCCGCTGTTGGACCCGCTTTACACCGAAATGTGTGCCCGAACCTATGGTCTCTAAAGTCGTCAAACTACATGTCTAAAGATTTGTTTTGATGAGACGAACCCAACGGTATGTCCAATTTTGGATTCCGGTGGGCCGTGCACAAAATCGCCCGTTGAGTGGGATTATAGGCCCGTCAAAATAGCGTCCCAGTCAACCTTCTCATAATTGAACCAAACTTGGCTCACAGGACCAAAAAAATATTTTGAGTCCAATGGCACAAGTTTCGTCACGATTTGATGAGTGTACACGAAGTTGTGACTTAATTTGCAAAGGGTCGATACGGGAGTATCTCGACGGATACGCACTGATTTCGTCGCGCACATGCAACGAAATCAGGTTCCGTCAGTTCCCATACGTCAACAACATCCATACGCGCCTTTCGATGCATATAGTGCACGACCACGTCTCCCGGTTTGTCGGGATGGACGCCGTATCGGGGTGTTTTTCTACTTTTTTGAAAACAGAATTTTACATTTTTTTGAGAACTTCAACTACGTGTAACTTTTTACATACTAGATGAAAAGTGAATCCAAAAGGTGTGTCACAAATTCGGTTATGTTGCCTTTGACTGTCTTCAATTAGTTTCTACAAAATTTTAATGTACGTAAAGAAAAGTGGCCGACAAGTTGATGTCTCAAAACAGTTTTTAATATTCCAGAAAAATGGTTTTTCTCCAACTTTGTCTCGATTTTTCGAGCAAGTTGGATGGCCATGTCAAAATCCATCCGGGGGATCTCGAAGAGGGTCATGTGGACTTTCTACACGAATTTACGGATCTAAAACGGATTTAAAATGAGAGAGAGATCGATCGGGGAAGTGGGATACCTTGATGTTGATTTTTGTTGTTGTGGGTGTTTGTTTGTTGTTGTTGCTGTCGCCGTGACGACCGGGAGGCGGGGATGCTGTCGCTCCGGCGAGGCTGGCACGCATGCCGAGGAGAGGGAGGATGATGGAGGAGAGAGGAGGAAGAAGATGGAGAAGAAATTAGGATTAGGTCATATATATATATATATATATATATATATATATATATATATATATATATATATATATATATATATATATATATATATATATTAAAAGGGAAGGGGGGTCAGCTCATACTATGCTGCTGCTAATGGGTTGGGCGGCCTAATGTTGCTGCTACTGCTATTCATTTGTTTGGGTGGTCAGTTCCCACATGGTGGGGCCGACCACTCATTGCCTCTCTTTTTTTAACAAATCTTTTAACTTTTTTTCTTATCTCTTTTATATATATATATATATATATATATATATATATATATATATATATATATATATATATATATATATATATATATATATATATACCTTCGAAATATCCACAAATTCAAAAGAAAATTTTAATCTTATCTACCCATATATAAAATCAATTTAACCATATGTACATATATAGTTAAATTCATTTGGCAATAAAATTAACTAAATAATAATAATAATAATAATAATAATAATATCTAATAGAATAAATCTGTTTATTTAGTCACCATAAATTAACTTTAATAAAAATAGTCCAATGGGTGAACTTACCACGCACCCTCATTTGAGTCCAGAAAATTGTACAACGTGTTCCAAAATATTTTTAATAATAAAATACCAATAATTGTGCAAATAATTAAATAATTAGGAATTGTACATAAAGTTCTAAAATAATTTAGGAAATATTTCTAAGTACCTAAAATATGTCTACATGGCCACCTTGGTCACACCACATGCCTGTATGGGCTTAAATTTTGTTCGGGCCCTGTTCGGGTTGAATTGGATAAACCGGGTCATGTAAAAATTAATATATAAAATAATATTTAATTAAAATAATTTAAATAAGTCCATTCACAACTTGGCCTGATTTTTCTAGTTTGGACATCACCATGGCTAGGATTCTCCTGGCATGGTTAATATACTAGTCAAGGCACACTGCTATAACTTCCGTGCTAAAGGTCATGGTCGTCTAGTGCTCCAAAACTCAACAATGGCTAAGGTCATTTCTAATAATTAATAAAAATTATAAATTGCATAAAATAAATTTTTAAGTCTTTTTAAATAAAAAAAATATTTAGAAAAATTAGGGGTTTTACACCTGCTCTCCAGTATTCTGGTTGTGGGACGTGACAACACGTTATTTCAAATTACACATAGTTTATAGTCGTGTTTATTCTTGACTAGTCGTTAGTGTTACATGTTGCATTACATTTCAGTATATAGTATCACATTACTTGGTTTCACTTACTATATTATTTTATTGTTGTATTTTGTATCGTACAATATTTGTTTGGATGTACTTGCTCCTTTCCTAACTGGATTGTTGACATTTTAAGTATACTTCTGATGGAGCAGGACGAAGCCAATCCCTAGAGGGATTTATTATATTTGTATTCCTTAGTTTTACTTTCTAATTTGATTCCATTAGCTGCTACCAGATTTGTCTTCGGGTAACCTTATCCAGTGTTATAATAAATTTGTGATCAGACTCTTGATTGTAGTGCCCCGACCCGCAAGATGCCTTATGATGGATGTTGGTTCGATGAAGCCTTGTTGGACTTGGGATTATACGAATGATCGCTTGGAAGGCTATGCGATCGTGGTAGGAATCGCCTTATAAAAGTAAGTAGTGTTGAACTCTTCGAAGATCCTTTAGCATCACGCTTAATAAAAGGATAGTATGCTATGTTGATCGTTGAATCGTTGAATAACACCTTGCATGAAAGTCGAAAAGATAATTAATCACATGAACCGAAAGTTGTTGCTAATCATTTAATGAATGGTGTGCTTTGAATCATTTCAATGAATTGTATGCTTGCGTGCTTGGCAATGAATTACATGACAGGTGAAGGCAAAGCCCCAAATACTTGGGCATTGAGTATATCGAGCCTTAGCTCGACGAATGTATGGTAACACAGATAATAAGACCCAAGAACTGGGCAGTGAGTATGCTTGAATTATGCTCGAATGAACATATGTTAAATAGATGCTAAGTCTCAGGAATTGGGCGGTGAGTACATTGAGTTTGGTTGGACAGATGTATGGTATCAAAGATATGGGAAAGAGATTGAGTAACAACATTCTATTATCTTGTGCCGATGTAGAATGTTGGTTAAGCTAAGACCCTAGATTGGGCCGATAATAATGTGAGCGTTGGCTCAAGGCAAGATGGCAATACGAATGAGAATGATGGTTATTACTTAGTTTTCCTTATCATGCATTATATGTTTTCTTCTTAGATAAGTTGTATATAATTGCATGGCCATGGACAACTTGTCGACAAGGTGGTTCCTCGAACGGTATTCTAAGGCCTTGGAAACTGATTCATCCTGGAGGGAACCTCGTGCTGAAGTAGTAGCACAATGCTGAAGCAGTAGCACGGTATACGGGACCTTCAGTGGGGCTAGCTATCCGCACTGCAAGGGGCACCGTTATACATGTAAGATGGTCCATGATGACGTGTAGTCAGTGACCTTCATATAGATAGGTCCAATGCTAATGATGTCTTATACAGGAAGAGTAAGTTATTACTCAAATACAAGGAAGGATGTCGGCTGTTGGTGAGATTCACCTAAAAGGGTGATAATCATGATAATATGATGTTGTTCCTAACAACGTCTTGTGCAGGCTGAGTAATTATTAAAGATGTACAGGAATGGCTAAACGACCGTGGGTAAGATATCACCAAAGGGTTATACCATATTACTTTACATTATACTGCATGAATAAATGTATGCTTTACTTCTGTCGGATATGAACTGCTAATTGATCCTATGGCAACGAGAAAGACCACTTTTAATAATGTTCTACAACATCATTACTTAGTGTTGTCTTCATAGGTGAGTTGGGCCATCACCGCTCGCCCGTACATTAATGATGTACTGACCCATGTTGTGGGCAATATTACAGGTGTATGTGTATAGGGAAAATCGTTTGATCAGTGCTTGGCATCGATGAATCGGATGGGTGTGCAAAAGCTCTTCTTACAAGACGATGTCTTCTGCTATACGGGACATAATGTATGGAATAGTGTAATTCAGTTGTACCAGTAAGATTGTAGCCAAATTGGCAAGTACGTTGTAAAGAAGTCAGCATATTCAATTGTAGCCTAAAGGACAAGAGTATATATTCAGTTGGCTATTCAAGAGTCTTGTAATCAGTTGTAAACTCTGTATTCCGCTGTAAGTATTGTAATCCATTGCAATTATCAATAATGAGACACATTTCTTCATATCTTGTGTGACTTCAATTTATCTGATTAGTTTTGCTATGTTGTCGTTGTTTTCGGAGAAATACCAGGAACTATAATGGTTTTGCCTTGTACAAGTGTAATCTACTTGTACGGCATCATGCCCAATAGCTATTTTTTGATCCTCTGGGGTCAGGGCGTGACACGCTATGCCACTTATGTGGCGTAGGTTAGGCGTGCCTTACGCATACCCGAATATCATACGGGCGCGGGTCGCAACACGTTTTTATAGTGGTCCATACAGGTCACGTATTTGCAACTAGTACGAATTTGTAGTAGTGCATAGGTTTAGCCGTGCTACTATGAGCCTGCAAGATTGATAATTTCTAACAGATTCTAGGAATAGGGAACTCATTCACAGAATAGGATTTTCGATCACTTGATCATCTTTTCTACCATGAATTCCTTTGACTTGGTCTTTATAATTGATTATATCTACTATGAACCCTTGATTTTATTTGATGGATTGACCACTTAAGTGTGGTTCCACACCAGGATGACTTTTATGGATCATGATATATTTTTTTGATGACATTGCACAACTACAACTAGAAGTGATTTTAGATACATATTGGATCATCATATTTTTTCTTAGTAGTGTTAGGTCAACCTTTAGGATTTATTTTTGACCCTTTGTAACTTAGGATTAGATTAGAAATGACTAGAAAGCCAAGATAGAGTTATGGTTTACAATTGCTTCTATAAACTCGAGGATACCTATGATGATGATATGAACTTCATTGAATAAAGATGTTGATAGCTCTACACAAAAGACAATTACTTTTATAAATTTGAGGTTATATATGAAGAAAACATCAAATTCATTGATAGAGATGTTATTAATTCTACACAAAGACTGTACAAATGGTTTAAAAAGATTTTTATGGAAAAAAAAATTATCCTTAAGGATTTTTTATTAATTTTCGAAAACAGATTTCAAAATGGCCAAGACATTCTTTAGAGGAAACAAAAATATTAAGGTTAAATTTTGATGAAATAAATAGAATAGTGTAAAAGGAATATGGGTTAAGAATTTATAAATCTGGAGGATATGGGTATTTATTACTCGAGGGTTAATCATAAAGACGGCGATCAATAGCTAATCTAAAATATATAGATGCCTATCATTAGAGATTTGAGTAAATAACTTGGTCTATTGGATAGAACATGTTTATTTGCTAGTGGAAGAAGAACTCCTTCTATTTATAGAGAACCGAGCACATATGTGATGTGCAATAGGGTTCCTGAGATATGAAAGAATCTGTCGTCATTATACGGTACGGGCTTCTGCGGCGCTGACACGTAGCGAACATCGAGATTCCTCTCAAACAAGATCTCTGGTGGTTATAAACATAACCGAAGGAGGTGACACATGGCGCGTGTCGATTTGCTTGCTCAGATACAGCCGAGTAAATCTTGGAATTTCATCCTAGATTTGGAGTCTAACTGATCCTCGTCTAAGATTTAAATCAATCTGATATAATATTAATCATGATTTTATCCCAATATTCTCTATAAGAGTGGGTTTAAACAAACCAATTGGGGTGGACCCATGCTTCCTGCGTCTCTGGTGAGGACTAACTGCTGCTGTGCTTCTGGGGCGACGAGTAGACCGTGCTTCTGGAGACGACGAAACCTTTGTGCTTTCAGGCGACGAGTGGACTTAGCTTCGAATGACGAGAAGACTTCTGTGCATATAGAGCAACTTATGAAGCTGTGTTTCGGACTACCGGAGTCACTGTGCTGTAGGCGACAAGTAGGCTTGTGCTTCAGGTTGGCGAGGTTACTGTGCTTTTGGGGCGACAGGTTGACTTGCATTGGTTGCGATAGAAGTTCTCAAGTCTCTTGTAGAGAAGTGACTTAAGCTTCTGATCCGGAGCAGATGACTGCGCCGTGGGAATGGAGATGGTGTGAGCATATCACCATCATGCGCCTCATGCGGACGCAGGTAAGTAGCTGCTCCTCTGAACAGTGAAGGCGTTGGCTGTGAAGGGAAAGGTATGACATCCTTGCGCGTCTAAGGTTGGCGCAGGCAAGTAGCTACGCCTCTGGAGTGAAGATACTGGCTTCTGAAATAAAAGAAGGGAAGGGGGGCCTACCACCATATTATTTCTGAGGTTGGTGCAGGCAGGTAGCTACACCTCTGGCTTGAAGGCTCTGGCTTCTTCAAAGTGCTGAGTTATTGATAAGCTTCTGAGAGACTGCGCCTACAAGAAAATCAGAACATGCTTCGGTGGAGGTCAATCTTCCAGCGTGTGTATCAAGAAGAAGGAAGGCTGCGCTTCGATGAAGACTGCATCCCTTGTAGATCCCTCTAGGCTTCTGTCGAATCTGTACTAGATCATTTGTAGAAGAACAGAATTAGTCCCTTATGTATAGTCCTGATGTGTCTGTACTAGACTTTGGTAGACATGACAATAAAGGGACTTCTCTCCATATCTTCTATTTTGTCTTTTTAGTACTGAGCCTCAGTCTTTTGCATCTTCTGCGCTTTGGCGAAGGGATGTCTTCAGCTGAGATTTTTCATGCTTCTACAAGACCCCCTTCAAAGTGTCCCGAACTTGAGTCAAGCTTGGGATGCTTTGAACAGAAGCATGAACACGTGTCAGGACTGTACGAGCTGGGTGATGGCTGGTGTCACGCCTAGCTCTTTAGCATTAATTGTCCTGAGTCATCATTTCAGAGCATGGGCTCCTGATGGCTTCTTGATATTGGAGCCTCTTGCGTCTTTACAGGGATCGCAAATCTCTTTAGCATAGGAGGTTCAGAGCCATGTTCCTTTGGTCACTCGCAGTACTGTCATCTGTCATGTAGTGGAGTTTTAGCTTAACTTGTAAGCCTCCTTCTGACCGATGTCTGGCTCGTGCTTGGACCACGCGAATAGCCTACATAAAGGACTGTCCCCCTTCAAGAGAAGACTCAGCTGCTTCAACAATGGCCTTGCTTGCCCAATGTTCGGCTCCTGATGATCCTGGAGTTTGCTTGAGGCGACCGTCGGTGGAAAATCTTTTTATCCAAAGAAGCTGCAGTAGAACTACTGCTAGATCTCGAGACGTCCCGCATCCTAGATGTCGTGGGTGTTAATGGCATCTCGAACCCTAGCTTCCTGACTTTGCATTGGTTGCCATACTGACCGAGGAATGGTAAGGCCTGCTGCTGTGGTTGCTCTCTTCGGACAGCTGGGGAGATAGGAGAGTCCTGTGCTGGTCTTTATCCCCACCTCGGGCCAGCAGCAGCTTCGGGCGGTGGCTTCCTTTTGACTAGGAAGTGATTGTCTTTGTCACCGCTATTTCAGCTTTTTTTTATGTGTATGTAACTACGAAGGGTCTGTAATAGGTCCTTGTAGCCACATGTTTTTATATGTAGAAGCTTTCTTGTTCCCTTTGCTTTTGTCTTCAGAATAAAGAGGGAATCTTCATAATGGATTTGTATGACCAGAGATAATATGGACGTGGTAGGTTTGATCTTTGTCGGGGTATAGAACAACAATCCAGAGGTAATATGGACGTAAATTATTTTCTAGACCGCTGGAATAATCATAGAGCTGATGCGAGAAGAACGACTACTCAGAGGTAATGTGGACATGGTAGTCGCATCTTCCAGGCATAAAAGAGCAATCCAGAGGTAATTTGGATGTGAAGTGCTTCATCTACTTGAGAGAATATATAGGAGAAAGAGCGAGAGATCCCCTTATCAGAACTCATGGGCACCCTTTTCAGGGGATGTGAGTGCCTATGCTGGTTCTGTCTTCAGACGTAATACTCCTTTAGGAACTTGCCGTTAATGGACATCATTAGCAAGTCCCCACTAGGCTTAGCTAGCCGATAAGCACCGTTGGAGTACACCGTTTCTATGACGAACGGTCCTTCCCACTTGGGCTTGAACTTCCCAGCCGTCTTGTGGCTCATCACTATTGGTCTCCGTACTACTAAGATGAGGTCGCCCACCTGGTAGGATCTTTTATGGACCTTTTTGTTGAAGGCCCCAGAGATGAGAGCTTGGTAAAGCTCAATCCTTTGTTGCGCGAGCAAGCACTTTTCATCCAACGCTTCTAACTCTTGTAACCGCCTGCACTGATTATCTTCGACGGTTAACTGATTAGTGATGGCTACCCATAAGGACGGGATTTGAATCTCCAAGGGGAGGACAGCCGCGCTCCCATAGACCAAGGAGAATGGTGTATTGCCTGTAGGTACACGAACAGTCGTACGGTAAGTCCATAGACATTCGCCTAACTTCTCATTCCAGTCACGTTTGTTGGAGGAGATAACCTTTTTGAGGAGTTTGACAATGGTTTTGTTGAATGCCTCGGCCAATCCATTAGCTACCGGGTTGTAAGCCGTTGACGCCATATTCTGAATTCGGCTTTTGTCACAGAACCGGTGGAATGCATGGCTTACGAACTGAGGACCGTTATCGTGAATGATCCTTCTGGGAACTCTGAAGCGATAAATAACGTGATGTTTGATGAAACTGATCACGTTGGAAGTCTTCACCTCTACCAATGGTACTGCTTCTGCCCATTTGGAGATAATCCGTAATGGCGAGGATGAACTGGTGTCCTTTGGAGGATGGTGGGCTAACTGGCCCCACGATATCCATTCCCCAGGCTTCGAATGGCTACGAGGCCACCGTGGGGTGTAAATATTCTGAAGGTTGATGGTTAAAATCTGCATGAAATTGGCACGCCCGATATTTCTTTGCATACTCAACAGCATCTGCCATCATAGTGGGCCAGTAATAGCCCATACGGCACAGCCGGTCTTGTAGCTTGGGGCCCGGCTGGTGGGCTCCGCAGGTTCTATCATGCGCTTCTCTGAGTGCTTCTTGTGCCTATGTACGAGACAAACAGTGTAAGAGAAGTCCGTCATATGAGCGATGATATAGCATTTTTGTAGCCGAATCGTAGATGAAACGGAGTGAGCGCCTCCTGATAGAAGCTGCTTCTCTTGGGTCTTCAGGCAGAATCCCATAAACTGCATAGTCTATAAATGGGAACCGCCAATCCCTGGTGCCATCATCCGTTTCTACTTATAACGAGTAGTTCTGACATGCGTGTAGGGCATTCTTTGGACAGACTAACTCCCGGCCCGTTACTGAAATGGTATGATGAGATCCAACGGGGGTGGCCAAAGAGGCGACGAGACCGGCTAGTACATCGGCCTCCAAGTTCTGCAACCGTGACACATATTCTATAAAGAATCCTGTGAAGGTGGAGACAATGACGATTGTCGCCTGGTGGTAAGGGATTAAGTCCTCATGTCGAACCTCGTACTGACCTCGAACCTGGCTGATGATCAATTTTGAGTCTCCATAGGCCTCGATGTAGTCAACCCCCAGCTGTTTGGCGAGTTGGAGTCCGATGATGAGGGCGTTATACTCTGCAGCATTGTTGGTGCATGACTCCGTAAGAGAATATGTACGATTGATAACTAGGTCGTTTGGAGTAACAAGGACGATCCCGACCCCTGCTATGATTTTACCCTTTGGCCTCGCTCTTGAGGCTCTATCAAAGAACATGCGCCATACTGAGTTGTCTGAAACTACGTTGGACTCCAGTACTTCATCGGGGATTTCTTCGTAGAGTTTTGAATTTTCTAGCACCGGATGAGCCGCCAGGAAATCTGCCAACGCTTGGCCTTTGACTGCCTTCTGTGAGATGAACACCATGCCGTAAGGAGTCAAGAGGATTACCCATATGGCTAGTCATGAATTCAGTACCCCTGGCTTGGTCATAAGGACTCTGAGAGGGTTGATCCTGGTGTAAACCCCCATATTTTATGCAGAATTTTTTTACAATTTTATTATTTTTTTATACATTTTTTTTATTTATTTAGTTGTAGTTAAGGTATGTATATATATATATATATATATATATATATATATATATATATATATATATATATATATATATGCAAATGACCTCTAGCCTAGTGGTTAAGAGAGATGCATGCGGCCCAAATGGTCGGGAGTTCGAGTCTCAGTGGAGACAAGTTCGTCACAATTATCCATTGTTTCAAAAAAAAAAAAAAAATATATATATATATATATATATATATATATATATATATATATATATATATATATATTATTGGTGTGTATGTGTTATACTATTAAATATAGTCTACAACATTATTTAGAATTTTTAGATAGTGATTTATAATATTTTTATTTTTAATGCTAGCTAAATTGCTCTAAGTTTCATATAAATATATATATATATATACATATATATAACTATATATGTATTGAGTTAAAAAAAGAAAAGAAAAAGAAAACAAGCTAGCACTGTAGCCGCAGCTACAGTGCTGTAGATAACCCGACCCCCCCTTCTAAATCAGCGGATTCAATAAAGAAGAATCCTTCTTTATTTTCGATTCGGATTTGATCCTATCCCTTTGATCTCCTGAAATTGGATGGTATAGCAATTCCTAACCTATGCGAGATCCGATCCAGTCTCGTATTCCCATTGATAATACGAAATCAGCTTGGTCACATCCGAGCATATATACGCGCGGAGGAGAGTCATGGAGTTCTTCAAAAACAAAATCGTGTATACCTAAATCCATCAACCTCGACCCCAACACTCGACTCCTGGAGCACCCCCACACCCCGACGAACTGCCCCTGGCCGCTGACAGTGCCGCACCACCGCGCGAACGCCGCCAGCCAGCCCAGGCCGACACAGAAAATAGAGGCCACTCTGTTTTCGACCACCGCAGGTACCCTCCTTCCTCTCCATTGTATTTTCTTCATGCTCTACCGTTTCCAGTTCTACAAAGTCCTATAGGAAGACCTTATAACCCTCTCGAAACCCTCCAAAGGGAATTTGATATAAACTCGTGTATCGCCATGGAGCTCGATGCGAAGTTGAGCAAAATTCTGTTCAAAAATAGAGTTTAGAAGGTTGTCCCGACCCCTACTTGCAACCCAATTTTCGAACAAAACACTAGGGTTTTCATGAAACTAAATTAACACGGTCGAAGTCAACATAACCGAGATCAAAATGCATCTCGTAGATGTAAATTTCATCAATTGTACAGAAAGTTATGTAAAGTTGAACTTGTGCGAAAAATTGTGTTAAAAATATTAAAAACTTTAGAAAACTTCCCGATAAGGCGTGCGCCCCGATAAACCGGACGACGTGGTCGCACACTATACGCATTGAAAGGCGCATATGGATGTTGTCGACGTGTGGGAACTGACGGAACCCGATTTCGTTGTGCGTGCACGACGAAATCAGTGTGTATCCGTCGAGATACCCCCGTATCGACGTTTTGCAAACTTGGCCATAACTTTGTGCACGTTCGTCGGATCGACGCGAAGCGCCAGCAGGACTGTATCGATTTTCTGGTCCTGTATGCCAAGTTGGTCTGATTCTAAGAAGGTTGATCGGAGCGCCAAATTTGGCGGGACCGCAACCCAACCCAATGGGCGATTTTGTGCACGGCTCATCAGAATCCAAGATTGGACATACTGTTGAGTTCGTCTCCTCAAACCGGACCCACAAACATGTAATTTGATGACTTTGGAGACCGTCGATTCTGGCACACGTTTTGGTGCAAAACAGGTCCAACGGCGGATATCATTTTGACCCGAAATTACGATTTTGCCCCTGTTCCAGAATTGGACTTTTGGACAGGCATTTCCTGGATATATCACTTATTTCGAGTATGTTCTTAATGTTTGTTTCATCATTCGGAGTTGTTTAGAGATTGTGACATTTTTGTTGATGATATTATAATTTTTAGACTGCCACCTTCGCACCACCAGGCAAGATACCTTTCCACCTTACTCTGTGATTTACGTATTCTTATTTTCAGTTGTTATTTTCAACATTTCTTATTTGTTGTTATTATAAAACTGTGCGTCCAAGTCACACTTGGATGCAAGCAACTCTATCGGTCGTTTTCTTGTCGTTATTTATTTCTCTTGTATTGACTTAGTCTAGTGACCACCCATTGTTGATGAGGTATTGGTATATCTCATACGGCCTTGACACTTGCTTTACCACATGTTTTGAGTCACATGTAGGATACGTACCCACGTAGTTGGCTGGCCACCGATACGTATGGAGCGTGCGACGGATACGAGTAACTGCCAATAGGATTGCATGTTAGAAGACTTGGCGGTTACTAGAGGTTCATATCAGTCATGGAGATGATGATACTAGGCATTGAGTGGGGAGAACAATACCTGACGTATGGGATTCTTTGCACTTTTCTGATTACCTGTGCGCTCCTCCAGAGACGCAGGCCCCAGGTGCCCTCTGGCGCTTTCCAGAGCGTTATGGACGTACCCCTTGCACATGATGCCCTCTGACGATCTTCGAACGTTATGGACGTAGTCCCCTGGTGCCCTTTACGGGAACTATGCTGATCCCATTTACAGCCAGGGCTCATACGTCGAAGGATTGTTTCTCAAACTGCATATTCACATTAGACTGGTCAGGAATCTGAATGCATGCATCCTTTCTTTTCTATTATATTATCACAGTTTATATGGCATGGTGTTTTCTTGTATCTTGCTACGTCTCTCTGAGGACCTGGTTATCTCTCCAGGGTTAGACGACTTCCCGCAGGAGTACGGAGTTGCACTGGATCCATCCTACATTGATGACGAGGCATCTCCCGCTGACTTCTAGCTTATTGATTTTCCTTGAGACATTTTAGTGGACATTTTACATCACTTTACTTTCTATTCTGCGGAGGTTGGACTCCGATCATTGTGACTATTTATCATAGCTGTTTGGAGTGGGAATGACCACCCGATTATCTCTTTGTTGCACTTATTATTTATTGGACTCTTATTTATTCTGTACTGAGCTGTGATGAGATTAGATACTTATATTCTGACCTGTGAATTTATTATATATATACAGCTTATGTATGTATACGAGGATTCCATATATTGGAGTATTCTTTGTATATGTGCAGCTAGTATGTTGAGTACTTGGTCCTAAGTATTTTGGGACTGGGGCGTTACACCTGGATACCACATGGATCGTCTGTCCGGTCACATAACGTCGTGTCTTCTGTATGGGGAAGAGAAGGGCGAGACGTTCCTTCTCAACAGGATTATACCGGTGCTCGGCTCCAACCATGGTCCTACTGAGGTAATATATTAGTTTTCGTGGCCTTCTTTATTCTTTTGGGCTAATAAGGCACTAAGAGAATGATCCATGGCTCGAATGTACAGTAGGAAAGGCTTCCCCACGATTAGGGCTACCAGCACATGAGGGCTGGTGAGGTACTTTTTGATGTCGTCGAACGCGTGCTGGCACTCTTCGGTCCATTCAAAAGTGACCCCTTTTTTTATTAGTTTGGTGAAGGGTTGACATTTACCAGAGAGATTTGATATGAACCTCCTTATATACGCCAGTCGCCCCTGCAAACCTCGAAGCTCTCGGAGGTTCTTTGTAGGTGCCATGTCAAGAATTGCTTTGGTCTTCTTCGGGTCGATATGAATTCCTTTTGCTGTGATGATGAAGCCTAAGAACTTGCCGTTGGAAATGCCCAGGAAGGACTTTATTGGATTTATTTTAGTTGATGTATCCAAATTAGATCGAACACCGTCCGTAGATCATCCAAGTGGTTGGATTTGTACTTGCTTTTGACGGCGATGTCGTCAACATAACAATCTACCGTCTTTCGGAGATGATTGCGGAATATGGTACTCATAGCCCTTTGATAGGTAGTTTTCGGGTTCTTTAATGCGAAAGGCATTACTGTGTAGCAATACACCCCCTTCGGAGTCCGAAACGCCGTATGCTTTTCGTCTTTGGGGAGCATCTTGATCTGGTTGTAGTCAAAGAATCCATCCATAAAGGACATACGCTCGAAGCCACAGGTGTTGTCAATCATCACGTCGGTGATCGGGAGAGGGAACTCATTTTTAGGACAGGCCGAATTGAGGTCTCTGAAGTCTATGCAAATTTGTATCTTCTCGTTTTTCTTAGTGACAGGGATGACATTTGCGGCCCAATCTGGGTGCTACTCTTCACGGATGAAGCTGCTTTCGATGAGTTTGTCGACCTCCTCCTCAATAGCATCTATAATATTGGGGCAAAATCGACGCTGTTGCTGCTTGACCGGTTTAACATAGGGCAGGATATTAAGGTGGTGCATAGCCACTTGCGGGTTTAGCCCTGGCATATCTTCGTAGCTCCAGGCGAAGACGTTGATATACTCGCGGATGAGCTGTATCAGGGATTGTCTATCATCTTTTGTTAGACTTTTGCTGATGGAGATGGGCTTAGGTGAGGCCTCATCTCCTAATTCTACCTGGACGACTTTATCTTCTGTAAGGGGTTCGCGCTGCTCAAAATGTCACTCACATTGGGATCCTAAGCGCTGTGCCCAGGGTTCGTCTTCGAAGTACTCGAATGCTTGGTCTTCGTCCTCGACTGAGGGGTTTAGAGAGACCACGTTGGCGGATAGCGTTTCCTCAAAGCCCCGAACGGCTCTGTCATCAGAGTACAGGGTGTCCTCTTGCTCGTAACTCAATGTTGTTAGAAGATTGACCACTTCTACTGCCACGTCGGGGACAGAAATGATGTTACACTGTGCCTCTACGGCTGGACTACTCTCAGAATGGAGAGTAACCATGTTGGCCGTGACAGTCTTCTCTTCGTAATCCAACGATATGACGTTGGCGTTAATGAGGCACTAAATTTGTCCTTTCAACACATAGCAGTCCTGTGTTGAGTGACGGACGTACTAGTGATAATGGCAGTACTTGGGATGGTCCACCTTTTCCACTTTATCAGGACGCCTGGCTGCCGGGATGGACAGTTTGCCACTCTTCATAAGAATCTCGAAGAGCTCCTGCGTATCCTCGTTATTGAAGGAGTAAGTCTCCCTCGGCCTCCGTGCTTCCGCGGATTTGGGGTTCACAGCTGCTGAACCTTTAGAGATGTTGATGGTCATGGCTTGTTTTCCTTTTCCGTCTTTAGGGTTGTTGCTAGACGAGTGTCTCCCCTTGTCTTTGGGCGCAAGAAAGTGTAGCCTCAGGAGCTGTGCGTCCTGGGCTTTCTTTTGTGCAGCATCTGCCTCTGTAATGAAAGGCGTCCACTCGGTGCAGGGAACACTGTGCCACAATTTTATAGGGGCAGCATGTTCTTGCGGCAGGAGTCCATAAGCATGGGCTCGGGCATGCCAGGTGGTAATCTGAAGGCCGCCTGGCGGAAGCGCTCGATGTATGCACGGACAGGCTCTTTCTCCCTCTGGACAATTTCTATGAGGGTCGACATGGTCATATTCATGCCTCCTTCGTAGAATCGGTCCACGAACCGAGTCTTCAGGTCTTCAAATGACAAGATACAGTTGTCCGAAAGATTGCAGAACCACTCATAGGCTACTCCCTGTAGGGCTCCTTTGAATATGTTGGACAGGAGGGCGTCATCCTTTGGCAGATGCCCCGTTACTGAGGTAAAGTACCTCAAGTATTATCGGGGAGACCCCTTCCCTTCATAAGGTGTAAGCGTCTGTGGATTATATTTGGGAGGATAGACGACGTTGTCCCACTTGGTAGGGTATGGCTGCAGGATCCCCATCTTCTGGAGCATTGCTTGCTTCTCTTTGGCATCATGACGAGCATATAGCTCCTTGATGGTCTGTTGTATCTCGGCCGGCATTACGGAGCCTGTAGCCGATGGAGTAGACGAGGATGGTCCTGCCTGATTGGCAGTAGGCAACCTGCTGGATTCGTCATTGGTTGGCAGATCACGTGTAGGTGTAGAGGCAAAGGGGCCATGCTACTCTTGAGGTCGATTATGACCGAGGATAAGGTCTTCATGGTGTCCGTCAGCGTATCTAACTTCGTCTCGAGGACTTCGATACGTCTGAGAGTTTCATTATTGTCTTCCTCATTGCCATCGGCCATGAACACAGACCGAGTGTGAGGGTGACTCGAGGGAGCCGTGGATCCTTCAATTTCTGGCTCAGACGTCTGAGTCTCGCTGTCCTGAGGATATACCGTAAGATTGTGATCTTCTTCAGACTCAGTATGGTTGCTACCCCCGGTCTGGTGACTGGTTGTGCCAATGGAGACATCTGTTTCATATTGTACCTCGTCAGATTGGAACACAGGGTTGTCGTGCATGGTAGGAGGCTGGCTACCTCCAGTTTTTGACAAGGCATCCAATGCAGATCTGGAACGAGTGCCTTGGAACACACCTGCATCGGGTACCTTAGCTTTACTGTTTTCTGACCTCCTCTTCGGTTTAGCAACCGATATGGAATGATTCTGGGAGGGCTTCTTGAAAGCTCTGGAACCCTGCGCCACGTAGCATGTGGCGATGTGGAGCTCGTCTTCTCTATGGCTCACCGACCCCCTGTTAAGCCTCTAGCGTAGGGTCAGCGTGGAGTAGAGTCTCTGGAAGACAGAACGCCTGCTCGGCGATGGTGCAGCCATCTGCTGACAACGACAGTTGATGGTAATCTGGGTATAAGAGTGCCTTGATTTAGGCACGTCTTGTGCCACAGATCCTTCTTCCACTTGGGAGAGGGTTGGATCTTCTGTCGTAGCACTCCCATTATACATACAGGAAAGCTGCATGTAAGCACGGCCAGAGCGGGTCTGTCGAGGAAGCCTCCTATCGCTTCTGCGGGAATGCTGCTCGCGTGGCTCCCTCTCCATGGAACATTCTCCCTGGCATGGCTTACGCACAGGAGTACCCCAATGGAAGGAAGATTTGACTGGTTGAGGCATCGGAGCGCGAGAGCCAGTCTTGTGTAGCTTTCCGTCGGCTGCGCGTGTAACTGTCAATATGGGCCTCTGGTCTGCCGCTTGTGTCGCACGCTTGTTGTACGAAGCACGAGCCACCTGGGATCTCTTCCTACTACCCCCAGCGAACGAGCAGTATTCAGTGTCCGCCGAAGGTTTACCTGAAGGGAAAGCGATTCTTCCGAAGACAGGTCTCCTTACCAGCAATACTCCCGTCGTGAGGGGTTGGACCGGTGTGCGCTTTCTTTGGCATCGTTCCTTCATCAGATCAACCATGGAACCACCATCTTCTTCGCCATGCTTTCCCAGGACGAGAATCGGGCGAGGGGATAAGGCTGTAGCAGCTGGGATCTTCTCTGTGGCCTTGACGTTGAGGGAATCCTGAGATGCAGTTCCCGCCATTGTGTTGCTGGCTGCAGCCGCCTTAGGCCTCCAGACACGTCGAGTCTTCTTCAGTTGTACGAACCATTTCGAAGTCTTCGACTTTTCATCAGAGAGGAGATCTTTAAAAGCCTGCTGGTCGAAGCGTATGACCAGCATGTCTTAAGAAGCTCCCAGCAAGTTGTCACAGATTGTGTCACCGCCTTCTCGTTGGAGGAGAAGGTAGTCCCCAGCAGGGTCGCCATTTTGTTTGACGTAACAAAAGGTTGAACAAACTTTTTTCTTTATTGAACGTATAAGGTATCTGTGTACAAAGAAGGAAGTCCTAAACAAGATATTCTAAGTACAGGGAAAAGAGGTTTCTAGAAAAGTGTGACAGTGGAGATCGAACGCTGCAGTGGCTCCTTTACTCCGTTGACGATCTGACGACAAATCAACCTTGTTATGGCTCTCTGGCGCCTTTGGTGGGACTCTAGGTCACCGATCAAGAGGCTATCTGGATGAGAAGATCCCTTAAAGATGGTTGGTTGGTTGGTTCTTTGGTTTATAGTGTAGGAACGAAGTCGTAAAGCAGAATACTCTAGAGGGGGGGATGAATAGAGTAGGCAGCAGAATATTGCTAATTAAAAATTTGTTAGCAGTTAGATCACAGAAATAATATCAATAATCACAAAGTAATAACTGTAAAAGAAAAGAGATCAGAAGGCAAACGCTAATACAGCGATTTATACTGGTTTCTCTCTTGTGAGGACTAGTCTAGTCGGAAGAACTCTAGCTTCCAGTTGAATCCACTATTGGAAAATCCTGCAAGTTTTCATATGAAGTCCTTGCAACTTCTACAGACACAAGTTTTGATACGAAGAACTCGACCAACTTCAGTTTTGAAGAGTCTTTCTTCAATCAAGCCTCTGATTATAATTTCTCTGAAATCACTACCAAAATACACTCAATTAGCGACGGATATTTAGCGACGGTAATTTTTCGTCGGTGTTAGCGACGGCTTCGTGGCCGCTCAGCGACTGAGTACCGACTACACGCCTTTGCCATTTTTTATTTTAATTTTAGGGAGAGGAAAGGTCGCACGTCCGTCGCTAGACTGTCGGAATTATAGCGACGGATCCCCAGTCGTCGCTACGTAGTCGATTATTTGGCGAGAATTGTGTAGAGAATTGGCGGGACATATCTTCGACTACGTAGCGACGGATATTCAGTCGGCACGTATCAAACATGGCGACTACGTGGCGACGGATTTTTTTCCGTCGCTATTCAGTCGCTATATATACGTACCAGACTTTAAATGAAACGACGGGGGGAACTTTTCGCATTCCCCCCAAATTCACTCTCTCTTCTCTCTCTCTCTCTCTCTCTCTCTCCTCTCTCTCTCTCTCTCGCCGGTGTCGGCTTCGGTGATCGGCGTCGGTGTCGTCGTCAGCGTCGGCGTCCTCTCCTCTCTCTCTCCCGAAGGTAACCTCCTCTCTCTCTCTCTCTCTCGATCTCTCTCTCTCTCTCTCGGGGTCTGGGAGACGGGCTTGGGGTTGTGGCGTCGGGGGCTGGGCGGTGGGCTTGGAGCGGGGGCGTCGGGGGTCTGGGAGGCGGGCTTGGGGCTGGGGCGTCGGTGGTTGGGCGGATCACCCTCCTGGATCGTAGGTACTTCGTTGAAATGGATCGTTACTTCGTTGATCGTACATGGATGTACTATAGCGGATCAACCTCCTAGACCGTAGTTACTTATAAGTATTGACCGTATCGGATTAGTATCGATCTATCGTTTTGGTATGGGCCGTATCGGTTGGTATTGGTCTTAGCGAATTGGTATCGTCCTATCCGATATGTATCGGCCGTATAGCTAGGATTCATATTGGCCTTATCGATTTGGTATCGGTCATATCCGATAGGTATCAGCCGTGTTGGATTATTATATACCATTTCGGATTAGTATCGTGGAAGGTTTAGTAACAACTGTACTTGGATTTCTCTCTTCTAGAGCTAGATTACCATTGCAAGAGAGTCACGAGAGCGTAGATGGCCAGTTACAGAACATACATACTTCCTTTTCAATCTTGATTTTCCTGATGGAAAAGGAAGTATGTATGTTACTGTAACTGGCCAATCACGATCTGGTGATTCTCTTGCAATGGTATTCTAGCCCGAGAAGAGAGAAATCCAAGTACAGTTGTTACTAAACCTTCCACGATACTAATCCGAAATAGTCTATACTAATCCAACACGGCCGATACCTATCGGATATGACCGATACCAAATCGATAAGGCCAATATGAATCCTAGCTATTCGGCCGATACATGTACATATCGGATATAGGACGATACCAATTTGTTAAGGCCAATACCAATATGATACGTCCTATACCAAACCGATAGACCAATACTAATCTGATATACTAGATACTAATTACATCTGGCCTATACCAGCGGATCCACAAATTACTGCACGATAGGCCCAACGACTCCAGTTACATCCGATTATTGGTGAGTACATGATTACATAGTAATTATGTTAGTCTTGTGATACAGATTTTTACTCTCTCATGCTACCAACGTCACAACTTTTCTAGTGCTGCTCCCTCTAATGATGATGAACGCAAAAAACCAACGTCACAACTTTTATAACTTGAGTAAATTTCTTTACCCTATATGAAAATTTCTGTTGTCAGAAAGATGGCTCCTAGGACTCGTCGAGGTGGTGCTGCTAGTCGAGGAAGTGGTCGAGGCAAGAAACCCTTGGAGGTCGACACGGAGGAAGTCTCCGTCGTCAAACAAGAGCCGGTGACTGTTAAGGAGAAGGTGTTACCAAAGGTCGAGGTCAAAGAAGAACCGATGACCATCAGGAAAGAGATTGCTCCCAAGCTTGAAGCTAAGGAGGAGCCACCGTCAGAGAGTAGTAGCATCGGGACCGACCCTCCTGTCCCTACAGAAGACCTCAACCAGATTAAGCCTTCGTATGCAAAGTGGCTGATAGAACGGTACATGCCTCAACGCAACTATCATCCCTGGCTGTGAGGATTCATCGTCTGACTTGTGGTCTTTGTTGAGGCCAAAGTCGATTTTCCTATGTGTTTTGGAATATTTGTGAAAATTTTGGAATATTTGTGCTATGATCGGATTATAACGATGGATATTAGGTTACTGTAACTGGCCACCTTTACAACCTATGTGTTTTGGAATATTTGTGAAAATTTTAGAATATTTGTGCTATGATCGGATTATAACGATGGATATTAGGTTACTGTAACTGGCCAACTCTTTCCTATGTGTTTTGGAATATTTGTGAAAATTTTGGAATATTTGTGCTATGATCGGATTATAACGATGGATATTAGGTTACTCTTCCGGATAATTGATGTCTATTTTATATTAATTTGGTTTGGTCTATATGATTCCTGGATAATTGGTGTGCATTAAATTCGTATGTGCATATTTGGTCTATGTGATTCTTGGATAATTGGTGTGCATAATATATTTGGTCTATGTGATTGTTGGATAATTGGTGTGCATTATATATTGGTTTGGTTTATGCAAATTTTTACGAAAAGTGAAAGCGCTGTAATTTTTTTTTCAAAATATTCTCAGTTAGCGACGGACTTGTGACCGTTTTGCGACGGTTACTACCAGGTTTCGACTACTTTTCGACGGCTATTCCGTCACTAACTGGAGATTTGAAAATGTTTCCAGGTAGCGACGGATGGTCGACGGATTATCCGTCGGTATGGTACATTGTTCGACGGAATAGCGACGACCTATCCGTCGCCCTTGTTCTGGAAATACCAAGAATTTCCAGAACAAGATCGACGGTTAATCCGTCCGTATTTCGTCGATATATATCGACGGAATAGCGACGACTTATCCGTCACCATGTTGCTGGAAATGACATGAATTTCCAGAAGCTGATCGACGGATTTTCCGTCAGAACACCGTCGCTAATCCGTCCTTTGTTATCGAAGGCGTCGACGGCTTAACGACGGAACGATACGCTGTGATACGCTATTACGACGGGTTACTGACGGAATTTTACGTCGCTATTGTCTACACAGTTCAGTACTTAAAATTTGAAATGGACGAGAGTCCGTCGGAAACGCGTCGCTAAAGTTTCGTATTGTGAAGTCGAAAAGCCGTCGCTATTCTGTCGCTTTACGACTACGTAGCGACGGACCGTTATTAGCGACAAGCTGATTGCCGACGGATGTTTTTGGCCAAAATCCGTCGGTTATCGGTCGCTAATCGTAATTACCGTCGAATTGGCGACGGATAGGGTCGTCGCTAAATCGATAAATTTTGGTAGTGAATCTTCTAGACCGCACCGTACCGACAAATTGACTAGAGAATTGTAACTGGCTTAGGATTTGAAAATAAAGCTTTTTAGAAAACTCTTTGGAAGAAATGTAAGCTTTAGAAGAGAAGAGATAAAAGTGAATTGGTGATTTGAAATGATCAGAATTCCTCTCTATTTATAGTTTTTCCAAAGGCAGAACTCTGGCAGAATTCGGACAGAATTCGAACAGAACTCTATGTAACAATCCACAACTGAAGGGAGACCAAGTTCAAAAATCCAACGTTCACATAACGTTCACTATGGTCGAACTCTGGCCGAGTTCTGTCAGGGTTGGTCAGAAATATTTTAAGAAAATATTTTTGGGCTTTTTGAAATCCTTCAGAAGCTTTTGTAAATAAGAGATATTTTTCAAAACATAGGTCATTTTGGAAAACGATCTTGGATAGCCTATTTGCCAGTACGACTTGGTGTACAATATATTCATAGACTCAATAAAAGTAAAAATTATATTGCATAAAGAAATACAGTCTCGAGTGGCAAACATAGCTTCGGTCTTGAACTGAGTAGATATCCAATCTTGATCAGTGTCTAAGTGTCCAAAACGCCTTGAGTAAACATCTGAGTTGTTCCGTATATCGAGACAAAGTTTGATCAATTATTAAAATCAGGTTTGACCATGACCATTGGGCCAACAGATAGGTGGATAAAGGTGGTCGACTCTTCGCGGATAAAGATTACTGATCCTTTAAAGATTGTCGATTGTCAATGTTCCCTCTCTCTTTTTATTTTTTTTACTGGTGGAAAAAGAAATCCTTCTATTTATAGAGAACCGAGCACATATGCGATGTGCATTAGGGTTCCTGAGATATGAAAGAATCTACCGTCATTGTACGGTACGGGCTTCTGCGGCACTGACACGTGGCGGACATCGAGATTTCCCTCAAACGAGATCTCTAGTGGTTATAAACATAACCGAAGGAGGTGACACGTGGCATGTGCCGATTTGCTTGCTCGGATACAGCCGAGTAAATCTTAGGATTTCATCCTAGATTTGGAGTCTAACTGATCCTCGTCTAAGATTTAAATCAATCTGATATGATATCAATCATGATTTCATCCCAATCTTCTCTGCAAGAGGCGGTTTAAATAAACCAATTGGGGTGGACCCATACTTTCTGTGCCTCTGGTGAGGACTAAGTGCTGCTGTACTTCTGGGGCGACGAGTAGACCGTGCTTCTGGATATGATGAAACTCTGTGCTTTCAGGCGACGAGTGGACTTGGCTTCAAATGACGACGAGACTTCTGTGCATATAGAGCAACTTATGAAGCTGTGTTTCAGACTACCGAGTCACTGTGCTGTAGGCGACAAGTAGGCTTGTGCTTCAGGTTGGCGAGGTTACTGTGCTTTTGGAGCGACAGGTTGACTTGCATTGGTTGCGATGGGAGTTTCCAAGTCTCTTGTAGCTTCTGATCTGGAGCAGACGACTACGCTGTGGGAATGGAGATGGTGTGAGCATATCACCATCCTGTGCCTCATGCGGACGCAGGTAAGTAGCTGCTCCTCTGAACAGTGAAGGCGTTGGCTGCGAAGGGAAGGGTATGACACCCTTGCGCGTCTGAGATTGGCGCATGCAAGTAGCTGCGCCTCTGGAGTGAATACACTGGCTTCTGAAATAAAAGAAGGGGAGGGGGCCTACCACCATCTTATTTCTGAGGTTGGTGTAGGCAGGTAGCTACGCCTCTAGCTTGAAGGCTCTGGCTTCTTCAAAGTGCTGAGTTACTGATATGCTTCTGAGAGACTGCACCCACAAGAAAATTAGAACATGCTTCGGTGGAGGTCAATCTTCCAGCGTGTGTATCGAGAAGAAGGAAGGTTGCGCTTCGATAAAGACTGCATCCCTTGTAGATCCCTCTAGGCTTCTATCGAATCTGTACTAGATCCTTTGTAGAAGAACAGAATTAGTCCCTTATGTATAGTCCTGATGTGTATGTACTAGACTTTGGTAGACATGACAATAAAGGGACTTCTCTCCATATCTTTTGCTTTGTCTTTTTAGTACTGAGCCTCAGTCTTTTGCATCTTCTGCACTTTGTCGAAAGGGATGTCTTCAGCTGAGATTTTTCATGCTTCTACATGAACTGGTTTGTATGGTAAGTAGGTTGAATAAATACGAATTTTGGTAGGCTATTTGGTGGACTTTTTGGTGGAGATATAAAAAGCTAACCAAGTGCCAATACGCCCGATGTACATTTTTTCTAGACTTAATAAAGTAGAAAATACATAATAAAGTAGAAAATTATTTATTGTTCAGCAACTTAAGTAATTTGGAGAAGACTTGTTCTGATGTTGTAGCACAGTAGTAGTCATCCAGCAGTTGTACTTTAACAGTATCTTATTTGTTATATCAAACCAGAGTTTTAGTTGGTTATCAAGATCAGGTGTGACCATGACCTATGGGCCAACAGGTCTGGTCGTAGGTTGGTCGGCATAAGGGAAGGAAAGGCGGACTTGTCAGCGACAACTGATATCGATTCGGAGGAGTAGAGCTTGGTGGAGGGAGTTCAGGAACCACGGCTATGGCGGTGGAGAAGAATCGGTTGTGCGGCTAGGGCACAAATTCGGTGGAGGGAAGATCGAATCCGGCGAGGGGCAGCGCGACTAGCAAGGCGGTGGTTCATGGATTACGGTTCAGGTGATGTCGACGCGGTGGTGACGAGGTGTTGTGGCGGTGGTTCCGGGGCGAGGAACCATGGCCGTCGGTATCTGGTGCCAGGATGGTTCCTAACCAGCGGTGGAGCCCCGGAACATAACGCGAAACGTTTGGTGGCCGAATTGACTCAGGTTAGAGGGCGTCCACGCTCGCGGAAAGGTGCTAGATCTGAGCTCAGCCGCAGGGATGGGCGACAGCTACTTTGGCAGATTAGGTGCTCAGCCATGGCCGCTCGGCAGCAAAAAATGTAGGCGACACCGGCGGAGGCACTGCTGGGTTCGTCGACGGTGAGGGTAAGGCAGCGAGGCAGGAAGGTTGGCAGAGACTTGACAACTCCGAAGTCGAGGAAAACCCCCAAATTAAGGTGCTACTGCGGCCAGTGGCTACATCCAGAGGAAGCTCGAGTTGGGGCTAGGTTTGTGTGTGTCCGTGTCCTTAGGGACACGAAGATGGGTTTCTGGTGGCTATTGTACTGTTTATTGGACATGAAGTGTCAGTTGTGTCGAGAATGGGTTTACTAAATTTTGTGGGTTTGTGGTTTAAGGTATCGCATTGTGTCGAACACGGGGAACGTGTATTTGTGGGATTGTATATATTCAAAAATGTAATAAAGTGTGGACACCCGGGGGTCGGACCTGAGGCTCGACTCGAACAGACACGGGAATAGAATTTTGGATGGACACGACGGGCAGATCATAACCGATGCTTGGAAATCGGTTTGAATTGAATGGGTTGGACATTTGAAATGGGTTAGACTTTGGGGAATGACTTTGGATTTGGAATTGGTATTAATCAATAATAGAAATTAGGGATATATATATATATATATATATATATATATATATATATAGTTTAGGAAGAATAGTCTAGAAGCTTAATTAGCACATTCTAGTGGAGATTAGAAGAGAATATTGTAGGAATATTCCAAGAATATGCTAGATTCTCAAAGAATATTTCCTAGGCTTAATTAAGCACATAATTAACTAAAACACTCTTTAATCAACACTATAAGATTTCCACCATAAGTCATGACTAACTATTTACTAAACTGACATTCCCTCTCCACTAATTATAAAATTGTCACTCCCTCTTTACTAGTTACCAAATTCTCATCACCCTTTTATAACTACCAAAAATATTCCTAGAAAATAATAATAATCAGAAAATTAGGAATTGGAAAATAGTCATATCAGAAAAAATGGGAACAAGGGGTTACAATTTGGCAAATGGAAGCTCTTTTATGTGGAGAGATTTTATATCTAGAGGATAGAAAATTAAGGCACTAAAAAAAGTTGAGAACAAATGAAGGAATTTTGGTTCCTATGTCGAACATAAAACAGCGTCTAATAATAGAGTCATTATTATGCATGTGGTATACCTCTATGTATAGTAATTGTTATAAAAAGTCACCCAGACGGTATACCGTCGGTATGCCGGTCTGATGGTTTTGGCCCTAATAGACATGTTCTATTTAAAAATAGATTTATACCAGTACATCGTCGGTATATTGATCTGACTCATAGTTTCAGGAATTAGGTATTTGGCTACATTTTTGCTTTAGCTTTTAATTTATCTTTCTCTATTGAATTACAAATAATTCTAGAGACAATAATAAAGAAGATTACATTGAACACAATGTCTTGATATCTTGGCTTATTCTTTTGTTTGAATGGCGACTTTTCTCTTGATGGCAGTTGTCCGAAGCTAACCAGATTAGAAAACGTAAATAGCTTTCAGAGCGGAACCCATGAGTGCGTGGCCCCGGAGATGTTGGCGATTCAGAGAAATCTTCAAACTAGCATATCTTTGACCCATCATAATTTCTTCATTACATACATCAACATTAATCTTTCTTATTGATTTTCTACAAATACATGTTAAGCAAACAAAATAATACACATACTAGCAAGTGTGATTAATGCACATTATGATTATGTCAAGTATAAGTATAAATATATAGTTATTGTATGATCATTGGTGATTTTATAATACTAAACTAATCGATTAAACATAATAAAAAATTCAATTTAATCATTGGGCTAACAAGTCGAACACAGTATCCATGACGAATAAATGGCCAAAATCAACACAAATAGGAATGTGTACAACAATATCTAGACGACATACTCTGCATCTTCAAATGGAAGAAAATATGTAAGTAAAAAAGAGTTCAAAACATAACCTCAACACTTATATTGTTAGTCTAAAGGCTGCCAAAAGTTTGGCAATTCTCACTACAATGATGACTACAAAAATTTTGGTAGTCCTAAGACTGACAATGTTTGTTTTCAGGACTGCAGACCAAAATTTTGGCAGTCCTGAAGATAGAAATTGCCCGTCTTAGAACTGCCGAAATTTTGACATTTCTCTCTGTAAAATTTGGGCAGTCATAAGACTGGCAGTTTCAATTTATGTAAAATTTCAACGATTCAATGGAGAAATAAATTATCAAAGCTTCTACGGAGGCTCGAAAATGCGAGATAATGTATTCGACGAGTCGATAACTTCTTCGAATTGATTCTTTATCATCCCTTGTGCATTATTGCAAACCATTTTCATTGGAGAATGACCAAAGGCTTGATAGCCTTCATCAGAAGAAAAAAAAAATTGGAGGATACATGGTCGAAGATTCTCCAAAGACTCGTCAGAGATTTACCGGGTGCGATCGAAATGATGAAGATTTGTTAGAGCTTATGGGACCACAAAAATATTATTAGTTTAGGATTTAGAGATCTGTAAAAAAAATAATAATAATAAAAAATAAAAAGAAGTCAAATGAGAAGATTTTTTTTATATATACTTTAGTTTGTGTTGCCTCTAACAGTATTTCAATAATATTTTGGTACTTAATTTTCTTAATATTTGTTTCGTCCCTAGTAGATTGTGTAGTGTCCTTAATATTTATCAATATTAAAATATATTATATAAGTTGAACAACTTAAATTGGTTACGATATATAGTTGGAAAAAAAATAAAAATAAAAGAGCCTCTAAATTTTAGCTGGAAATGTTGTTATTCTCTCTAATCCCTTTTGGTTTCCGATCTGAAAATTAAACCATTTAAATAATAATAGAAATAACCACCAGCTAATCAAACTAATTTCTTGACCAATTCTCGTCCTCCCGAACTGCGAAGAACAAGGGACAATCAAACCGGTCGACGAAACCAACGGCTCAGATGTGATCAGGAGCAACGAATCCGGGTCCTGCGAGAGGCAGATCCGACAAGCGGAGCCCTATCCGCCACCGCCGGCAACTCCGGATCCTCCGAGATCCGGTTCCATTTCGGATCCAAAATCCGATAACCCGTTTTCATCATCGTCTTCCCTAAAAAAAAAATTTTTCCCATTTGCAGAGAGTAACGATTGATTTATCAATTTTGTAACAACAAAAATGGCGGAAAAAAGCTCCCACTTTGTATGTCGAAAAACCCTCTTCTTCCTCTTCGCCATGGCCACGCTCTTCTTCTTCCTCTCCTGGTTCTTCCTCCTGGGCTCCACCACCACCTCCACCACCACCACCGACGCCTCCAGCTTCATCGAAGACCAAGACCCTAACCCTAGCCTCCAGCTTCATACTACTCTACAACCGGACCTGGACCCCGAACCCGGAGCCAAGGGATGCGACTGGGAAAGCGCGGTCCTGAAGGTGTTCATGTACGATCTGCCGCTGGACTTCCATTTCGGGCTGCTGGACTGGAGGCCCGAAGGGGACTCCGTGTGGCCCGACCTCGCCCGGGAGGTCCCGCACTACCCCGGCGGACTGAACCTCCAGCACAGCGTCGAGTACTGGCTCACGCTCGACCTGCTCTCGTCGGCGCTCGGCAACCGGACCGGCCCGTGCGCCGCGGTCAGGGTCCTCGACTCGAGGCTCGCGGACGTGGTCTTCGTGCCCTTCTTCTCGTCCCTGAGCTACAACCGCTACTCGAAGCCGAAGCCGCCGGAGAGGCTCGCGCGCAACAAGGCGCTGCAGGAGAGGCTGGTGAAGTTCCTGGCGGAGCAGGAGGAGTGGAAGAGGTCGGGGGGCCGGGACCACGTGATCCTCGCCCACCACCCCAACAGCATGCTCGAGTCGAGAATGAGGCTGTGGCCGTGCATGTTCGTGCTCTCCGATTTCGGGAGGTACCCCCCCAACGTCGCCAACGTCGAGAAGGACGTCGTCGCCCCGTACCGGCACATGGTCCGGAGCTACGCGAACGACTCGTCGGACTTCGACAGCCGCACGACTCTGATGTACTTCCAGGGAGCCATCCACAGGAAGGACGGCGGGCACATCAGGGAGGAGCTGTATCGCCTGCTCAGGAACGAGAAGGACGTGCACTTCTCGTCCGGAAGCTTACAGCAGAACGGGATCAGCCAGGCAACCCGAGGCATGCGCTCCTCCAAGTTCTGCCTCAACATCGCCGGGGACACCCCCTCGTCCAACCGCCTGTTCGACGCCATCGCCAGCCACTGCGTCCCCGTGATCATCAGCGACGGGATCGAGCTCCCCTACGAGGACGTGCTCGAGTACTCGGAGTTCTGCGTGTTTGTCCGGTCCTCGGACGCGACCAAGAAGGGTTACCTGGTGAATTTGGTCAGGGGGATAGGTCGGGAGCAGTGGACCCGGATGTGGGAGAGGCTGAAGGAGGTGGAGGGGATGTTCGAGTATCGGTACCCGTCTCGGAAGGACGATGCCGTCCAGATGATATGGCAAGCAGTGGCCAGGAAAGTGCCGTTCGTGCGGTTGAAGTTGCACAGGTTGAAGCGGTTTGCTCAGGCCGAGGATGGCCCAAAGCGCAGGCGGCGGTTCTCGCGGCTTCGCACCAGGCATTGATCGATGATCGATCGTCGGATGCCACATTCCTTAGGACATAGTAGAATGATTCTTTCAGGTATTGGAGCCTTGAACTCTAACCCTCGGACTTCTTTATTTGTCCCCAAGCTGTGCTTAAACTTGTCGCTGGGACTGCCCATGTGAGTTCCAGATTTTCCAAGTTGACGCAATTTCAGTTACAATTTTTTGCCGCTTCTCCTATTTTGTTTGGCAACTTGTTAGTCGCACATTGTTTGGTAACTTGTTATTCACTCAAATGAATGATGTAAAAAAAAGTTGTAGCTAGCAATCTTGGCATGATTTTGATTCCCACTGTAAGTAACTACAGTTGCTATAGCTAATCCAACTCCCTCCAATTCCCATTTTTATTTTGTCTTACGCTCACTCCTTTAGGGCTGGTTTGGATCAAGTTTTTGTTTTCCTAGGAATAGGTTTTCAATTTCTTTTCCATGGGAAAGGAATTCAACATTTCCATACCTATGTTTGGTTAGGTTGGGAATAGGTAGTTCAAAATTTTAAAAATTTTCATCTCCGTTTTTGGTTTACAAAGGAATATAAATATTAATTTATTTAGGGTGCGTTTGATTACAAGGTGGAAAATATGTGGAAAAGAAATTAATTCCATGGAATTATTTTCCTAGGAAAAAAATTCCATGGAATTTTAAATTTTTTCCATGGAAAACTTAATTTGGGTGTTTGATTGCCATTATTTTCCACGAAAAATAGTTATTTTCCATGGAAAATGATATTTTCCTATGAGTTGGACAAGTTTTATTTTCCACCATTTTAGATGAAAATATGGAAAATGATAGTTTTTTGGAAAATAATTCCATGGAAAATATAAGCTATCAAACACTACAATTGGTGGAAAATTTGTGATGAAAATATTTTCCATGGAAAAAAAGCTCAATCAAACACAGCCTTAGTTTTCCTTTAATACCCTTTCATTAATTTCATGATGATTTACATGTTTGGGATAGAAGTTGAAAATTTGAAAATAAAAAGAGGGTATAACCGTCCAAACAAAATAGCCAAATATCATTCCTAGGAAAGCAAATCTATTCTCAAGGGGGGGCTTGGGAATAGCTTTCTCAAGTTAATGGGAATAACTTTTCCCCCTAAGCCTCTCATATTCCCTCCTCATTCTCAATCCTAAATATACCAAATATGGGTAAGGAATTCAAAACTCATTTCCAAGCCACAAAAACTTGAACCAACCCCCCCCCCCCCCCCCCCCCCCCCCCCCCCCCCTAGTGTTACCACTAGACCACCCCTTTGTTGGTCAAGAAAAGAAAAAGGAGTCAGTATGTGACCAACCTCCTTATCCCAGGTCTAGTTTATGATTATAAAGTGAAGACAACATATGATGATGATGGTCTCCGTAATTTTACATCCGTTCTATGTGCCTAGCTTACCGTACACCTTCCATATCAACCGTTAGATTGCATGGGGATGTGTGCATGCGCATATCCCCATGCAATATAAAGATTGAGGACGAAGGGTGCACGTTGTGCACATATCCCCATGCAATATAATGGTTGAGGACGAAGGGTGCACGCTGAGCCTGGCATATAGGATAATTTATCTTTTAAGTGGGCACAAAAATTGAATGTTAGCTTATGATGGTAACCAGATGGGTAGGATTCACTGTACATTCTATCAGCTTTTATGGGATTCCTCACAGTCACTTCTAGTTGGTTCTCTTAACCCATTATCTTCCTATCATAATATAAAATATCAACATGTTTCACACTGAAACCTTATATTTATTTTTCAATTTACCCAAATAAGTTAACACTTTGAACATCTAGACTAATGCGTGTATACTAATAGCTATGAGAACCTGTTCCTTCTGCGGAAAAGATTTCATGAATGAATGTATTACATCATCCAGAGCAACCCAGAAACAAATTGGCATTTCTTTTCCCATGGAAGGCAGATCAATTAACTTCTAGGTTGGGTTTTGGTTACAAAATGTGTTCAGAAATCTGCCGGTAATCCTGTATTTAGCTAGTTTCTATGTCACCTACGATCTAACTATTACAAGGAACTGTATAATGGAACTCTATTTGCAGTCGACGGTGCAGAGTAGCTTCTTTTGCCGACCCCCTCTCGATATCGTGATGAATTTCTCTCAGAGGAAGAGCTGCAAGAAATTCCTTGATGTACATTTTGCAACAGTCTGTTCCTTCACATGAGGCTTCGTGATGGTCCTCATCCAGATCTTTAGTCTTGCATTTGTTGGAATCTTTAGTTTGACAGACTGGCTCTGCTCTCCTATAAATTGCACTCTTTTTATCAAACTTCAAAATGTAGGCTTCATGGCAACCCTCAAATAGCCTCTCTCCTAGAGTATCTATCAGATAAATAGCTTCACTTTCCACCTTGAGAACAAAGAAGTGGTCGTTCCAACTAACGATGTATGTTCCAGTTGCGTCAATACTTACAAGTTCATCCCATATAGTATCAAAGGACATTACTCCTTGCAGGAACTCAAAATTGTCAGACATACCGTTGATGCTGAAGAAGCCAACATAGGACATCTCCGTCACTATTGACAATGATCGTACCTTTGATTCCAGTACAGTCTCGAGATCGAAATGTTGGTCCAAGAATTTCTCCCTGTGGCTCTCATCTTCGCACAGCTTTCTCCATTCTAGAGATCCTTCACGAATCAAATCATCAAACTTGCATCTCGGTGGTAGGCTCTCTGGGTTGTCGTGTAGCCAGTGAGCAACAACGGCAGCAAGAACGGTGCAGGCACTTCCACCGGAAGCTTTCTCACTTCTTTGATCAATGGATGCGAAGAACACATCTGTAACAATTTCCATTTGCCCATCTCTGCTAGCTATCCTTTTCTTCTCCCACTTCCCTACCTCGAATCTGTTTTCATCCTGGAATTTTGAAGATTGATCAGAGCTCTCGGGAGGCTGCAATTTCTTTTCGTCTGAGGGATCTAATAGTGGAACAACTGATTGCTTGCGCTGATCGTTGTCAATACGGTCACCACCGTTCTCATGGAATGCTTTATTTAAGAGCGGGGGTCCTTTGGTTTTGTTCACTCCTTTTGAATTACGTTTTGATCTATCCCTAGATAGGAGTCTTCCAAGGGAAGGTTGCTGTTGTTGCTTGCTCTGGTCTAATGGTTGCTGGAAGTGGAACTGTTCCAAGTGCTGGTTATCGTCAAGCTTGCTCTCAGATTGGCTAATGAGGAAGAGATTAGTCGTCGCCGGCTTCCCATAATGGAGACTAGGATCAGTATCTGATGAGAAACTATTTTCTTCACTTCCTGACAGGACACTCTCTGGATACCGGTTGTTGGTATGGTTGTGTTGACGGCTCGTGCATGAAAAAGACCGCAAACTTAGAGCCCGTTGCAGAGAGAATGCAGTGCTATTACTTGTTTGGAGTTCAAAAAATTGCAGCTTGATCTGGACAAAAGAAGTATAAGAGAGGAGTGATAAAGATCAGTACAAAAGAATAATGAAGGTTATAGAAGAAACAAACAAGGGATTTCATTTTTCATCCTGAGGTTAGAACCTTAGAAATTCTCAAGTTTCTTTATGCAGATTTTTGTTGCTTTGCTTTTTGTTTTGGACTATTTTCTTGGTCAAGGGACATTTTAAGTAGTTGCTGACTGGTTGGGATGGGCATAATCTTCATAACTAAGAATATTGCTAGTTGTGTACCTTACCTCTTACTAATAGTAGTTTGCAAATCTGTGGAAAGCCTAGATTGGAGTCTTCTCTCCTAAGGATTGTGCTCCATTTAAATCTTTTGGACTAAATGACCAATTCTGCCTAAATAATTCCTTCTGACTTTTCATAACTATAGCAGAGAAAGAGGTTAGATATCCCATGCTAAATTGCATCTATTGGTCCTCAACTCAGGTTTACCTTATGGATACAAGGAAAGGCTTAAGGTATCATAGAATATTCCTGTTATCTTTAAGCTTAGGAATTGGAAATTTATCCGAGATGGTACATTTAGGAATTGGAAATTTATCCGAGATAGTACATTTGGATTTATGGAAATAAATACACTAACCCTCCCTATATTTCATGAGTATTACAAGGACTTCTCTTATTTGGAAAATAATTACACGGACCTCCCCTATGCCTTATGTTTTATTTTAAAAATAAGAGTAGTTAGTGTAATAACTTTTTATATAAAATATAAAACATAGGGAAGGCCCGTCTTACAATCAATCTTACCTTCAATTCAGCCTCAACAGAGTGGCCCCTGATGTTGCATTCAATTGGCACCTTGATGTTTTTCTCGTTTTCTGGCGGTGCAAAATTAGCAACGTCCACTTTGGCCTTTCCAACTACCGGTAAGTTTCCTCTCATGTTTTCATTAATTTCCTGATCAAAAGTAGAGTAATAGACTATATCAATAAATGATGTGTTCATTCCATAGTTTACAATATCGGACGGTACATATCGATACCCTTTGACATATCCCGATCCGATACCGACTGCTACGGATACTGACCGATACCGATGTTGGTGGTCTCTTTTCTAGTCAATTCAGTAGATAAAATTGAATAAAAAAGATCCATCATCAAGAACGTAAATGTATAGTAAGGTTGTAAAAGCATGTACATAAAGAAAATGTATTTATTACAGGTAAACCAATCAGTAAGGGTGGTGATTATTTCATTCAATTTTAAAACTATTAAAAAAAACAACACATAAAATACTTAAAATTATGCCTAAATATATAAAACATTGTTTTCTAAATTTTTCATAATTATTTGCTTTCTAATACCAAAAAATTCAATACTCCGATCCGAAACTTTCGATATTGCCTATCGCGATACTCGTAGGAATGGTTCGATACCGATTGTAATACCAATATTGTGAACCTTGGGCTTCATTCTAGTGCTTATTCTACAGCATACAAAGTATGATCAATTGTATTTTCTCTGGTATTTAAAAGCATAGTTTGCAGTATAGGCCGATATCGATCCGATACGGTTTGGCATGTTCCGATCCGGTATCGACCGAAATCCTATACTGACCGATACTGACCAATATCGATATTGGAAGTCTCTTTTCCAGTCAGTTTGGCAAAAAAAATTGAACGAAAAAGACTAATCAGTAAGGGCATAAAAGCATAGTAAGGTTGTAAAAGCATGTAAAGATGTAGAGGAAGAAAACTTATCTATCGCCGGTAAACCTATCAGCAAGGTGACTATTATTTCATTCAATTTCAAAACTACTAAGAAACAACACATAAAATACTTAAAAGTATGCATAAATATATAAATATTTTTTTTCTAAAATATTAATAATTCATTAATAGTTATTTGCTTTCCGATACCAAAAATTCCGATACTCCAATCCTATACTGCCGATACTACCGTTACTGCCACTTTCGATACTCATAAGGCGATACCGATACTGCGAACCTTGCTTAAAAGTGGCGCCTAACCTGGATCTCCAGATGTATGATCCAGCTGCTGTAATTGTTGGACTTTGTTCTCTTTAGCTTGCAGGCATGATCGAACCCTTCATTCCAGCTTATGGCGCCCCTCTCCTGCATTAGCCGCTTTGAAGTGTAGTTCCTCTCGAATCTTTTCGACAGGAGACCGGTCCTTCCGCTGCCTCCCCTCCATTCTATCTGCACGGAGAACTTGCTGGTTCCGAAGCCCTCTCCTTTGCCCACAGGCAAGTGCTTGACCCCTTGAATGAATAGATACAGCTTGAAGTTCATCACAGAAGGAGGGTCAGGCCAGATTTTCGTCTTTGGCATTGTGGAAGGCTTTCTGTGGGGTTTGCAGCAAATGCTCGAAGAGAAGGAAGGGTTTATATTGATGATGATGTACTTGTTGGGGGGATTGGCTTTCTATAGTAATAAACAATACGCTGGTTCCGAGTTTTTCTTATGTAACCGTGTGAAGAATGACCGGTATTTTGAAGTTTGAACTGACTTGTTCAAACCGTGACCATGTTTCTTACATCTATTATGTCTTTATTTATGTGCCTCTGTTGTGACTGATAACTTATATATTGCAAATTCAATAGTAGATGTTATGCCTGTCATTCTTCTTTTTTTACGAGTACTGCTACGTTGTCCGCCTGTGGACCAGTCCGCACGCCACGTGTCGCGGTCCCATTGGCAGGTCAACCGGCGTGGGATCCATGAATAGGAGAGAGGGGCAATAGGTTGCGGCCACGCGGCGGACTGGTAAGGCAAATTAGCTTTTCCGTTTATTTATTTATTTTCTCCTCCCTAATTTATCGATGAAATATTTCATACTATGAAGAATTCAGTATTTATTTTGGAAAAAAAAAAAGGATTTTCTGACCTCTTCCAATGAAAACTATTCTTCTCTAGGGGGTGGCCAACTTTATTTTTAAATAAAAATTACAAAAAAAAAAAGTAAATATAAATAAACAAACAAATAAATAAATATGATATGATATAACAATAAAAACAAGAAACTAAAAAAAAGGAAGTAATTTTGTACGTTTTAAGTTGTAATGTAATTGTGATTACATAAATTTGATAAAATAATTGATATTTAAAAAAATGATGTAATGTAATTAAGATTGTAATGACCATTACATTACATCTTTTTTTTTTTTATCCAATACAATATATATATATATATATATATATATATATATATATATATATATATATATATATATATATATATATATATTACGACCAATCTTGCAAACTAAGCTGATCCTTAAGGGGACGTTTGGTTCATGAAATACTATATAACAGAAATTATATAGTCCTAGGAATCAAATATTTCTGGAATTGAATTTTCTGAAAAATTATATTTCCATGTTAGGTGTATATATAAATATTCCTAAAAAAAAATAAATAAATAAAAAGTATAAGAACTAAAAAAAAACCAAAAAGTACGAAAAGAAAAAATTTTAAAAATAAAAACTGAAAAATACCATAAAACAAAAACAAAAATCATTCTTAAAAACAAAAAAAAAAAGATACAAAGTGAAAAAAAAAACATTATAAAAAAATGAAAAATGAAAGGGAAAAAAAACACCAAAACAAAACAAAAGTCATTCTCAAAAATAAAATAAAAAACTGAAAAGACGAAAAAAAATCTTTAAAAATAAAAAAAAACAAAAAACTGAAAAAAAAAAAAAAAAACAAGAAAACAAATTTATTTTAAAATATTAGGAAAAAAAAATCCACGGAGAAGAAATACCAACATTTTTTCTTAAGAAATTGGATTCGAATATTTTTTGGATGAATTATTTATCCGAATATTCTTAATTTTTGAAAATAAATTTTTATTACATAGACCAAACTTGAAAATATATTTTCCATCCTAAATATACCTGAAGAAAAAATCCGCCTACCAAACTTCCCTAAGTATCATATCACACCCATATATTATACAGCAACTAAGCCGTGTATTTCTTTCATCCGAGTAGTCAATGGGTCAGATTTTGTCAAATAGCTCACCATGAACCGACCTTTTTTTTTTTCAGCATGTCATTATGGACCAGGCATCAGCAATCTGGCTAGAGCTCTTCCAGAAAAGGATGGATGATGTAAATTCTCATTATAAAACATATATATTTCATAAACCAAAACCTCAGATATGTAAAGAAATTGTCAATTCACAGTTCAAACTACGCTTTACAAATGGCACGCTCATGCCCGTTAAATATGTAATTACAAAGTGTGAAACGCAAGAATAGGAGCAAACACAAGGAAGAAGTATCGATCGAGGCCTTAGAAATAATCTGTTCCAAATTGAGATCAGATGGTCACCGGTGTTTTATGATGATTTTTCTTTGCACCATAAGAAGATCTAGACAAATTATCAATGTAAGAAACTTGCACCATAAGAAGATCTAGACAAATTATCAATGTAAGAAACTTACATAACGCGCAGAGAAGGCACTTTTAAATATGTTCGCTGGGCAAGCATGTATGCAAGCACAAGTTGCACAACAGAAAGGTCAGCAGATTAAAGAGAGGTTTAATTTCAACTTGTTACCTGTGGGAGTGGGTGGGATTTTCAATCTATACGAAGAATATTTCGACCAATGTCATCTGTGTGTCGGAAAAGTTCGGAAAATACATCGATCGTCTATTTTGGAACATATATGACAATCAAATATGTAATTGGATTTTCATATTTATTTTGATCATATATTTATGATTGGATCTTTCATATAGTGACTTTCCATATAATTGAATTTTCAATTATGGCAAGTCAATTATGATTGGATTTTCTTAAATGTATAATTGATACATATTGGAATTTATGTAACCCTTATTCATGCAAGGGTTTGTAAAAGGTTGATGCATGCAAGTTGAAAAATAACACACACAAAAAGAAAAAAAGAGAAGAAAAAAAGGTGGCAAGAGTGCTTGTGCAACTTTGGAAAGGAGAAAGAAGGATTGGAGGCCGTTTCGGAGAAGGAGATCAATTTCGGGTATTTTTGTTGTCTTCTATCCTCGTGGTTGTAATCTATTTTTTGTCCTGGTGAGTTGTGGTGATACGTGTTGGATGGGGAGGAGCTTGTAGAGGGTGTATTCCTTTTATTCTATTAGTGGAGGTGCTTCAGGGTTGGACTCTGATCGTCCCGTGATTTTTTTTGCAATGATTTTTCACGTAAAAATTTATGTGTCTGCGATTTCTGTTGGCGTTTTTGTTTTTGCTCGGTTCTCTCGTAGGACTTTCTGGTTTGGGAGAACGTTTTCCGCGCTTTGTTCCCAACATAGTGGTAACAGAGACAGGTTCTAGAGAGGTGTCAGAATTTGACAGTCAAATCAGAAAGTAGAGATTGACGCGACACCGGCACATGGTAAACCTGAACGGTACCAACTATCATTATTGACGAAGTAAGATAAAGGATTTGTTGTTCGTTAAGAAGCTGTATCTTCCAGTATTTGCGTCCGAGAAGCCTAGTGATAAATCCGATGAGGACTGAAAATTCGAGCATATACAGGTGTGTGGGTACATGCGACAGTTCGTTGACGAGAACGTGTACAACCACGTTGCCAACATTGAGCACGCGAGGACACTGTGAGATAACCTGAAATCTTTGTATGCGAAGAAGACTGGGGTGAATAAATTGTTCCTGATCCGGATAATGATGGGTCTGTGGTACAAAGATGATGCGTCAATTACGGATCACTTGAGTGAGTTTCAGGGCATGGTTGACCAGCTATCCTCGATGGGAGTCAAGTTCGACGACGAGATTCAGGAACTTTGGTTGCTGTGTACATTGCCAGACTCGTGGGAAACCGTACGAGTGTCTATGATCACTTCTACTCTGGAAGGCGTGATCAATCTGGAATTTGCCAAAAGCGGAGTAGTGAATGAAGAGATGTGGAGACATTCTCATGGCACTTCATCCACATTCCACTCGGGGGGCGCTAGTTTCAGAAAGCCGTGGAAGGAGCAAAAGCAGGGGTCCAGACGGTGGCAGAGACAAGAGCAGGGACAAGTCCAAGAATCGGTACGAGGACTCAGAGTGTTAACATTGTGGCAAGAAGGGCCACATTAAGTGGAGCTATTTCACTTGGAAGAGAGAGAAGAAGGGCGAAAAGGAAAAGCAAAGTGAGAACACTACAATGACGGCCTCGGCACATGGAGGCGATGTGATCGTCGTAGGTGATGAGGTTGTCATGAACCTCTCTTGCGATGACAATTCTTGGCTAGTGGACTCAAGTGCTTCAGCGCATGTATATCACAATAGGACACTATTTGCTACTTACACGACAGACGATTGTGGTGTGTTGAAGATGGGCAACGGAGATGTATCAAAGGCGGTTGCCATTGGAGATGTGCATTTGAAGACGAAGACGGGTGCAGTTCTTGTTCTTAAAGATGTTCGTCATGTCCCTGATATCCGTTTCAATCGGGTGTCGGATGGAAGGTTGGATAACGAGGGTTTCTTCAATCTCTTCAAGAACGGTCAGTGAAAGCTTTCCAAAGGTTCGATGGTAATTGCTAGAGAAAACAAGAAGTCCAGACTCTGTTAGATGGAAAAGAGCGCACATGGAGCACGCGAGCTGAACGCACTACCGATGCGTCTACCGAGTTGTGTCACAGGCGGCTCAACCATATCAGCGAGAAGGGGATGAGCTACTTGGTGAATAGGAAGGTGATTCCAGGACTAAAGTCTACAAAATTGGAGAGATGTAAGCACTATTTGGTAGAAATCAAAATAGGGTGTCTTTCAAAAGTCACCCAAGTTCGAAGAAGCCGGCGTTGCTCGAGTTGATTCACTCGGATATCTGCGGTCCTATAAAGGTAAAGTACATTGGTTGTGCTTCTTATTTTGTGACGTTTATTGATGACTATTCCAGGAAGGTTTGAGTCTATTCCTTAAAGACCAAGGATCAGATGATGTCCACTTTCAAAAAGTTTCAGACCTTTGTTGAAAGGGAGACGGAAAAGAAGCTACTATGTCTTCGGTCCGACAATGAAGGCGAATACATCGATCTCTTTGATGTTTATTGCAAAGAGCAAAGAATACGACATCAGAAGACTCCACCAAAGACACCACAGCTCAACGATGTAGCGGAGCGGATGAACAGGAAACTGATGGAGAGGGTACGATGTTTGCTATCAGAAACAAACTTGCCGGACAGCTATTGGGGGAGGCACTTTACATAGTTGCTTATACTATTAATTTATCTCATAGTGCTTCTTTGCAGGGTGATGTGCCTGACAAAGTATGGTACGACAAAGAGTCGCCATACAATCACCTGCGAGTATTTGGTTGTAAGGTCTTCATGCATATACCGAAGGACGAAAGATCCAAAATTAAGCCGAAGACGAGATGGTACGTCTTTGTCGGCTATGGTTAGAATGAGTTAGGCTATAAACTTGTAGCTCCCCATCCCGAAAATTTTAAAAATATTATTTTTATTATTTATTCGTTTTAAATGGTGATTTTTAGATTTTTATAAATAATTATTTAGTTAATTATTACGGTAAATGAGTTTAGCCATGGTTGAGTTTTGAAGTACAGGATGACTAGAAATCGTGGCACGGATAGTGCAATGGCGTGCTTTGACTAGTGTATTAGCCCTGGTAGGGAAGGCCGAGCCATAGTGACTTCCTAACTAGGAAAACCATACCAAGTTACGACTTATCCCTTACCGAAGATTTTATTTATTATCTAATTATATTATTGAGTTTTAGGGAACCTGGTTGTACCGAACCTGTCTAGATTGGACCCAAGTCAAATCCAAGCCCATGTAGTGCTTTGGTGAAGTTTCTCCCACCAGAGGAACAATCAGTTTTGACGGAGCCGGAATTGAGGCCAGGAACATCAGGCCATTTGAAGTTTAAGACGCGGTGGAAGTAGCGTACCAGTTAGCTCTACCAGCTAATCTTGAGAGTGTGCAACGACTCCTACGTCACAGCTCAGACGTTACATTTCGGATCCGAGTCACATTTTGGATAATTCAGAGCTGAAGATTGGAATCAACCTTTTCAGTGCCAGAGAAACCAGTTGCAAGCCTAGTCAGAGATGAGAAGAAAATCAGAATTTGAGCCATCACTTAAACTCCTATTTCTTATCTTTTCTTTTTTCCGTTCTAAATTTGACTAATGCTGCTAAGTTAGCCTAGTTTTGCAAGCTATCTCTTTAAATCAAGCTTGATCATGACGATATTTTATTGGGTGCACCCACTAATATATTGTCTAATCAGGACCGGTGCATGATGGTCTGATCAACCTCGTGTACTTTGGTTCGCTTTTGTATTCTTTCTGCATGGATGTCACCATAAATGAAACTTGTCCCTAAACCGTCTCATCCATGACTGCCTTGAAAATTTTATGGTTGGACCTGAGTTACGGGCGCAATACCCGTACCTGTTTGTCTTTTCTACCTTACTTTAATTTCGAGGACGAAATTTTCTAAGGAGAGAAGATTGTGAAACCCATTATTTTTGTAGCTATTTATTTAAATAGAATTTTGTGTTATTAATTAACGCTTTCAAAATAATTATTATTATTAAATATTACTATTAATTATTTTTGGGTGAAAAAGGAATTTTGAAAATTATAACAATTTGGACTTTTGATTTTCGAGCCCAGATCCAGGCCCGAGCCCTATTTCCTTCTTAATCTGTTTTTGACTTGGTTAATCTTTTAAAAAAAAATATTTTAGTTCCCAGCTGGTCCCGTAGGACCAGCACCCTCTCACTCACGAGTTGGACAAACCCCCCCTAACTTGGTCTTCCTATTTTTTCCTCCTCCTCAAATTCCTCTCTCCCACGTACTCACAGCCACTTCCCTTTATTATTCCCACTCTCCCCACTTCACAGCACATAAAGGAAATTTTTCCTCTCTAAACCACATCTCTCTCTCTCCCGCACTCACATCTCTCTCAGAGAAAGGAAATTAAAACTCTCACTTATCTCTCTCTCTTTCTCTTTCTGTGCTCAGAGTTCCCTCTCTGGAAACCCACTCCACCTTCCCAAACCCTTTTCCCTCTCATCCGAGCCCTAGATCCGGTGGAGCCAGCGCCCATCCCCGGCGAACTCCCCGTGCGCGCCCATCGCCGATCTCGGCCGCGGCCCCTTTCCGCGCCGACTTCCTCCGGTGAAGCCGCGTCCGGCCGATCGCCCCAGCGCGCGGCCTTCCCGCGCCGCTCTCCGGCCATCCCGAGGCCGCGCCACCCGCGCGCGACTTCCTGTCGCCCCCACGCCGGCGAGCCCGTCTGCGTGGACCCCAGTGCCGCCCGACTCCGGCAGTGCCCCGGCTGTGCGCCCCTTCCAGCCAGCGCCGTGCCCCCCGAGCGGCCGACCACGGCGGAACCCCACCGCCGTCCAGATCCGCGGCCTCCTCTCCCCGCGCCATTCTCCGGCGCACCCGCTTTTCCCGCGGGCCGACAGCTCCACGGCGGAGCCCCGTCGCTGTCCAGGACCGCCCCTGCGCGTCCTCCTCGCTGTCCGCCGCTTCCCACGAGCTTTCCCCCTCTGGCAGCGTCACCCCGACGCTGACAGTGCTGCTGTCCGCCGACAGCGCTGCCCTTCGCGGGATCTCTATTCTGGCCAGCGTGCCCTATTTCTGGATTTTTCGTCGTTCGTCGCCAACGTCGCTGCTTGGGATTATTATTTTCTTTCTATTATCATCTGAGAGCTCTAGTCGAGCACCCCGAGGTATAATTCCCTGCCCCGTTGCGTTTATTTTCGGTAGTCTATGATGATAACGGTCCCCGATTTCCCTTTGGGAAATCCGGCTTAGCTTCGTGGTAGTTTCGGTTAGCTACGTTAGCATTTTCTGTGATATTGTCTGCTGAGATTTTTATGTTGTTGGTTTGATTTCGGTTTTCCCGAGTATTTCGGGAAGGTTCTGGTGGTTGAGAAATTATTTTTGTGGTTATATTTTCGGTATAAAATGGGTTATTCTTTGGTTGGAACAATTGCAGGTTTTGTTGGTGCATTTCCCAGTTTTGGGTTGTCCCGAAATAGAGGAAATGCTGTCCAAATTTTTACGAAAACTTTATTTATTTGGATTTCAAATTGGTTTTCGGAAAATGAATTTAAAACTGATTTTCGGGCGATGACCGTACCGGTCTGTGGGCCCTAGCGAAATGCAAACGCACCGGTCCGACCGGGCGTTGAGGTATTAGCTAGATGTGACGATGGACCGAGTCTGAGACTCCAAACTTTTAATTTAAAAATTATTTTATTTAATGTTTAAGTTATTTATTATAGATAATTATTTACTGCACATTTTATTTAGGAATTAAACAGTTTTTCTCTTATTTTATGTAAAAGAATTGTACAGGGCATAAGCCCATAACTCTAGGATGATTAGCTGTGCCCCTGTATTGCATAGCGTAGATTTTTACTTTCTTTTCTGGGTGGTTGATGTTGATCTTGGGTGGTTTTGGATTGGATGTATAACCGTAGTTAGAGCATAATCTTTTCTCGTTTATAATTAATTAAGAATTAAATAAATGGATAAAATATTAGTAAGATAACTAGTTCATGATTTGTCACTGTAAGAAACTATTTTTATAGATATACTACAAAAGCACAAAATTTTCCAAAGATAATTGGTCCTTGTTATTATTTCCAAATAATCAAATTAACCGGTTTAATCAACGCACGTAGTTTACGACGTAATCGTTAGCTGTAGTTTAAATAACAACCTAAAACCTGACTAGGACTTACTACTAGAGATTGCGACTAGCACACTTAGCTTGGTTATACAACGGTTCTAAGTCGAGTTCTCAACTGTAGGAACTCGAAGATACATCTGACGTTCCTCCTCGGTATCAACTCATCTTTCCAGTCATCTAATACAAGGCAAGTTTCGGATTACGTATTCCTGTAATTTATTTAGTAAAGTTAAGCTGCATGTTAAACCACACTGCTGACACGGAACTCTATCTTAGGGTTCAACTACTGATTGATACTGTACTGAATGTGGGACTGGGGGAATAGTGTAGGCGTTTATGACCAAAGCCCTACTGTCATAACTGTATTAGCTTACCCCTCTTACACACGGGGATAAGCCATATCGTATCGCCAGGATACTACTGCTCAACCCAAGCCGGTCATAGACGTTTGCATATTCAAAACACACAGAACTGTTTTAAACTGCTGAAAATCATTATTTCAAACTGTTTACCCTGCACTTTCCAATTACTATTTAAATTATGAGATGCATATTTCGTTCTTGCTCCCTCCTGACTGGAGACAATATTTTAGGTAACACTGAGGATGATGAGCTATACTATAATAGCTATTATGACCCGGTACTCTACCCTGCGACGGTACCGGAGCCGTCTCTGGAGGACGCTGATCCTGGGACTGCTGAACCTGATGCTTGGATAGTTTTCCCTTTCTGCAATTTTTCTTTATTTGGAGTTTGTAGTTTATTTCAGCATTTCCTTTCCAGTTGTACTTCTGAATATTTATTAAACAAGTTTCAATTCCGAATAGAACAGTTGTGACAAATGTACTTGTGTTGTTGTGAATACCTGCAATGGAACAGCTTACTGCCGCCGTCTCACCACGGTGCAGGCTGGGCATGGTCCGGTTCGACCCATTAACTTGGGATCGGGTCGTGACAGCGAGCCAATGTAAGTTACACTTTACTAAATTACTGAAGAATCAAAATATTATTGTGCCCTATTTTTTTACTATGATTTTTCACAAAGATGGATTTTTTTTAGAGTTTTTTAAGACAAAAATTGTTATGATTTGTGAATAAATTAAAATGATGAATGTTCGCATTAAGATTGAAATTATAGTAATTGGTTCGTTTACAAAGAAGAAGGTGGCACAAAAGGATAGAAGGTTCTCCATATCCCAATATTATTTCGTGACACATGGGCTGATTCAAGTTCTTTGGATTTGGCTAATTATATGGGCACATCCAAATATGATCATGGCTAGTCTGGATTGTGGCTAGCCCAATTTTTTTTGTTTTTCACAAGGCTAGTCCAATTTTTTGATCTTGGCTATCCCAAATTCCTCCTCCCCCCAAACTAGGCCATTTTTTTCCCCTTCTTGCAAAATTCCTCCTCTCTCTTCCAAAACCCTTACCCTTCTCTCTCTTCTTCTTCCTCTTATCCTCCACCTCTTCTCAATCCCCAACATCTTTTTCTTCTCATCCACAACTCCTAAATCTCCAACATCTTACACTTCTCCTCCACCATCCTCTTCTTTTGAAGAAATTAATTCAAGGACTGCATAACCCAATACCTGAAGAGAAAACTCCGCGTCGACAAGGACTGGCCAATTTTCGGACAATCCTACAAACTGAATAGACTGCCAAAAAATTGGGCAGTCCTAAGTCACAGCATGTGAAACTTAGGACTGCCCATTCTTCTGGCAATCCAACATACAGACTGGACTGCCAGATAGTTGGGCAGTCCAAAGTTACACATGCTGTGAGTTGGACTGCCCATTCTTCTGGCAATCCAACATACAGTAAGGACTGTCAGAAAAATGGACAGTCCTTTGTTTCACATGTTGTGACTTAGGACTGTCCAATTTTCTGGTAGTCCATTCAGTTTGTAGGACTGCCAAAAAATTGGGCAGTCCTTGTTTACACTAGTTGAACAACAATATTATGGTTTCCACCAATATTAGGGTTTAAACCCCAAACCCCATTGTTGGGACATAAAATCGAAAATCGAAATGAGAAAAAATTAGGGTTTAAATCCCATTATACTTGGAGATAGTGAGAATGAGTTGAGAAAGAAAATTAGGGTTTAAACCCCATCAAAATTCTCATTTTTGTTGTTTTTGTTGTTGTTCTTCTTCTTCTTGGATGAGTTGAGGAAGAAGAGCAAAATTAGAAAAATTAACTTTTATACCAAAGAGTGGAATAGCCATGATAACTTTCTTTAATGACAAACTTGTAAATAAACCAAAGTTCAAAATGGGCTAGCTTTGATCATATTTGGATGTACCCATATAATTAGCCTTTGGGTTTGGGCCGTATCGGTTCATACAGAACCATAGGGGTGAGCATCGGTTCGGTTTAAACCGAACCGAATATACGAAAACCGAAATAACCGTAAACCGTATTTCTCAAAACCGAAAACAGAACCGTTTTTATAAAAACCGAACAAAATCGAACCGAATTAATTCGGTTAGGTTTTCGGTTGGTTCGGTTTCATGGACCAATGTGCATGGCCTTCAAGTTTTTAGCAAAATGAGCCTATTTAAATAAAAAAAATTAAAAATATATGACATTATTGTATTTATGAATTGTTATATTACATAGAGTGAAAGATATTAGTATATATAGATTGAGGGTAGATAGAGAGAGTGCTCAAAGAAGCACCGACATAGAATAGGAGAAGAGAGTGCGCTCAGTTAGGGATTAATAAACATTAGTATATGTATTACATAGAGTGAAAGATATTAGTATATATAGATTGAGGGTAGATAGAGAGAGTACTCAAAGAAGCACCGACATAGAATAAGAGAAGAGAGTGCGATCCAGTTAGGGATTAATAAACATTGGGAGGATTTATGAAATGCCCAAAAACTAAAAAAGTTTTATGTAAAACCCACCGCTAAAAAAACTTTCATCGCGTGCCCAGAATTAGAGAAACTTATCCAAAGCGGGTTCCAAATGACCATTTTGCCCTTCCTTTTAATTTATTGAAAACACCCACGAAACTGCTCTTAAAAAAACGTTTCGATACTTCATCTTCTTCCATACGCTGCTCACTTTCGAATATAGGTTTTCTCCTCAAAAATCTTCAAAAACTCGTCGGAAAATTTCGGAAAGACCGGGACAAACGGCAAAAGTGCTAAAATGGAGGTTCAAACATCATTTTTTTGCGATTCTAAAATTTCGAAAGGCCATCTACTTTCAGTCTCCTCGACGATACGCTCATTTTGCGACAAAAGGGACCTCGTTTCGACCTCCCAGTTAAAAGTTATGGCTCTCCAAAGTTTCAGCTGACCATAAAATGCAGGAGAATGGTCATTCTCCGTGTTAGAACACGAAAAATGTTAATTTCGCATGAGGGTGGTCATTCTCCGTGTTAGTAACACCGTCTTAATTTACACGGAGAATGACATTCTCCGTGTTACTAACACGGAGAATGGCATTCTCCGTCTTAATTTACACGGAGAATGACCATTCTCCGTGCTAAATTACACGGAGAATGACTATTCTCCGTCTTAATTTACACGGAGAATGCCATTCTTCGTGTAGTTTATCACGGAGAATGGTCATTCCAGTGTTAAAACACAGGAGAATCATTCTCCGTGTTAGAAACACGGAGAATGCCATTCTCCGTGTTAAATAAAACGGAGAATGTTATTCTCCGTGTTAAATAAAATGGAGAATAGCATTCTCCGTGTAATTTAGCACGGAGAATGGTTATTTCAGTGCTAAAACGCAGGAGAATGGCATTCTCCGTTTTAAATAAAACGGAGAATGACGTTCTTCGTGTTAAATAAAACGGAGAATGGTCATTCTCCGTGTTAAATAAAACGGAGAATGGTCATTCTCCGTGTAATTTAGCACGGAGAATGGTCATTTCAGTGTTAAAACGCAGGAGAATGGCCATTCTCCGTGTTAGAAACACGGAGAATGTCATTCTCCGGCATTCTCCGTGTTAATTTACACGGAGAATGGTCATTCTCCGTGTTAAATAAAACGGAGAATGGTCATTCTCCGTGTAATTTAGCACGGAGAATGGTCATTCTCCGTGTAATTTAGCACGGAGAATGGTCATTTCAGTGTTAAAACACAGGAGAATGGCCATTCTCCGTGTAATTTAGCACGGAGAATGGTCATTCTCCGTGTAATTTAGCACGGAGAATGGTCATTTCAGTGTTAAAACGCAGGAGAATGGCCATTCTCCGTGTTAGAGAATGCCATTCTCCGTTTTAAATAAAACGGAGAATGGCATTCTCCGTGTTAATTTACACGGAGAATGGTTATTTCCAGTGTTAAAACGTAGGAGAATGGCCATTCTCCGTGTAATTTAGCTTTTTCCGGAATAAAGAGTTCCGTTCTTCTTTCAAAGCGATGATAATTCTTATGGAAAAGAAGAAGAAAGATCTTCTCTCCACAATTGACGTCGATGAAGATGATGATGATGGTGATGATGATGACGAGCGATGATCTGAGTTCAACCGAAGAAAAGCACACCGAACTACGAACGATCTTTGCGATCTCTGCTGAAGATGAGAGCAATGGAATTCAGATTTTCCGTGAAGAAGAAGAAGACGAAAATCGCAATCCAGATCTGAGTTTTTTGAATTCAAATACATATAGATGACCAATTCGCGCGGAGGGATAGTTTCGGTATTATAAAAATAGCAGTTTCCAGCGGGTGGCATCTAAAAGGGAATCTTGGAATATTTAACGTGAAAATACTTAATTCTGGGCATTTCATAAAACTCATCCAGCGGGTGGGCATTTCATAAAAGCCCATCCCGAAATTGGGTTTCTCAGCAATTTCCAGATAAACATTAGTATATGTATATTGTGGATAGTTTGATAAATTACTAAATCTAAATCGGTTTTCTGTTCGGTTCGATTTTCGGATGAAGACCCGAAAACCGAACCGTTACTTCAAGTTTTCAAAATTTTAAACCGTAAACCGAACCGATAACCGAAAAACCGAACCGTTTGTCGTATTTCGGTTCGATTCGGTTCGGTTTTTGGTTTTCAACCGTTATATGCTCACCCCTACAGAACCACTTCCTTTGTTTCTTCTCTTCCAACTCTCGAAAACCTCTAATGGCAGCGGGTCCCACCGGCCGATTCCTCGTCGTCAACGGCGTTCCGCTCACCGGCGGCGTCGACGTCCCTCCCGTCTCGTCCCTCCTCGAAACAACCTCTGGTAACCTTACCGCCCCCTTCCCTCCGGTAACCTCACCCCTAGCTAATCAATCTAACCTAGTCTCACCGCAGGTGCCTACACCACAACCCGCACCCACAACCGCGCCTCCTCCGTCCTCTTCCTCGACCGCCACCTCCGTCGGCTCGCCGAGTCCGCTCGAATCCTCGCCGAGTCCGGTCACCTCCGGTACGCCCCCGCTCCCAGCGCCTCCGAGATCGAGCGGTCCGTCCGCCGCTCGCTGCGCGCGGGGATCCCTTTGGCGGCGCGCGACCGAGAGCGCGCCGGCCGAGACGACGAGATTGCCATCACCGCTCTGGTCCGAGGAGCCGACGTCTATCTCCACCTGAGGTTCTACGCTCCTCCCGTCTTCCCCGCCCGTGGGGCCCGCCTGGTGGTCGCCGGGAAGGGGAGGGAGATGCCGACGGCGAAGTACTCGGATTGGGCGCGGTGAGGAATCGACGGTTCTGGTGAATTATTGGTGTATTTTGATTATTTATGTACATTGATTTGGTTGGATTGGGAATTTTAGGGTTAGGAAAGGGATGGAGAAACTGAGGCCTCCGTCTGCAACGGAGCTCTTGCTGTCGAACGACGGAGACAGTATTCTCGAAGGCAGCGTGACGAATTTCTTCGTTGTTGCTCGCAAGGTACGGTCGTTTTGATTGCAGTGCTTGATCGTTCCGCTGCGGCCTGCACGCAGCAATTATGTGGGTTTTATGCTTTGGAATATCATCAAACATTTCGTAGGCATAGGATGCATTATAAAGAAGTCTTCAAGAATTTGTTCAGTTTAGATGTTTTATGTTTAGGTTTTTTTTTTCCTTTCATTTATAAGTGAATTTCACTAAACTAATTCTGTGTGAGGCCTCTCGCTTATAATGAATTTGTTTTCGTTTTTCGCACTTATAAGTAATTTTCACTTATAAGTGACTCCAAATTCATAGGTAATTTTTTTTTTCCCACTTATTGGATTGGTTAAGTACTTATTGCATCCGAAAAGTCTATTATGCTCCTGTACAAACTTATTATTATTTTTCACTTGTCCAAATTCTAATAGAAATGTTTTCCTATATATAAACCTAATCACCCCTTCCTCTCCCCCTTTTCCTTCCTAACAACCAAGAATCCCCTCTCTTTTCTGTCCAAAAAAATCCAAAATTCTTTAAAAAACAGCCTCATTTTTCAGCATCTATCGCGGCTTCGCGGGATTAGCTCCTAGCTCCGACGTCCAAAACAATCCAAAATTCATCTAAAAAATAGTCTCGTTTTTCAGCATCTATCGCGACTTCGCGGGAACAATCTCGTAGTTCCGACGCCCGAATCGTTTCTATTTTTTTTTTTTTTGGAATCGTCTCGTGGTAACCTTTCTGAATCTATAATTTAATTAGCAAAATTCGTACTCATTAATTCTGTGGATCAATTTTAGTATCAGTTGTCTGAATCATGGACGCATCTCAATGATTTGGAGATTCCGGAAGATCCACAATTTTGAATCATGATCCGTTTAGTTTTTCAGAAATATAACATGAAAACCTATAACATACTAAAATTTGAGAATTTTTGGATTCTGTTCGATATAGTAAATATTTCGTAAAAGTTTTTATCTAGGAATTTCTACCGAAAGCCTAGTTTTCAACATAGAAACTGTATCTGTTGTATCTCCGAAACATTTTGATATTTGTATTTGTGTTGAACTAAATTACTAAGCATTTTGGTACTTGTAGTACAATATTTTGACTTGTATATTTTTGGATTGTCATATATTACCATATATTATATGAGAGGGCATAATGGTAAAATATCACTTATAAGTGCAAAAAAAAAACAACAAAATTACTTATAACTGATTTGTTTTTTTACTTACAAGGGAAAAAAAAGAACATGTTTTATAAGTGCACTTATAAGTGAAATGGAGTAAGTGGCACTTATAAGTGAAAAAAAGAACACCCCTTTAATTTCATGTTGTTTAGTTGGAGTCTGATGGTTAAGAGGTTTTTTTCTTCTTCCATAACTGTATGTATGTAAAGTGTTGGGCACTATTAAGTGCAAATACTAGTTTTTTATAATTATATACTCCACTTTAAAGTGCTCTTGTTTGTATTATAAATGTATGAATTGACTATTTCTCAAATATTATGATATTATTTTAAACACAAATTCACTAGTACAAATTAAAAAAAAAGTTATTCTCAAATACTTTTATCAACACAACATATATCTATTTTTTCCTCAAGTTCACCTTCAAATAACAATATAATAATAAATTATTTAATAATTTGGAAACTAGGTTTTTTTTGGCACGGGAAATAATTTAACTAATTTTTAAGCCAAATGTCCACTCTGGGCACCAATTTTTTTTTGTGTGGATAATTTGGGAAATTTGAAACTCGTTTTTTTGTGTTTCTAGCAAGGGTTCAAAGTATCGGTATCAGCCAGATCGGATCGGATTTCAAGGTGTCCAATTAGATACTCAAGCAAAATAAAGATATCGGTCGATACTCGATATGACCGATACAACCCGATACGAACTAAAACAGGCATAAATAGGACCAAAATCAAACTATTTATATAAATTACCTTTATTAGCTAATTGTAGATATCTTTCCGATGAAACCCTTTTCTCCTTTGTTGTTGCCCCTTCTCTATTGCCTGTCAGGTCTAAGGTTTTTAGTCCTATCGGGACGGATCTGCATAACCCTCTACGGACCGGAGTTTTACTGAAAGCTTCAAGAGTCCTCCAGAATATGGTGGAGTATTCTTGAAGATTCATGAAATCTCCATAGCCTTTTAGATGTTCTAGAAGCTTCCTTAAGAAATATCTATGCCCTAGAATTATCCCTCGAATATTTTGTTTCCAGAAGTTTCATGTAAGCCCTTTGAGGTAGTATAAATAAGGAAAATGCCAATTTGTTCCTCACCACTTAAGAAGTAAGTTTTCGATCTTCCAATCTATCTATCTTTTGCATCACATTGTTCTCATTTTCGCCTTAGCGATCTAGCTATACGTTTGGGCAAGACTGGCAAGAGTCTTCGAGTAGGTAGCTTGTGCGCCGCACAGGTCGAAATGTAGGCAAAAACACTAAGTCCGTGATAAGTGGTATCAGAGCGAAGGTCGGTTGGTGCCATGTCGACATCTGAGATTATCCAAGAGAAGCCCGCGTCGCCTAAGGAGGGGCACACCAAGGCTCACAAGAAGGGCAAGAGTAAGGAGCCTACGATGTAGCATAGCCTGGCCGATCATGCCGAGCGCGTTGAGGTCTTGGAGACGGGTTTGAGGGACATAGAGATGCGCACTGGCTCCGTGGAATAAAACAGCACGAGGCTAGTGGAGTTCTACGATGGGTTGGAGAGTGACGTCGCTTCATCCATAGCAATTTTTCGGGAGCAACTCCAAGAGATCCGATCCGCACTTGAGGAGGAGCTCAAGGTGCATCGTGCGTAGATTGAGGCTTTGTGCGGAAGGTTTGATGCTCGTGGTTGAGAGTTGTGGAGAACTTAATACCAAAGTTGCCATATTGGAGAAGGCCGTTGCGAACAATAGACCTTCGAGTAGGGAGGCACCGAGACGGAAGATCTCTGAGCCAAAATCCTTCAACGGGGAGCGAGATGCCAAAGAAGTTGAGAACTTCTTGTGGAACGTGGAACGATACTTCAAGGCGTTGCGCATCAACGATAATGCTGAGAATGTGGATTTTGCTTCACTCTACTTCAACGACGATGCAATGATGTGGTGGGTGCCATAGGTGCATGGAAACCGTATGTGAACGTATATATAATTGGTGAACTTTCTAGCCATCGTAATCAATTCATGCAAGTATTTGATAGGCAGAATTAACATAACTACGATAAATCTTATCCATGACAGAGCATGACGTTGCAGTATCATGTTCTTTCCTGTTAGTTTTATATCAAGAGCTTGTAAACAATGTGTAGGTGAGGGTCACTGGCAATTCAAGCCATCCTGGACGTATAGTTTGGTCGATACTGCGACCCTTTCGGTGCGGGTAGCTAGTCCCGCTGAAAGTTTTGAATGACCCGTGCTAGCATCCAGCACAACTATTTTGCATTCCTCCTAGGTCGAATCGGTCCCGTGGCCCCGAGTTGCCGTTCGAGGAAGCAAAACTTTGTGCACAAGTTGTCCATGAACGTGCTAGACTAAAACTAATTACTCTAACATGGTCTATGAAATCTTAAAGAGCTAGCCAGTTCCAATGTGTTACACCTTATCGCTGCAACATTCATTCATAGCATCAATCTTTGCAGTTCTATGACGTATATGTAAGGTAAAACATGTAACAATTCTATAGCAGAAGTACTTAAGTAAAATATGCATAGTTCTATAGAAATAAGCAGTTGTGTCCGTACATTTACATCTAACATTTCATTCGCAACGATGTTATCGATTGATTTGAAAACAAGAGGGTAAAGGGGGAGAAGGGTCAGCCACTCACCTTGATATGTTTGAGGCGAGAGAAAAGGAAGGTTGTGCTAGACGGCGCCTACGCGATCTCATGAAATCGCATAAGCAACGAATTATCACTCTACCCTTCTATTCTGAGTTCGATATGAAATGCAAAGTTCGAAGAACGCAAGCAATAAAATCCATCGAAAACATTTATGAAAACGTATTCATAAAGCCAAAGCCAAAGAAGCAAGTACAATATGAAAAACAGAGCAACGGAACATCTCTCCCGACTCATCCGCATAGTCCATCCTCGAGGTGCAACCTGCTGAATATGAGACTTGATTCTGAAGAAACCATACCATAACGAGGAAAGGATCTTAATTCAATCGGTCCTGACCAATCGATAGCGACAATGTTTCATAACCGCGTATCCCGCATCGCAACGGAGAAAGGGGAATGGAGTTGGGACGGATACTACATCTTAACCAACTAAGAAAAAGTTTCGTATTTGAAACTTAAGAATATAACCTACCTCTAAGAAAGCAATAAAGGGAACTTCTTCATCTCTGATTCAAGTTCCTGGGTCGACTCTTCGACCGAATAGTTCCTTCAGAGTACACGAACGAGGGGGATCGCACGATTTCGAAGCAATTTATCCTTGCCCTCTAAGATCTGCACAGTTTCTTCCACGTACGGTAAGTCCACCTTCAGCTCTAACTTACCAAAATCTACTATGTGGTTCAGATCGTGGATGTACTTCCGCAACTGAGAGACATGAAAGATATTATGCACATCCGATAGTGCTTGCGGCAATGCGATTTGATAAGCTACTGGGCGACTCGCTTTAGTATTTCGAAAGAACCAACAAATCTTGGACTCAGCTTGCCTTTAGCTTCGAATCTGGTGACTCCTCGCATGGGCATTACTTTCAGAAACATGTGATCGCCTTCCAAGAACTGATGTAGCGCCTCGTTTCGGCCCCTATACTCGCACTTCTAGATGGGGGAGAGGATTTTCAAATCTTCAGTGATACTTCAGGTCAGGGCTTGGGATGTGCGCTCCTGCAACGAGACAAGGTGATATCTTTCGTCTCAAGACAGTTGAAGCCGAACGAGTAGAACTATCCTACGCATGACTTGGAGTTAGCGGCAATTGTGTTCGCGTTGAAATTGTGACAACACTATCTTTTTGGCGTGGCGTGCATCATCTACACCGATCACAAAAGTCTCGAGTATCCATTCACCCAGAAAGAGCTGAACTTACGACAAAGACGTTGGCTAGAACTAATCAAGGAATATGATTAACGATTGACTACACGCCGGTCAAAAGAAATGTTGTGATAGACGCTTCGAGTCGGAAATACATTGTCTCGCTATCCATTAACAATAGGCTACTACGGGACTTAGAAGAGATGAACATCGGCCTCCGGATCCGATTCAGGGAGTATTGTTGGCGCAACTACAACTAGAGCCGAGCTTGCGGAAAAAGATCAAGACCGCTCAGAAGGACGATTCGTACCTGAAGAAGATGCGAGAGCTAATTTCAACGGGTAGGACGATCAACTTTGCGGAAGATGAGACCGACGTGCTACGATTGAAAGGTCGACTATGTATTCCGGATGACTCAGAACTCAGAAAGAAAATAATGTCGGAGGTGCATTACGCGAAATATTTCTTGCATTCTTGCAACACAAAGATGTATAAGGACCTCTGCACGACCTTCTGGTGGCATGAAATGAAGAGGGATGTTGCACTCTTCGTGTCACAATACATGACCTGTCAGTAGGTGAAAGATGAGCATAAGAGACGGGACGGAAAGATGCAGAATCTGACGATTCCAGAATGTAAGTGGGAGCACGTGAGCATAGATTTTTGTTGTTGGCTTGTCGAAGACGCTATTGGGGAATGATGTCGTCTGGGTCATCGTCGATTGACTAACCAAGTCAGCGCATTTCATTACCATCAAAGTTACTTGGAGCGTCGATCGTCTGGCTTAGATATACCTCGACGAGATAATGCGGCTGGACGGAGTTCCAATATCCATCGTCTCAGATCGGGATGGACGATTTCTGTCGCGCTTATGAAGTAGCCTTAAGTCGGCTCTGGCTACTAAATTGAAGTTTAGCACAACTTACCATCCTCAGACCAACGACCAAACAGAGCACGTGAATCAAATTCTCGAAGACATGCTACGGCTCTGCGCAATTGACTTGAAATCGAGTTGGGACGTCCATCTACCTTTAGCCGAATTTGCATACAATAACCTATGTTATTACAGGCGACGCCTAGGCGCGCCTAGGCGGCCTAGGCGTCTAGGTTGAGGGGAGGGCGCCTCGACTAGGAGAAATTATCTTCGTGTCTGGCGATGGGCGTCTAGACGCGCCTAGGCAGACGCCTAGGGTCGACCAGGGGAAGTGAAAGGCAGAGAAGGCGTCTTAATATCTTATATTGTTATAAGTATATACAAATTTATCAACTGTTCATGTTCATGTTAATGTTAATTGTGTATATTAGTTATCAACTATTCTTGACAAATCAATTGTTCTTTATACTGTTATATTGTTGCTGTTTAATATCTTATACTTTTACAAGTATATAAATTATACATAAGTACATAACTGCACTTTCTGCTATATTGCATTTTTTTCCTGTACATAATCATCTATGACCTGGACGGACGCCTAGGCGGCGCCTAGGCGCGCCTAGGCGAGGCAGGTAGGCTGTCGCCTCGCCTCGCCTAGCGCCCAATACAACATAGACAATAACATCTATCAATCCAGCATCCAGATGACGTCGTACGAAGCTTTGTATGAGCGTAAGTGCAGATCTCCCATTTGTTGGGACGAAGTCGGAAAGCGATAGATTCTTGGCCCGGAGTTGGTGGAACAGACCGTGGAGAAGGTCAAGCTTATTCAGAAAAGACTAAAAGTAGCACAGAGTCGGCAGAAGGGCTACGTCGACACCCATCAATGACCCCTCGACATACCATTATGTGGACATGCATATATAATTGGTGAACTTTCTAGCCATCCTAATCAATTCATTTAAGCATTTGATATGCAAATTAACATAACTACAATAACTCTTACCTACGACAGAGCGTACTGTTGCAGTGTAACTTACGACGTTCTTCCCTGTCAGTTTTATATCAAGAGCTTGTAAACAGTCTATAGGTCAGGGTCATTAGCAATTCAAGCTATCCTGGACGTATAGCTTGGTTGAAACGGCGACCCTTTCGAAGCGGGTAGCTAGTCCCGCAGAAAGTTCCGAATGATCCATGCTAGCATCCAGTATAGCTATCTTGCATTCCTCCTAGGTCGAATCGGTTCCATGGTCCCGGGTTGACGTTCGAGGAAGCGAAACCTTGTGCACAAGTTGTCCATGACCGTGCTAGACTAAAACTAATTACTCAAGCATGGTCTATAAAATCTTAGGGTTAGCTAGTTTTAATGTGTTTCGCCTTATCATTGCAACATTCATTCATAGCATTAATCTTTGCAGTTCTATGGCATATATGTAAGGTAAAACATGTAACAGTTCTATAGCAGAAGTACTTAAGCAAAGCATGCTCAGTTCTAAAGTAATAAGCAGTTGTGTCCATGCATTTACATCTAACATTCCATTCGTAACGATGTTATCGATTGATTTGAAAACAAGAGGGTAAAGGGGGAGAAGGGTCAGCTACTCACCTTGATTTGTTTGAGATGATAGAAAAGGTCGGTTGCGCTAGACGGTACCTATGCGATCACCTGAAATCGCCTAAGCAATTAATTAGCACTTTACCCTTGTATTCCGAGTTTAATATGAAGTGCGAAGTTCGAATAACGCAAGCAATGAAATCCATCGAAAACATTCACAAAAACACATTCATAAACCAAAGCCAAAGCCAAAGAAGCAAGTGCATTATGAAAAACAGAGCAACGAGAGGTCTCTCCCGACTCAGCCGCATAGTCCATCCTCAAGACGCAACCCGCTGAATATGAGACTTGATTCCGAAGAAGCCATTCCATAACGAGGAAATGATCTTAATTCAATCGGTCCCGACCAATCGATAGCGACAATGTTTCATAATCGTGTTCCCCGCGTCGCAACGGAGAAAGGGACACGGAGTTGGGACAGAGCACTACACCGATAAGAGTTTGTGCTCCATAAATACTTGGGAGGATCTCAATAAGGAGATCAAGTCTCAGTTTTATAAGGAGAATATTGAGTTTGCAGAGAGGCGGAGCTTGCGGCAACTCAAGCACACCGGGATGATCAAGGAATACATTACAGAGTTCACACGCTTGATGCTCGATGTATCTAGCATGGGCTAGGAGGTTCACTTGTTCTTCTTCCTCGATGGACTTCAACCGTGGGCGGCTCAAGAATTGCAGCGAGAAAGGGTACTAGACTTAAACATCGTCGTGGGAGCAGCCGGTAGGCTCGTCGAGTATATGGGACGACAACAATGCCAAGGACAAGCCAAAGACTACCAAGGAGAATGGTAGGGGAAAGCGGAAGAGCTCTCCTAAGGAGGGTCCGTTCGAGGGAAAGAAGCGCAAGAAGGCCCACCCCGAGCGAGTAGTTTTGTGTTTCATATGTAAAGAAAATTACTTTGTTTGGGATTGTCCGGTGATGAGCATGCTTGTCAATATTGTCCGAACCAAGGAGGTGGAGGACGGGGAGTGCGAAGTGGGTGCGCATATGAGAGCATTGCGTTTAGTCAACGTCGTTAAGCAAGTTCACTATGTCGAAGGCTCCGAGCAGGGAGCTCATGTACGTTGACGTGATGATCAATGACATGAGCACCCGGTCGTTGGTTGACACGGGTGCCACTCATAACTTCATCTTGGACGCGGAGGTCCGTCGCTTGGGTCTAGTCTCGGAGAAATATTCAAGAAAGATGAAGGCAATCAATGCGGAGGTGCCCTGTCAGCCCCACTCCCCCCCGCCCCCCGACCTGTCAGCACCACCGCCCCCCCGCCCCCTGCTGCCCTGTCAGCCCCCCTCCCCTCCGATGACTCAAATCCCTAACTCTAACCCTCTCCTCCTTCCATCAGCCGCCACCCAATCCCTCCAAACCCTAAATTAGATTTAAAAAAAATATTGTTGTGATTCTCAGAGGGTAAATATTTTGTTGTTTGCTGTAACCTCTGCCCTCAATGCTTCTTTCGAAAATTTAACAAAGAGCACACATATGGTTTGTTGTGCATGAATCTTTGTTTCTTTCCTTGATCTTCACACCAGGATCTAACAGAGGTTAACATGGATTATCTCTATGTCCTAGCTTGTGATCCACTCTCTGCTTCCTATGCATGCGTACCGGTTTTGGCTCCGTTTTTAGCACATTGGCAGAGTTGCTGTGTTTATCAAGTGGAAAGAAACACATCGACAGTCGAATCTCTGACAGATGTGAGACTTTACGGCGAATAGCAGTGCTACAGATACTAGTGTCGGCAACACACCTGCGGACACTAGCACGACGATTTCCTCCATTCGACTTGTCGATCGACGATTGGAAGAGCCAGAGGGCTGTTCGATATGGAGAAAGAAGATCGAGAAGACACTTCGAGGAATGCGGTTGTCCAAACATCTGACCGATAACCCTCCAGCAGAAGATGATCCCATCTTTGAGCAATGAGAGACAGACGACAGTCGACTGTTTACATAGTTGATGAATTCCATAGAACCATCGGTAGAAGACATGGTCCAAAATACGGACTCCGTGAAGGAGTTATGGGAGGTACTGGCGGCAACGTTTGATGGTAAATGCGATTTGTCTCGTATCTATGACTCGGTCGTTGGTGTATATCGAGCAAATCAAGGAGACAAATCTCATAAAGGCCATTTCCGGGCCTTTAAGGCTATGACGGATGAGATCGATCGCGTATTACCTCTTACGTCGGATATTAATGAAGCAAGGGCTCAACGTAAGCAGCTTTATGTCATAGCTTATCTTGCCTCTCTCCGTGCTGATGCGGACTCTGCTCGCTCCCAGATTATTGCTGGATCTGATGTACCGTCCCTATTGGAAGCACACTATCGTGTCCTTCGGGCAGCCAAGGTCGTTGAGACTACTCCGGGTGATGCTCCTGCTGATCGCTCTACTCTCGGGGCTGCTCGTACGGGATTCCGTGGTGGTCGTGGTGGCCGACGAGGTAGTCGAAATATTGGTCGCGATGGAGGACGTGGCAATGGCGGACGTGATGGAGGAAGACCACACACATGTTTTAATTGTGGTCAGCTTTGCCATTTCTATTGGCAATGCACTAAATCACCGGCGGCTAATGTCACCACTATGCTCTTGATGATGGTGTCCGACCTATTCAGCTGACTTCGAACTCATATACAGAATTTCTTGATTTTCAGGCTCAACGTCGTGGTGACGCTTCCACATCTGGTTCCACAGTCGGATATTCAGCAGCGTGCATCGTTAAGCCCAAGCAGTGGATAATTGACTCTGGTGCGTCCTCCCACATGACTGGTGGCGCAGGTATGATATATGATTATGTCCCTGTCCGTCGTGTCTCTGGTATTACTGTTGCCAATGGAGGTTTCCTGACGGTCCGAGGACGTGGAAGTGCCAGCCTTTCTTTCGGACTGTCACTTAATTCTGTGCTGCTTACTCCTGGGAACCCGTTCAGTTTAATTTCTATTAGTCAAATTACTCGTAAATTGCATTGCTCGGTAACATTTTTTTTTTGATGGTTGTATTTTTCAGGACATGAAAACTGGGAAGACTATTGGTAAGGGGCATGTGGCTGGAGGCTTGTATCTGTTTGACACATCATCTGCGGAGGTCTGTGCGGTGTAAAAATTGATCCTTTCAAGTTACATTGTCAGTTAGGCCATCCATCAACCCAAGTTCTCCAGAAAATGTACCCTTCTTTAGATATTTCTTTTTTCTTTAATTGTGAGCCATGTAGTTTAGCCAAGCATCACCGGGTTCCCTATCCGATGAGTCAAAATAAAATTGCTTCCGCTCCTTTCGAGTTGGTGTATTCTGATATATGAGGACCTTGTTCCGACTGAATCTGTAATGGGTTTTAAGTACTTTATTACTTTTGTCGATGATTACTCACGTGTTACTTTTGTTTATTTGATGAAAAATCGCTCTGAATTGTTTAACATTTGGTGCAACTTTCATGCCGAAATAAAAACACAATTTGGTCTTCCGATCAAAAATTTTCGGAGTGACAATGGCCGTGAGTATTTATCTCGTGATCTCGTTAGACATCTGGCCCGCAATGGCAATCATCCACCAAACCTCTTGTGCGTACACACCACAACAAAATGGTATAGCCGAACGCAAGAATCGCCATTTATTGGAAACAACACGTGCTCTTATGTCTCAAGCACATACTCTCAAGAGATTTTGGTCGGATGCGGTTCTTACTGCTTGTTATCTTATTAACCGCATGCCATCGTCAGTTTTCAATGGTAGCACTCCCTTTTCTAGGCTTTTTCCTGGACGAGAGCTATTTCCTCTGCCTCTTAGAATCTTTGGCTGCTTATGCTATATTCGGGATACCCGACCAACTCTTTCTAAATTAGATCCTAAGGCAATACAATGTATTTTTCTTGGGTATCATAAAGATCAGAAAGGGTATCAGTGTTTCTCCCCCGTCTTAAAGCGATATTTCTTCACTCGAGATGTTACCTTTGTAGAAACCGAATTTCCACCACTCCCACAATCAACGGGTCCGGCTCCCCTAGTCTATCCAGAAGAGGATATTTTGTTATTTCCTCCTCAAACACAACAGCCCCCCGTACGGGTGCCCTCCCTTACCGAGCCAGTCTCCCAGACAGATGATCCACATACACCGATTCAGCCATTGCCGACATCGCCAACAGAATCATCCTCCTCTGGTTCCACCAGCAGCTCCGGCTCCAATGAGTTGCCTCCACCTGTTCCACCAGCAGCTCCACCAGTTTCGCCAGCAGCTCCGACGGTTTCGCCTACAAAACGTCCTCGTCGTGCCTGTCATGATCATCCCTTGTATGTTGATAGCTACAAAGGACTCACCAGTTACACTCAGTCTCTGGTGGCTACTATTAATGGGATTCAGATTTCCAAGACCGCTGAGGAGGGTCTCCGACATCCTGGTTGACGTGCTGCTATGAACGAGGAGATGAAAACTCTCCAAGAGAATCATACTTGGGACTTAGTCGACTTACCTACTAGTAAACATGCAGTCGGCTGCAAATGAGTGTTCACGATTAAGGTGAAACCAGATGGCACTCTTGATCGCCTGAAGGCTCGTCTCGTGGCCAAAGGATACTCTCAAACCTATAGTGAGGATTACTTCGAGACCTTCTCTCCTGTGGTCAAAATGACATCTGTTCGTGTCCTCATGGCCTTTGCCGTTCAATATGACTGGCCGTTACTTCAACTAGATATAAAGAATTCTTTCCTCCACCGGGATCTTGATGAAGAGGTATATGTGATGCAACCTCCCGGATTCGTTGCAAGGGAGGGTAGAGTGTGTCATCTGAGGAAGGCCCTCTATGGTCTGAAACAATCACCACGTGAATGGTTTGGTCGATTTACACATATTGTTACTCAATTTGGCATGTGTCAATCAAAGAAGGACCATTCAATTTTCTATCGACACACATCTGCTGGAAGAATACTCCTTGGTGTCTATGTTGATGATATTGTAATTACGGAAGATGACAGCCATGGTATTGCAGGCCTCAAGAAGTTCCTTGGAGAACAATTTCAAACCAAGGATATGGGATCCTTGAACTATTTCTTGGGCATTGAGGTCACACGGGATAAGCGGGACATTGTAATGTCTGAAAGAAAGTATGTGCTGGACATACTAAATGATGCATGCATGATGCAAGCAAAGGGAGCAATCTCACCTATGGATCCAAGGACGAAGTTACTTCCAAACGAAGGGGTCCTGATGACCAATCTACATTAGTATCGTCGAGTAGTTGGAAAATTCAACTACTTGGCGGTCATGACTCGTCCGGACATTTCTTTTGCAGTGAGTGTTGCAAGTAGATTTATGGCTTCTCCAAGAGTTCCACACTGGCAGGCAGTTCTCAGAATACTGTGTTATCTAGTCAAGAACCCAGAAAAAAGGAATTCGAATGAAGAATAATGGATACACTCGCATTAAGTGTTTTACTGATGCTGACTGAGGAGCAAGTCTGACAGATAGACGATCTACATATGGCTACTCAGTATTTATTGGCGGAAATCTAGTGTCATGGAAGAGCAAGAAGCAGAGTGTGATAGCACACTCAAGCTCAGAAGCAGAATATCGAGCTATTGCTCATGGCACGTCAGAGATATTATATATGAAGCTTCTCTTACAAGAACTGGAAGAAGACACAGGATCTCAAGCGGCAGATCTATGGTTTGATAATCAATCTGCTATTTACATTGCCACCAACCCAGTATTTTATGAACGGACAAAGCATATTGAAATTGACATCCACTTTGTTCGTGATGAATATACAAAGGCATGATTGACATCTATGCTCCAGCTTGAGGGAGGGTGTTAAGTGTTAAATTAGAGTTATTGGTTAATGGACTTTAGTCCCACATTGCTTGGAGTAATATGAGAGGAGGCTAGCCTCTCCTATATATGTAGTCTCTCAACAATAATAAACATCTCATTATTTCCAACTCTACAGTTACAATTGTCTTTTTTTTTTTACACTTGCTAAGTGGTAATTATAAGTTCAAAGATTTGACTTTGAGATTACATTTACCAGTTATAAAGGACATCACTATGTAGTGCAAAAAACAAACACCTTAAAGTTGGTGGGTCTCGCACTTGTTTGAACATTTTAAAGTACTCAACACTCTATAGTGAAAAAAACGAAGCAAAAAACAAACACCCTCTTAGTCAAGTACAAATGGTTTCTATGCTCCTTATATTAAGCCTTTGAACTTCTTTAAAGTTGCTCTCTGTTTCTTTCCTATATGAGGTTTATCTTCTTAACAAATAAAATAGTTATGGAGTGGATTTTGAAGTGTGTTGTGGATCAGTATAATTCCGGTTCACCATTATTTTTGAGCAAAACTCATAATTTAGTGGACAAGAAAAGGGTTTGCCACTTTTTATGACCGGCTGACAAATCTTAGTTCCCCAAGTGTCCAGGTCAGTGCTAGATTCATAGCTAAGGCAAGTGTAAGTAAGGGAGCTTATAAGTGAGTGTATCTTAATAGTAATACACCCCTCTTTCAATCAATAATAATTGCCAGTATCATTATGCCCAATGATGTGTGTCCCTTGTCACATGATCAGTTTCTAGTCTAAATATATATTTAAATATTATATATTTTTATTAAATACTATTTTTAGAAGGAAATAAAAACATCTATATATTTGTTAGATATATACATTTTTCATTGGTTCATAGAAAAGAAAAAAAAAACCATCAATAGTTTATATTTGTTAGATTTCCTATTCCACCATCTGGACCATCAGGATGCTGGACCATCAGGACGCGATTCTGACATTGACTCCCCCCCTCCACCTCTTATATCATTTAGATTTGGCATGCTTCATCTATTCCACCATCTGGACCATCACAATGCACTCCTTCCATGACTCTCTCTCCGTACCCTCATTTCTGATTTCTTATGAATACAACAAGGGAGGACCTCACTGTGAGTTTGCATGCTCTGGTCTATTTGCAGCCTACAGAAGAAATAAAGATATCCTCAAACCAACCACAACCTTGTTATTCAAAATTTTGCAGATTTGCAACTAAATAGACCCAGGGTCTATTGAGACTTTCAAAGACATTTTCGGGGCCGGTTATTGAAGCTGTGTACATCAAAGCCATATGAAGTCCTACCATGAGCGGATCGTTTCCATTGGGTAATTATGGGTTCGAGCATAACGTTATTATGAACACCTTTTTCTGAAAGCTTGTAAAACTTTATCCTTTTTTAATTAAAAAAAACTTTTACCAAACTTTATACTCTTATCGAAACCCCTATCCCTATTCACCTAATTTACCAATCATGCCATTATCAATTTGAAAGTCTATTACAGACTCGCACACGTGCGAGTCTTCGTGAAGTCCATTTCCTTCAGCAACCCACTCCACCGTGACTCTCGCTGTCAGTTCTCCCAAACTCTTCCTATTTAAACCCCAAGCCCCTCTCTTCGCCATCTCATCCTCTCTTCTTCCTTCTCTAATCAATCGCCTCAATCCATCCTTCACTACTGCCATTCCTACCCGCCACCACCTTTCAACACACAAACAAGAGAGTTCACAACCCACTCTGCTGCTCCTTCGCATATCATACTACTTTAAAAGGAGACTACACTGAATTCTGAAAAAAGAACAAAGAGTTCATCTGCTAAATTTTCTACAGTGGAAGTTAAATACGCTGACTTGAGAATTCCCTTAAAATAGATACTGACTGAATGTTGGAGTAATATAGGAGAACGACAGATATTGGGACTAGAGCTGAGGTGAGTGATGTGATGGATTTCTCACCCTTATATTTTAGTAATTAGGACTATGATAAACATAAATCATATAAAAAGTTTAAAAAGTATAAACTATTGATGATTTTTTTATTCTTCTCTCTTACATGCTAAATTACCCAAATGGCACCTCAACTATAACGATCAGACATTTTTGGCATCTTAACTTTTCATTGCTCGATTTTGGCACCCTAACCTTATAAATTTGTCTTTTGAAGTACATTTTGTCAAATATTGAAGCACATTGAGACCACTTCAAAAACATATCTTGTAGTACAAAAGCGCAATTTAAATACTTGTATTACTAGATATTCTTTGAAGTGGTCCCGATGTGCTTCAATATTGACGAAATGTGTTTCAAAAGAGCAATTTGTAAAATTATGGTGTCAAAATCGAGCAGTGGAAAGTTGGTGCAAAAAACATTCTTATAATTGGGGTGCCATTAGAATAATTTAGCCATATTTTTGTTTCCTTCTAACAATAGTATTTAATAGAAAATATGGTATTTAAATATATATTTAGACTAGAAGCTGATGATGTGACGAGGGACTCATCCTGGTACATAATGATGATGGCAATTATCATTGATGAAAGAGGAGGTGTCTGGTCACGAATGACGTGTCCAACCCAAACTCCAAAAAGTAAAATAAATAATCAAAATTGCCGGTTTTGGCCTTCTGTTTCCTTATCTGTCATTCTGTCAAGCAAAACTTATATGTTATTACCCTGAGGACTTTAAGCCCCTTAAGAGGGCTCTTCTTGGCCAGTGGGTCCTAAAGCACACCTATTAATTTTCTTCTTGTTTGTCATGATCAGTGCCATAATCGATACGTATTAGATTTGAGAAAGCCCCGGAATAAGTTCTTACTTGGGAAGACTTGTATAGGATGTATAGCTAGTATGTCAGGTTGTCTCCAGCTATGTCCAAACCCTGTTATAATAATAACAACAGTAGGTTGTTACCGTCTTTGTAGCGACATTGGTCAGCAGTTCTAACTATCCTTAAACAATGTCATTAGTTATCATATTGATATGCACATGACTATACAGGATCCTAGTGCTGAAGGTTGTATAGTTTCGCTTATTCTACAACAGTTTCTCCTCATAGTTGATGTCACGACCCGCTACCCAAATTGCTGGGCCGGGCCGAGCCATGTCCAGCCTACGCTTGTGTTAAAGCGTAGTAAGCTGTTCTCAGAGATATACAATATGGTTCTAAGTGTGCTAACAGTTCTATTATAGAATTTTAGGGTTTATCACAACACAGCATCTTTAAGTGAAAGCAAACATGCTTAGTTGGTTATTACACTTCAAAAGTATGAAAACTGGAGACAAAGTCCAATACCCAAATATAAGTTCATAATAACCCAAACGTCTAAGTCCAAGATAGCTAATGTAGCAACTAGGCGAGGTTCCCTGTGGGGACTTCCTCGGGAGCTAAGGCCTGGTCCTCGGTAGTGGCCTCATAAAAAGTATCACATAGCATCTCCTCCTCGGACAATATACCTGTAACGTTATCCTGTCAGGACGGAAGTAAGTACTGATTCTACAAACTGAAAATACTGAGCATGGAATGAAAATAGATGTAATAAATAGAATCATGACATATCACAGTTTATTATGTAGCAGATACATTTGTCATGGCGACACATGTATATATATAATGTTTAAACTGGAGCAGGTACGTGATCGTCAATAGGTATAAAATGTACCGATGTACAAGTCTACGTGCAATAAAATGTACGTACGTACAAGTCTACAAGCATATGTGTACATACGTACAAAAATGCGGAATACGCCTACGACAAGGTAGCATGTAATGCGGCCTTACTCGGTACATACGTACGGGAGAAAGGAGTATGATCACGTACTCAACTATCAGTTTTTTCCATGCCCCAGTAACCATCATGTGAGATATACAAGAACAATATAAAGCATGTCGAGCATGTAAGAAACATGTGAGATATGATTTCTATTGCAAAATCTCTAAGTTAATATTTGTTCATTCACAGTTCATCATCATATGCAGTAAATAAAGTTTGTAGGGGTACTTGCCTCGTGCAAAGCAAGGATATGAATACGAAGCTATAGATGTCCGGTGTCCTGTCAAAATGATACGCAATCTCAGTCTCTAAGCTATGTTCAAATTTTTACACTAGCGGTGTGTGACACGGCTCCTAACTGGACACTAGCTAAGTGATGCTCTAGCATAGAAGTCCAATGTGGGGTGATACAACATCTAACCCAACACTTAGGGTCTCTTCACTAAGGTAGGGTAAGGTTCCAATGCTAAAATATCCCAAAATTGAAAATCCCATATTAACACACAAGGTAATATTATTCAATTAATAATTCAGACTGTGCATTGTGTTCCAACAATTATTAAAATATTTATAAAGCTCCAATATATATGAAATAAAGTACCAAATGATCCTTGTTAATTATAGTAATTTATTATAAATTTTCTGGAATTTATAAACTACTGTAGATATTTATAAAAAATCAGTTTACATATATACTTTAAAAATGAGTTATGTTTCCCTATTTTTGGACAGTGGAAAATATGTAAATTAAATGCTGGAAAAATTGTATTAAATTAGCTAAATTAACATAGTATTTAATTATAATTTTTCTGGAATTTATACAGTACTTAAAAGCTGTCTAAAAATTCAAATACAGTAAAGTACAGATTCTGAAAATAAATAATTAATTATTTACTATATTTTGTCCACGTATACGAAGTTGAACCAAAGTCCAGATACGGGATCCAAGGCCATGAATCAAGTCCGATATGACTCGTACAGACCTTGAATGTATTTAGACTCATTTGGGTCTCCAAAATCCATGCTAGGTCTGGACTCAAATAGCCATATTTAATAAAATACGTAAAAATACGAAATTAGACATATGTAAATATGCATAGAACATTAATATAATAATATTTTAATGCAGTAAAATATACATAATAATTATAGTTATTGACAATAATATAACAAGTGAATTTACATATATTAAAATACAACATATATGAATATATACATATATAAATACAAAGATATATAATGACAAGTAAATATGTATACATATATATACACATATAATAATACATATATACATTTATATATATATATATAAAGGAAAAACATAATATATATATATATATAACAGTTATATATAGTCCAAAGCCTAACGGGCCGAGCCCAAACCCGAACAGCACAGTAACCCAAATCCAAACCCAACAGTTAATAGGTTTGAATCCGATAGCACATATCCAAACTCAAAACTCAAATGTTAAACCCGTGTCCTGACAGTTAGGGACACGGTTAAAGTATTACGATACGAGTCCTGTGTCCGAGGCTAGCACGACACGCACGACACGAATCTCACGTGTCCGAGTACATCATTAGATTCCTCGATACTTGGCGACCCAACTCACGTGTACACGAGACATGACACGAACAACATAAAGAATGACACGTATGTGTCCGGCGAGAAGACGTTGTCGGGGCTGCTGTGTGGCGGAGGAGGCGTCGGGGTGCGGCGTGGAAAATAGCTCTGGGCTCGTCTCGTCGTGGCGAACGAGTTGGTGGTGGTCGTAGGCGTCGACGACGGCTAGATCGGCGGCGACACTAGATCTAGGGTTCCGGTGGCTTGTCGGGGAAGAAGGGGCTGTAGCGGTGGCTAAGGTGGTCGGGGTGAGAAATAGGTTTAGGATTTTGGCCGAGGAGGTTTTATTGGGTAGATTTTAGGGGTTGATTTGGGATTTTCAAGTCAGAAATAGGGATTAGGGTTAGGGTTTTGCCTCGGTGGCCGACGGCAAGCGGCCAATGCCGGGGTGAGTCGTGGGTAGGTTTTGCAAAAAAACCCTCCATGACCATAAATTGCATAAGGCACTCACCGCCTTAACTAATGTAATTTAATATTTGCAAAACCCCTCATGCTGAATTCTATGCAAATAATAATTTGCATAGACAAATCTATATTTGCAAACCGAATTAAAACAATTGATTTAATTGCAAATTAATTTCTAAAATTGCAAATTGATATTTTAAGCTTTAGAAATTATTTAAAATTCATTTTAAAAATTCTAGAAAATTCCCAATAATTATATTAAATTATTTTAAGGTTAAATTAGTCATTTGTGATTAAAATTTACCAATTTAAATATATTTTAATTTCATGGGCTTACAGTTGAACAATTAGGCAAGAGTGTTCTTGTTAGCTCTTAACTTTGTTGCACTAATGCAGGTGATAAATGATTTCTCAGATCAGGCTTCTTGTGATCCAGCAATTACACACTTGTATGAAGTACAAACAGCACCTATAAGTGATGGGGTTCTCCCAGGAATTATACGACAAGTAGTGATTGAGTAAGATGTAGTCTCATGCAGTGTCTTCCTGTCACATTCTTCCTTTTGAGGTTACATATGTGCCTCCAAGGTGCACCCTATAATAGTTAATGTATATATACACACGTGGTGGTGAACTCTAATATAGAGATGTATGCTTGTTAAATTAGTTTCACTTATTTATTGTAATATGGCTCTTTGTTTAACATTATGATTCACTACAAAGAAGAAAGGAAAGAATGGCTCTTGTAATTGCGTAAGAGAGAAGAGTATGCTTGGCAGTTGAAATCTTAGCTGGAAAGTGTTGGAAACAAAGAAACTGTAACCAATTACTGAAAAGTATACATCTGGTTCAGTGAGGCTTTTGAAAATACATACAGAATCTTAGGATGCCACACCACTCAAAGTAGGAACCACTTCTCATTTCACTTTCATTCAAATGAGTGGAAAATCACTTACCCTCTTCGTTATATTTCATCGCTTCCCTACACCTCAACCTTGTGAGCTTCACGTGTACTAACAAACATGTTTTCCGAATTGAAACTCATGTAGTTACTTATGGAAAGAAAATAAATGAAGTTATAGTTTCTAAATACTTTCTAGTTTCGAAAGACACAAGATCTATTAGTATTAGGTGCCGCACAAGCAAAGAGAAGTTCACTTCTCATGTCTCATATGATGAAAATAAGGGACAATTGTGGACTTATTCCCTCTCTATGATAACAATAAACACCGCGGGAAATGAAATGTAAGATTGTGGATCTCTTCCTGAACAAGAAGGAAACGTTATAGTAGCTTTTTTGCGGTCTTGGTATTGAGATACCTCCAGTAAGGATTCATAGATGGCTTGGATCAATTATAAAAGGTACCGAAATTCAATAAAATGATAAATCTGAACCATTCAAAAGCTAAAAAACTTGACAAACTACGGATGCCTCAGTTCTCCTGATGGTAAAGGACTTTCTAGTGCAGTTGACATCCTTTTTATCAGTCAAGGAACTCTACAATGGTTTTCTTTTTAGCTTTTCCCAACTATGGTTAGAAACTGAAAACATTGATTTGTTATTCCTTTCTTCCCATGGAACTTGATGCCTTTGCCTTCATGTCAAGTGAACTAGGTTATAATTATGAGGATGTGAGGTTTATTAAACCACACGTCTTCATCCGATTTTGACACTCCCTCCCAGCTCCCCAATCCCCAACCCAACAAATAAGGAGTCAGATATGACAGGGATAGTCATTTTAGTCGTTCAGGTAGTAAAATACGGATCCATGTAAGATGCCTTTGCCCTCATGTAAAGTGAACTAGGTTATAATTACGAGGATGTGAGGTTTATTAAATCACACGTCTTCATCAGATTTTGACACTCCCTCCCAGCTCCAAAATCCCCAACCCAACAAATAAGGAGTCAGATATGACAAGGATATCCATTTAATCGTTCAGGTAGTAAAGTACGGCTCCATGTACGATGATCATGGCTGATTCAGTAACAAAGCTTATGATCAACTTTGTTTAAATAAATGGCTGTGGGACCAAGGTTGTGAAAAGCACTAGGCGCTAGTCGGGTGGGCACCTTCCGCCTAGCGCCTAGGTGGTTCAAAAAAATAAAAAGAATCCAAAAGAATCTACTAAAAATTGCAGAAAAAAAATCCATAAAACCCCAAAAAAATGCATAGTCGGACGTCGGAGGGACTAGACGGGCACCTAAGCGGGCAGCGGGCGGGCACCCGGTGCCTAGCGCCTAGGCGCCGCCTTTTAGAACAGAGTGTGGGACTAGGATATGATCCTTTAGAGGCCCGACTTTTAACATAATGATCCTTTAAGTTGGAGGCTGACCTTAACATAGTTCACATTTCTTATTTCTCCTTGTAGTTCAACTATAAAACTTTCAGTTTCACTGAGGAATTGATAGCCGCGTATGTATCTCTTGTTTAGGAATTGGTGGGATTTCATATAACTCTGAAGCGAAATCTTCAGTTAAAGAATCAAATCAACACACTTAATTATGAAGCTCATATTGCCAATGGTTTGGTTATGAAAATATAATTTGAAACCATGGTAGATGAAGGAATAATGGTGATCTGGCTGTTTTCCAATAAACATTAGTGATAGCACTTATCTACCTTTGATGTAACCGTAATATCTTAATTTTGTATTGTTCTTTTGGTTTCATATTCTATAGGGCATGCACTTTTATGGGGATTCAACTTCGAGAGGTTGCACCATCATGGTCAGATCGGGATCTTTGGGTAGAAGCCTTTGTTACAAGTAAAGGAGTTGGATTTTATTGCTTCTATATTCTCTTCCTTATCATTACTCATTTATAGCTTTATTACATCAGGATTATATAACTCAAATGTTTCTAAATGAATTTTGCAATCATCTTCATCAATGTCATTTATATTGTAGGAAAGAAGCCTAGAACCATGCCTTTTCGTTATTGGCCCTCGCTACCAGTTAAAACTTTTCATCTCCAATCTGCAATCTCCACCATATAGCTAAGTAGATGCTCAATTTTGAGATATTTGTCATGTTAACTTTTTCGTTTATTTCCCCAATGACTTCACGCTTACTGACCTTGTTTTCATCCATTATCCAAGCCACAAGTACACTGAGAAAACTTTGAGAAGTAGGATAATCTTTCTATTCCTTGTTGCTGACAATCAGTTTAATCTGTTGGTTATGGTTCTGAATTCCACACTGATACATCCCCTCCCAGTACCACCACAAGCAAACATTATTCAATAATTTGGTAACGAGTAGATTTTTTTTTCCTTGGTGATTTTCTCATTTAAGTTGGTAGCCATCATTATTGTTAAGACTGATATATCTTGTGTATTTACAAAACAAAACAACATTCTGTAGTTTTGTAGTTGGCATGCCCAAGTTATAGCTATTAGAAATTTGGATTGACATAAGCCTTGGCACATGCACAAGGTGAGCTCCTAATACTTCAAAGTATGTGTCCTTGATTATTCTGGGAGCTTGCTGTCTCAAGATGTGGATGACCTCGTATTTGCCTTTTCCTGTAATGAATTTAAACTTTCACGAGCTGCTTAAGTTTATATTCATATTGGTTTGTCTAACCTGCATTTTGATTAGATATTCGGTATGTTGGCTGGAAGGAGATTATTTTTAAGAGTTCTTGTGAAGTGTAAGCATTTTTAATTTCTATCCATTCGTCCAGTGCACATGTTTTAGATTTTTAACTGTTTCTCAGCATTTTCCAGCATCTAGGTTAGAAGAAGGAAACTATGTGTAAAATGTATGATATTTAACTTGGTGGTTCAAATTGGAAGTATGGAGCACTTCTGTATTCGCTTTCTTTTTCCATTCTAAACTGTGATTTCTTTAGTTTCTCACGTGGTGTAGTATGTCCTGTAGGTAGCTTGAGGCTTCTGCAGCATGTTGAGACAATTCAGGCTCCAATTTCATACGAGGGAATGCACCTAAAAACCTGGAAGGAGGTACCATGGGTAACGAAGCGCTTTGAGGTGTGTATGCTTCTATATTTTAGAGGCAATAAGAATTCGGCGTCCACAACTTGCTTATTTAACTGCCTTTGTTTTATGCTTATCAGGGTGCTGGTGTCATCACTGCACAAATACAGGTAGACAAATGCATGCAGCTGGTTATTATTTGGAAGAAGCTTTCTCTCATAACTTATGTACGATATACTTGCATAATGATTCAAGCTCAATTAGTCTTGAGGATAGGCATAAATATGAGGAACCCCTTTAACAGATTTTCTATAAATACTTAAATAGATATGTAAACTACAAGGCTATGCTACTTCTTGCATCAGGTCACTGTGAATTGGTGAGCCTTTTTATGTGGGGATGTCAACACCTTCCATCTCCTAGCCATTCATAGTGAATGTGATCTGATTTCTCATTTCTTTCTAGGTTTGTTCTTATGGATTTGCAGCTTTAGAATTAGCATAATGATTTTTTTCTTCTTGTTACTCATTTTGGTTTTTACTAAACTAAAATGTAATTCAGCAGATTACTAATGTTATGATACATGCATCACATATGGTTGGACTATAATCATGTTGTAGGATGGTTCTGCATGTGCAGGGTGGGTCCTCATGCTAGTAAAATATGTGTAACATCTGAGATAAATCTTGGTTATAGTGAACATATAATGGCAAATTTTCTGGACCATACAGCAAACTATATTAGACATTTCGTTTGTGGTATTAGTATATGCTGGAGTGACATGACTCATTAGTGTAAGGTATACCATGTCATGTAACTTAAACATAATTGACAATCTTGTTTAAAAAGTTGATCGCTGGTGTTATGTTATCTAGATCCTTCAGGGCGGTTTGGTCTGGAAGAGGGGGCATGAAGTTGTAAATGGCACTTGTTAGCACTTGTTATGTTAAGGTGCACGTTTTACACAGTCTCGTTTTGTATAATTTTGTTTGCTCTTTTGTACTTTTGCACTACTGGAAGTGTAGATTGGACAGATGCTCCAAATTATCATTAACCTTTTCACTATAAACATAAGTAGTTTGCTATTCCCTTCTATCCCACTTTAAAGTGATATCATATTAAAGTTTAATCAGGAATTCTAGATGGCAAAGCTAAGTTGTCATATGCTTTTTCTTTAGAAATGAGTTCATGATCCACTTCTGTGCTTGTGTAACCGCAAACTGCAGAAGAGACTTCAACCAGGTCTCCGTTGCTATCTAATCAAACAGCCCTTATTGGAGGTTTCCTAAAAAACTCTTCATTTCTTTCTTTTTTATCAACAAATTATGTCCAATAATTGGATTCAAGGTTATAGAAGTTTGTTTCAATTTAAGTGAATCAAAGTCTCTCATGCACATTTACCCCCTTTTATAGCACACTTCCATTGGATATAACTGGTATTTCAACATTCAATGTTAATACTAGTTCTAAATATCTTGTTAGTAGATTCTATAGCAACCTTTTAATGTCACATACCTATGCTAAGTTCTGTTGGTCAATTTGGAAACACTGAAAACAAGGATTAGAAAAACGGTAGCCTTCTTGACTAATTAAACATTTTGAATTCTCCCACATAATGGTGGTTTAAAAAACAAGGATTTGGATTTTGAGGTTGGAGTCTCTCTTGACAAACAACAATCATCTCTTTACATTTATGCTATGTTTGGGAAGGGAGGAAAATGGGGGAAGGAAAAAGTTGAGGGAAAAGTGGGTGGAAAATCAAAAGTTATGATGTTTGGAAAGGTGGGAAGGAAAGTGGAGGAGAGAAATTTGGGAGGAAAATTTATGTAGGCCCCACCCAAAATTTTTTCTCCCAAGAATGGGAGGAAAATGAACACACGAGAGAAAATTTTAGTAAATTTACCCAATTCCCTTCAATTAATTTGTTATCTTTTTATATGTTGAGAAAGTCAAACGTTAAGTAGTAATTTTATCTATGTCCCACAAACAAACAAAGGAACAAAAATTAGTCTTTTTTACTTTTCTCTCCTTATTTTTTTGTCATCCAAACAAGGGAGGTAAAATTAATTTTCCTTCTCCTCCATTTTCCTTTCTCTCAAAATTTTCTTCCTCTTCCCCACAAAATTTCCAAACATAGTGTTAGGGTTTATTATTCGTAAAATAAATAACACCTGGTAGATAGTTTAACAGGGTATAAGTCTGAAAAGACTTCACTTCTGCAGCTTTGACTTTTCTTGTGATTAAAAGATGGCTAAAATATCATCTTTCACGTTTTTTTTCAAGATCTTAGTCGAGAAGAATTTTCAAGGGCTGCTTCTTGGTTTGCATGAGATGGAACAGGATTACCTTACCAACAAGGTACTTTGTGCACCTCCATCTAGCCTTGTATGTCTATGGCAAGCCCCACTCGTCCTTAGTTAGCTCATCTTTGTCCATGAGGGTTGACATCTGGCTAAGAGTTGCCCAAAAGCACTTGATGAGTATTATGGAGCGAAGTTGAAGGAGTTGAATGGTTTATATTGGAGATCCTGACAAGAAAATACGTTAGATGCTTTATAAGTATGGGTGAAGCATAAACCTCCTAAAAAACACTTGACTTTTTTGGTTTTCACTGTTGATTTTTAGATGGTGGCTAACTGGTACATACAGAGGCTTTTGCGTTGAAGATACTCTTGTGCGAAGAAAATATGATTTAGGAAAGCACGATCTCTAGTGTTACAAGTCTGATTGATAAACTAGAATGCCTATATTCAAGGCTAATTAACACTTTTGGAGAGTAAGGATAGGTTTCAAGTTAATTATTTTGGGTTTCATCTGGCTTGATATAGGAGAGGTCATGTTATGATCCTGTTACTCAGTTTTTGAGCGAAGTCATACCAGTGTTATTGATGCATACTGGTGGAGCTACAGAAGTTCGTTGTATCCGACAACTATGGGAATGCACTAAATATCCTTTGCTTAAGTTTAATCTAGTGTACACAACTATTTATAGGTATCCCCTTGGGGAAAAACGGAAAAAAAGGGGGAAAGTTTGAAGGTCTTCGATAGTCTACATTACATGAATATCAGTGGAGATGCCATACCCATATCCGATCGTATCGAATACTAGGTCCCTCCAATACTTCAAGGTTATTTTTCGGATACATTCCCTTAACATATCCTTGATTTTTATAACACTACTTGCTATTGAAGAAAAGTAAAAATATAATAATGCTAGTGAGTAGATGACATGTATTTGGAAGATACGAAGTATGATTGCAATCTTATCATAGTATTCTTCTTATTTTTTTAACAAATGAATGTTCTTGTTCCTCCCTATGCCAAATCAACTCCTGGCATACATATGGCAGTATATAATTTAAATCTGAGCTTTTATATATTTCATCTATTAATTTTTTTAGATAAATAAAATAATTTTATTTATTATCATACCCCTATAATATGGTATTCTAGTGTTTAAATTCCCTCATCGACATACTTGTATTGTGTTGCCATATCTTATCCGTGCAACATAGGGTGTTTAATTTTTTATTTTTTTGCCATCTAAGAGGGATTCTATTTCTGCCTTTTAGATTTTAAGAAACTACAGAAACTTTGGCAAAGGATCCTTTCGATAAAAAGTTTTATAGCATTATTTGTCTATAGGATTTTAATCTTTTATGTCTCATAAAAGTTGTCATGAGTGCCATTAGGAATTGGTAAGATATGTTTTCCCCTGAAACAACTTTTTGGTTTAAGGATAGGTTTCCTAATCTACTTGTTTCCCCATAAACATCCTGACTGGATTCTAGGTAGACCAACTGGCTCGCTTTTCAGACCCTTCTGTGGTACTCATCCCTTAGGACCTTAGGTGCAAGGAGTTTGTGTGAAGGAAGGAATCGATACTTATTTTGATATATCAAAGGCTGGAAATTTCCAGCTCAAGTATTGGGGGGCCTGTCTTTATCATCTTAAGCTTGGCTGGACAATCACTTTATTGGATGCCAGAGTGACAACTCAACTAGGTTGCACACTTTATTACGATCTAGGCAAATATTTTTTTTGAAGACATCATTACGTTCACATTGAGATAGTATTTAGAACTTGTGGGCCACTGTGCAGTGTAGGAACACAAATGAATGTATTTATCAATATAGCTTTGAAGACGTTCAATCAAGCTGTGTAGATCCCTTGAGTGCTGTTTTAGGAACTAAATTTCCATTGGGTAGTAGACAAATTAATTTATGTTCTAAATTGTTATAGTGTGAAGAATGCTATGAGAAGTAATTCTCTAAAGATGTAGGGGAAGACCTAATAGTCTTTCTTATGGTTATATATTGCACTCGTATGTTAATATTATTGCTGGAAAGCACTTTGTTGATGCTCATAACCAGATGGCCTAGACTGGACTAGTTTACGATGTTGCACAAATTTGTGGGGATTTTAGTGGGGCTGGTCGATTGAGTGAGAGCTTAGCTACCTTGATGGCCTGTATGAGGAGAGAGATTGTTTCTGCAGTCTGGCTTGGTCAGGGAAGGCCTTCTGGTGATTGAGTCCATTCCGAGGTAAAATAACAGCAATAACAGTTAATAAGGTAGTAATGAACATCCATGTTGTATGACCTATAGGTACTAAGAAGTTGGGGCATTTAGGGAATTGTGTTGTTGCATGTGTAAAGACCAAAGAGGCAGACACCCATGGGTTTGTTCAGGCACTTGGCTAATTGTCTTGCATGTGGGCATTCACACAGTGGTCGTCTTTATGGGTGAATATGAGTTCATGGCTAACGCTAGGCAATGGTGCTGGTACCGGACAAAATGGGTCCAGTATCACCCTTGACACCAGGTGACATTTTTAGTTTTTGTGTAAGCCGGATGTACGGCTTAGTTGCGATGGTGCTGGTACCAGACAAAATGGGTCCAGTTTCACCCTTGACACCAGGTGACATTTTTAGTGGTTGTGTAAGCCGGATGTACAGCTTAGTTCCTATTTGCTTTGTATTATAATTTATAATACGTTATACGCGGTTTCTTTCTTCTTGCTTTTGGAAAATGGGATCAGCTATATCATTATTAACCATTACCAAGTATATTAAGGGCCGCCTTCAATCATTTCTTCTATTGTAAAAACTGCCTTTATTTTGTCAGCAAGATAATCATGACGTGTGCAAGCTAGTGCTTTAATTCATCTTAGATTGAGATTTTCTGTTTAGATGATGTTATGCATTATAATGGTATATCAATTAATAATTTAAACTCTATTTTGCAGAAGGAGATCCTCTTACGGGCAGAAACTCATGGGTACCATTTGAGTAATTTGATTTTATATTCGGCGCCAGATCATTTTTAGTGGGCAGAAACTGTTAGTCTTTGGCAACTCACTCTTTAGGTGCAAAATTTGCTTGCTTCTTCAAGTATGACAGTTTCTATGCGACTCCATGCTTCCTCAATAAAAGGAAAAAGGGACAGAAGCAAAAGAAGAAATAACAGCATTTGTGTGATTTCGAAGGCTTCCTTAGTGGCTGTGCTGATGTTTGTTTGCCCGGCATTAGCATAAGCCATATTTGCGTGAGTTAGGTGGAACTTAAAAGGAATAAATATCAGAGTGAAAGATGCCCGGCTTTGCATGTCATTGTTTGTATAATTCTTAATACTGGACTCGTTATCGATGTGTAAGTGACAATGTGCAAAGGGAGACTTGCCATAGATGATAGAATCTATACTGCAGGTGTAGTCCCAACATTTATGTATTCATTCTGCTACCATTATCTTCTTTTTAAGTTGTGCATCTTTTAGTCAAATGAAAGGAATCATTTCTGCTAGTGGATCAATTTGAACAAGCTGGAGTTGGTGAATGAAGATTTCATTCTGCTTTACTTATATTATTCGTACCACGCTCTTCATAATTTGTACGGAATTCTTGCGTGCGTCGGTGTGAAATCTTTCTTGAGTACTGATGTTGGAGCAGTTGGCTGATTCCTATATTCTTTTTTTCTTTATCCCTTCAAGCTGTATAATTCAATTTATACTCATTATGATGTAATGATGAGATTAGGAATGCTGGTAGATGAATTCAAATAAACAAGTGCAGCATTGCCATTGAGGAATAATTGTGCAGCAGATCGCAACAACTTTTGACTTTAGCCTCCAAAGTAGTATATAGCTGCAAAAGGTTTGTCGTCTATGTATCATTTATCAGCACATGTCGATCACCTTGCAAATGTACTCTTACTGTACTCGACAGTGATTGTTCCTGTTATCTCCAGGTCAGCTGTTGCAGGAGTGCCGGAGTGGACAATGTACATTATATTATGGGAGTACGTACACTAATTGCAAATAGTAGTTGTTAACAATGAGTACAGACAAATGCAAATGATGTTCGTTTTGTCATTGCTGCTGGCCTCTGGATGTTAGCCATTGAAGCAGTGGGAACAAGTTGGTACTGGTCTGTGTTGTGTATGATGTAACTGCGATAGCTCTTCCAAAACAATGGACAGATGCCTACAATTCACTGGTACTAGTACACGACTTCATCGTGGGGATGTCTAGCTACACTCTTCTCGATTTTCTTTTGTTTTGATGCAGTTCTGTTACAGTGAATGTGTTAGGAAGTTGGAGATGATGCAAATTGACGAGATCGACGAATTGTTCGCAGGAGAAGTTGGAAGTGATGCTGATTGACGATAAGACGAGAAAAAAAAATTCTTAATCTTTGTTTGAACAAAATAATATGGATTGGAACTCGTCATTTCCTTTCCTGGACATGTGAAAATGATTTGAACAGACTGACTCAAGAAGTCTGAAATAGACGTTAGATGCATTAACGATGGGGAGGAGGAGGCGACAAAATTGCCAGCAGCAGGAGAGATGGGTTGGCTGTGCTATACACCTCCTAACGGCATGCTGACGATGAGGACAGAAACAGTGTCCTTTACTTGCACTGTTGTCTCGATATGGACGTCCTGTGGCTTCTTCTGCAGTTCCTCGCACGTTACAACCTCTTCTACTTATTCCCTCCTAGAAAGCAAAACTAAATATATTATTGTCGGGGCATAATTTTCGATAGAAAACAGAGAAAATAAAACAATTGTAAAAACAACGTTTCAACGCAACACTTCAAAGAAGGTGCGCAACAGAGATCTTTGGAGGATTCTGAGTTACGAAAATCTAAAAATAGTTCGTAAGAGCAGCAAACGACGGTAGTACTTCTAAAAAGAAGATACTAAGCGAATTGCTATAGGCAGCAGCAACTTGGATGACGGACGATAGATGGAAGATTGCTGGGGTGAATGATCACCGTTGCTGAAAGCTTAATTCGTCCCACACGAACAGCTTCCAGGAACCAGCAAGTTCTACGGAGAACTTTGGAAGACTCCGCTCTTCTGACTCCTCGGATGGCAGCGAACTCCTGTGGCACGAAGTGGCGCAGGTACTGCTCTTCTCTGCTCTCTCGAACTTTGGGAAACTGTGTTAAAAAATACTTATAAACTTATGTATATTCTGTGTGTACTGAGAGAGAGAGAGAGAGAGAGAGAGAGAGAGAAGAGAGAACATTATATATGTCCGTACTGTAACTGTCCAGTTAGCAGAACGTTCGGAACGTGATAAAAACTGCTCCTGAAAGTGCTGTAACTGCTCAAATCGTGCATAGACACGATCTAAGCCAACAGGCGCACAACGCGCGCCACCTGCGCAACGTGTGCCACCTGCACAATATGCGCCACCCGCGCAACGTGCGCACCGCGCGCACCCCGCGCACATTGCACACTGCGCGCACAGTGCCACTTGCGCACTCTGCGCAACCTGCGACAACCGCGCGCTAACAGGCAGCGCCTACTGGCGCACCACTGGGCCGCACAACTGGGCGCGCCTCTGGGCCGCGCAACTGGGTGCCCCACTTGGCCGCGCCAATTGACAGTGCAAGTGGCTCATGCAACGAGCACAACTTAAGCGCACTATGAGCCTAGCGACGATGCTGACGTGCTAAGTGCAAAGTGCACCAAAAAAATATCACATACGCCTCATGAGCCCGAGTCCGTGTCCGAGTCCGAGTCGCTAAGCCCCTACGGGGATTAGCTCCATTGGAAATTAATTCCCAAGAGCAAAAAGCATGAATGCTTCATTGTTGATTTGTCCTTTTTTTCCATTAGAAAAATACCCACACATGGCACGCCCATGTGTACCTCCACACCACATGTGCATCTCTAAACAAGCATAGCTTATTATATAGAGATACAACTCCTTTGGCCTAGCCGATGTGGGACTAAACTTTCCAATAAAAAAAGGTCAAACTCCAACAATCTCCCACATATCTCTATATATATGGGTTTGAGTGTTCCCTACAGTAACTATCGATCATGCATTAGGATAGATGTCGCTGACGACTTGAATCTTTTCGCATGGGTCAAATAACAGACTATAATACAAGAATAGACTAAACCTTGAATTCTGCACCATAGCTGAAATTCTTTCCACTCACATAATGTAGTTACATGTACTTCTGGATACACATTAAAGGTCCTGTGCCAGCCTGATTTCAGTGTATAATTTTGGGCGTCTACAAGTTTACCCTCAAGAGACGGCCTGATATCTCTTTCCATACACTATAGGTGAGTTCTTTGTTAAAGAGACATGGTATGAAGCGCTTTGCGCTTCCCTTGCGGTGCTACGTCGCTATGACATGGCCTAAAGCCGAGGCCTTACGTCGTACCAGAAACCTCATCGTAGTGTCATACTACTGTAGCATGAGGTCACCGCCTCTTTGTAGTGCCATACTACCCAGCATGAAGCCTTAGGCTCCCTTGCGGTGTTACGCCGCAATGACATGGCTTGCAAGGTCAAGACTTTACCCCTATCCAGGTAACTCATTGTGGTATCGTGCCACTGTAATATGAGGAACTCCTCCCCTTTGTAGTGCTGATGTCACGTCCCAGAACCAGAATACTGAAGAACGGGGGACAGACAAAGCCAGCTACGTACATTGAAGTATAATCTACCTCGATATACGGTCATGGCTGTCTAGATGCATGAGAGTTTATCTACAAGCCAAAAGTCTCTTATGGTCATGAACAAGCCTAGTATCTCAATCTCAACAAGCAACTAATTGTTACAAGATGTAAGATCATCAGACATACAAAGTAAGGCGTCCCAAACATTACATCTTCAGATAATTATGAAGCTAGTCAGACAAAATATGAAGACTAACAAGAGTTTAAGTCATACATGATCAACCCTAGGATTTGTCAATCATGTTACAGCCCTTAGGCAGACAGGAATGTAAATTCAACACGAGCTACCATTTGTTCGGCGGCTAAACGCCTCAAAAGAATAATTTATAATAAAGTGTGAGAGCAAAATAAGAACCCACTCATTGCCAGGATTACTCTGGTGTTCACCATCTGGCTGGAAGGCAGGAAGATCCTCGGGTGCTACTCCGAAATCTGGCCATACAAAACCAGCTGGACCAGACCCCAGAAAGAGCAAGTGCCACAAGGGATGCTTCACTTAAGAACTAAAACCAGCATAATAGCATATAAATACATCAATGACAACAAAAGATATGAGTTAGAGAAATAAGGCGATAAACGATAAGATAACTAAATGACTATTCGAGTAGCCAAGTTACAACCCGTAAACCAAACAAGGACCGTGAATTGTAACCCTTCACCTGAACAGAACTTAGTCTCTAACCAATTATCGATAAAGGTAAAGCATAACAGTAATATACTGAAATAACCATGTACTGGTCTTTCCTAGGCAAGACTAGACGGGTCTCCATCCATCAATCACGGCCAAGTAATGAGTACGGCTTGATATTTTAACTAACTAGGATTATCACAAGCCTAGTTATTAACAAGATGCATCAAGATATTCCAACAGCCATAAGCCCTGCAGTCTTAATCCAGGTTATCCGGTCACAATTTGAGAGAGTTGGATTAGGTGACTTAGAGGTACAACACATGACAGTGTGCTGGAAATGTGCCTCACTCGACGGCAGGCTACAAGTTCAATTAAAGCGCCCAGATAACGGGACTGCCTGTAGCTGGGAAATCTCTTCATGGACTACTCGATCAATCTAGTCATTATCCTAGTCCGATTCAGTATGAATCCCTGACCGTGGTAACCAGGGATCCATGTCCTAGACATGATACAAGATGAGACATGTAGCTTATACAAGTACAAATACCCACGGTGTCAAGACAAGGGTTACTTTAGCAAATCAGGTAGCTGTTGCCACAACGTTCAAGACGGTCATGTCAGGCCAGGTTACTTGTTACTTGTCAAGATTACTTGTCAGGAGTGCGCATCGACGGGCCACTATCAAGAGTTATCTTATCAGGTTCCTTATCAAGAGTGCACCATGACGGGGCACTATCGGAGAATTATCATGTCATGTTGTCTTGTCGTGTTCGTGTGGTCATGTCGTTATCATGCTTTAGATTAAGACAAGTCTGTTGGCCCATTGGTCATGGTCAAACCTGATTTTAATAATTGATCAAACTCTGTCTCTATATACGAATCAATTTAGATGTTTACTAACGACGTTTTGGACACTGATCAAAGATGGATATCTACTCAGTTCAAGACCGAAGCTGTTTGCCACTCAAGAATGTATTTCCTTCAAAGCAATATAATTTTTCATTTTTATTGAGTCTAGGAATACATTGTACACCAAGTTGTACTTGCAAATAGGCTATCCGAAATCATTTTTCAAAACCGATCTATCTTTCTAAAATGACCTATATTTTTGAAAAACATCTATTTTACAAAAAGCTTCTGAAGGACTTTTCAAAAAGGCAAAATTATTTTTCACAAAATCAACTCACAAAATCAACTGACCAAACCCTGACAGAACTCGTCCAGAGTTCAGCCAAGTTGAACGTTATGTGATCGTTTGATTTTGAACTTGGTCTCCCTTCAGTTGTGGTTGGTTACAAAGAGTTCTGTCCGAATTCTGTCCGAATTCAGTCAGAGTTCTGCCTTTGAAAAAACTATAAATAGAGAATGATTTCGATCTTTTCAAATCACCAATTCACTTTCAATCTCTTCTCTTCTAAAGCTTACATTTTTTTCCAAAGAGTTCTAAAAAGCTTCTATTTTCAAATCCCAAGCCAGTTACAATCCTCTAGTCGATTTGCCAGTGTGGTACGGTCTAGAAGTTTCAGAGCGATTGTAATCAGAGGCTTGATTGAAGATTGACTCTTCACAATTGAAGTTGGTCGAGTTCTTCGTATCAAAGCTCGCATCTGTAGAAGTTGCAAGGATTTCGTATGAAAACTTGCAGGATTTTTCAATAGTGGATTCAACTGGAAGCTAGAGTTCTTTCGACTGGACTAGTTCTCACAAGTGGGAAACCAGTATAAATCTTGGTATTTGCGTTTGCCTTCTGATCACTCTTTTCATTACTGTTATTTATTTTTGTGATTATTATATTTGTGATCTAACTGCTAACGAGTTTTTAATTAGCAATATTCCGCTGCCTACTCCATTCACCCCCCTTAGAGTATTCTGCTTTACGATTTTGTTCCTACAATGGGTATATATAGATCACAGTATTACACATGGCAACTATAAAATTCACAAGTGAAGGCCAAGCCCTAAACAGACCTCCACTGTTTGATGGCACAAACTACACTTATTGGAAAATACGAATGCATTTCTTCTTAAAATCTCTTGATTTTGACTTATGGTCTATAGTTATTGATGGCTACAAAAAGCCTCATCGTATTAATGTTGATGGAGTTTTAGTTGAAAAACCCCATGATAAATATACGAATGATGAAAAAAAGGCCAGTCTTGACGCACGTGCTATTAATACTTTATTTTGTGCTTTAGACAGAACTGAATTTAACAGGGTGTTTACCTGCACAACATCAAATGAAGTGTAGAAACTTCTCGATGTAACCCACGAAGGAACAACACAAGTCAAGGAGTCAAAGATCAGCAGACTTACTCAGGAGTACGAGGCGTTCAAAATTAAGCCAAGTGAATCAGTCACTCAGATGTTTACAAGATTCTTGGATGTTGTAAATCCTTTGCCTTCACTAGGCAAGGATTACAGTAACCATGAAAATATTCGTAAACTTCTACGAGCTCTCACAAAGAACTAGATTCCAAAGGCTACAACAATCTTTGAAGGAAACGACCTCTCAACAATGTCTCTAGAAACACTCATGGGTAAGCTACCCACTCACGAGTTAGAACTTCAAGACTTTGAAGACTCTACACCAAAGGAGAAGTCAGAAAAGTCGATCGCTCTCAAGGCTCAACATAGAAGAACTGTCGAAGATGATTCTGACGACAGCGACTCCGACTCTGAAGATCAAGCTCTTCTGGTAAGAAAATTTAAGAAGTTCATGAGATTTAACAGGAGAACAAAAGATAGCAACAGCAACAACAACGAGAAAGATCCTATTTGCTACGTACATGAAGAAAGATTGTCCAACAGCATCATCATCAACAAGAAAAAGTAGCAAATATGACAAAGGCTACCTGAAGAAATCTACATCAAGAAAGTACGCCAATACAAGCATATGGCATAAAAATGAAGCCAGCGACTCAGAAGATGAACAATCAGATGACGCTGCAAATGTATGCTTGATGGCTTGCGATTAGGTAATCACTAATCCTTTATTTGATCCTTATGATAATTTTTCCTTTGAGCAACTAGGAGAGGCTTTCAGTGACCTGTTAAATGATTACAGAAAACTGCATAGTAAATATGAAACCTCTAAGAAGGTACTAAAAGAGTACAAAGGTGGAATAGGAAGACTTACCGACCAACTAGATCATGTTAGAAATAATGACTCTTCAATTGAGTCTGGTGAGCTTTCATCTATTAAGTTGTTGTTATACGAGACTATCAAGTCATCCGAAGAAAAAGACCAAACTATTATCCAGTTAAAGGAAGACCTATCTAAGGAGAGAAAGAGTCTCCAGTGTGCATAAGTCAGAATTGGAACACTTACATCTGACTATACTAGATTATATGACACTTCCAAAAAGTTGGAAATTAGTTTAGAAAAACGGCCTGAAGTTGCTGCTTCCTATTCTAACACGTGTCAATTACTGAATCATCGGAACACGCCCAAACCAAACACTGTTAGACCAAACCATACCAAATCTATGCCCAAGAAGACTAATAGGCATGCATTTTTCTATACTAGAAAACCAAAACCTACCAATCATGCACCTCACACAACTTTCAACACTCAACATGCAAAATATCATTATTGTGGCCTCATTGGTCATATATCCTCTGCATGTAGAATCAGAAAGTTAGTAGATTTAAATGTTTATGCATGGATACAAAAAACTAACTAGTCAGGACCCTACAAGAAATGGGTACCAAGAGTTTCATCTGCAAACTGTTTTGTAGGTGGAACACCCTTCACATGCTAGGAGAAAATGGATCCTCGACAGCGGTTGCTCACGGCACATGACCGGTGATGCTTCATTATTCGCAACACTGTCGAAGAAGAATAAAGAAGGATACGTCTTCTTCGGTAATAATTTAAGAGGGTACATAATCGGTATCAGTGACATTGGTAAGGCTCCCTATCCTGTGATTAAAGATGTCTGTCTAGTTACCGAGTTAAAACATAATCTGCTCAACATAAGCCATTTAGCTGATCATGGTTATGACATTAACTTCGTCAAAGACAAATGTACTATAGTTGATAGTTCAACTGGTAGTACTATCTTTGAAGGTATCAGGAAAGACAACATATATGTTTTCTATTTGTTGGAAGATGCTAACAAAGCAGGTAGATGTTTGATGGCCAAAAGCATTGAGAGTCAACTATTGCATATAAGACTCGGTCATGCAAACATGGATACAATTTCAATACTATCTACAAAAAAGTTGGTACGCGGCTTACCGGACATATCTTTCAAGAAGGATACGGTATGTAGTGAATATGAAAAGAACAAAGCTACCCGATCCGTATTTAAATCCAAAAATGCTGTAAGTACTACTAGACCTCTACAACTGTTGCATATAGACTTATTTGGACCAAATAGAATTGCTAGCCTAGGTGGTAAGTTATATGCATTTGTCATTATAGATGATTTCTCTAGATATACATGGGTTTATTTTCTTGCTTGCAAGAATAATGTATTATCAGAATTCGTCACCTTTTGCAAGAAAGTACAGAATGAAAAAAGGGTTCATGATTACTCGCATTCGTAGTGATCATGGCGACGAATTTGAGAATGCAGAATTTAAGCAATTTTGTGACACACACGGTTATTTACATGAATTCTCTTACCCTAGGACTCCACAACAAAATGGAGTTATGGAACGTAAGAACATAACTCTATCTGAAATGGCTAGAGTAATGTTAAACCAGTTTAGTCTACCTAGATACTTTTAGGCTGAAGCTGTCAATACAGTGTGCTATATTCTCAATAGGGTTCTAATTCGACCTATATCGAAGAAGACTCCCTATGAACTATAGTTTGATAGAACACCCAATGTTTCATATTTTAAGATTTTTGGTTGTAAATGCTTCATTCTTAATACTAAAGATAATATGAGTAAATTCGATGAAAAGGTCGATGAAGGTATATTTTTAGGTTATGCAGCAAAGAGCAAAGGGTACAGAGTCTTCAACAAAAGAACCATGATCATCGAAGAATCAATCAATATCAAGTTTGATGAGCTAAATCAACACTTAGACGATGACAACAATGAAGACGTAATTATACCAAGTACAGCTACTGCAAAACCTTCACACAAAGATGCAGGACCTTCACACCAAGCACCAACTGAGTCTTCTAGCAAAGAAGCCGAAACTAGAAATCCCGAGGATACGCCAAAAAAGATGAGATTCTTGGCAGATCATCCAAAGGACTTGGTAATTGGTGAGATTACCAAGGGTGTAAGTACTCGTTCTTCTAATAAAGATATAGCTTCTTGTGTTACTTTTGTTTCGCAGTTTGAACCCAAAAATATTGAAGAAGCATGTAGTGATAATTTTTGGTTAGATGCTATGCAAGAGGAATTAAACCAATTCGAACGGAATCAAGTTTGGGAACTTGTTCCCAAGTCCATTGATCATCCGGTCATTGGCACCCGTTGGGTATTTCGAAACAAACTGAACGAGAATGATTTAGTGACTCGTAATAAGGCTCGACTCGTAGCTCAAGGATACAATCAAGAAGAAGGTATCGACTTCGATGAGACTTATTCCTCAGTTACGAGATTAGAATCCATTCGCATGTTATGTGCATTTGCATGTTTTCATAATTTTAAGTTATTTCAAATGGATGTCAAAAGCGCATTTTAAATAGTTTTATAAAAGAAAAGGTTTATGTAGCTCAACCTCCCGGTTTTACTGATTTCAAATATCCTGATTATGTTTTCAAGTTGAATAAAGCCTTATACGGTTTGAAACAAGCCTCTCGTGCTTGGTACGATCGTCTAAGCTCTTTTCTACTTGATAACAGTTTTTCAAAGGGAAAGGTTGACACTATATTGTTTATAAAATCTTTGAATAACAACATTCTTTTGATTCAAGTTTATGTAGATGATATTATTTTTGGATCTACTGATGAATCTCTTTGTTAAGAATTTTCAAAGTGTATGCAGAATGAGTTTGAGATGAGCATGATGGGAGAGATGAATTTTTTTCGGACTGTAAATCAAACAAACCAACAATGAGACGTTCATAAATCAAGTAAAGTACACAAAAGATTTGTTAAAGAAGTTCGACCTGGAAGCAGTCAAGCCACTTAGCACTCTAATGGCGACTTCAACCATGCTTGATACTGATGAACAAAGCAAACCCGTCGGCATACGTAAGTATCGAGGTATGATCGGTAGCTTACTGTATTTAACTGCTAGTCGACCAGACATTATATTTAGTATTTGCTTGTGTGACATTTTCAAGCCAATCCTAAGGAATCACATCTGTGCACAGTTAAGCGTATCTTTCGATACCTTAAAGGCACTTCTTCTGTCGGCTTATGGTATCCCAAAACCACGTCATTTGATCTAACCGGTTATTCTGATGCTGATTTTATCGGATGCAAAGTAGATAGAAAAAGTACCAACGGCACATATCATTTTCTAGGAAAAGCTCTAGTCCCTTGGTTTAGCAAAAAGCAAAATTCTGTCGCATTATCAACAACCGAGGTTGAGTATATCGCCGCAGGACGTTGTTGTGCACAAATTTTGTGGATGAAGCAAACTTTAGAAGACTATAGATTGTATTTTACACACATACCCATTTTTTGTGATAATATTTGTTCTATTAATTTGACTAAGAATCCAGTATGTCACTCTCATACTAAACATATCGAGATTCGACATCACTTTCTTAGAGATCATCAACAAAATAGAGATATAGACCTTGTATACATAGACACACAGAATCAATTAGCTGACATACTCACAAAACCTGTAGCGGAAGATCGTTTCAATTATTTACGTCAAGAATTAGAAATTTTAGATGTCAATAATATTAATTAATTTTGTTTTATTAATTGATTTATTCAATACTCAATAACTATTTTCGAGATAAGCCTAAAAAGAGACTGTCTGTCACCACGACTACGGTCGAAGCGAAGCGGTATTTAAGAGTTCCCCGGTGAACCTCCGTTAGCTGGGACAGTACTCCTATAGCTAATCTGAAACAAATGCTTAATTTATAAAATAATATTAATTATATTATTTAAAATTTAAAATTACTAAACTTAGAATTAAATATTTGAAATGTATTGATGAAAAAGATGTGGCCCTCAAATTTTTTTTATATAGCCAGGAGAACCCTTGGCGAATTCGGTCCGAGTTCGGTCCGAATTCGGCTAGAGTTCGGCTGGGTATATGTATATATCAGTCAGAACCCGAGGCCCCCATCTTCTTCATTCTTCCAAAACCACATCAACAGCAGCAGCAGCACCCCGAAAACCCTAGTTCTTCTCCACCTTCCTTCTTTCAATCTACGTGGAGATCTTCGTCCAAAATTTGGATTCATGCGGAGAATCTCGTCCTCTACAGCATACCTGATTCTCGGAAGGTATAATTCCTTCTTTCCTCCACTTTCAAATTATTAGGGTTTCTAGTTTTTAGGATAAAATGCCTAAGGGATTCAGTCCTTTCAAGAGGAAGAAGACCCATGCCAGTGAAGAGGTATCATCTTCTGAACCGCATACAGATTCCCTCTTTTCTCTGGTCCAATCGGATGATGGTGCATCGGACAAGTTTTATTTCAAAACTCCCGACCAAGTCTTACTTTGGTATGTCGACTTTATTATGCGTACTATATGTACCGAATCTCTGATCAAATGGACTGTATTTCTTGACCACCGTCCTTACTTTGAGGCATTAGGGTTACATCACTTTGCTACTTTATAATTTCCTATAGCTACTAATGCCATTAGAATATTTTATTGTAATTTTGTGTTAGACACCTTTACCGTGAGAACTCGTGTCGGCGGGATAGATATCGAGTTCAATGATGAATTGCTAGTAGAAATCCTTGGTCTTCCAAACGACGGTGTCCTGCTCGATGACATCACTGATTTCGATTTACCCGAGGGTACGACTCTCGTTAGTTTCAAGAATGAGCTTTGTGCGCCCGCACGTGCTCGTCCTGGAAAGTTCAAGGCCAATAACTTGAACTTGTTTAACTATGAATTACATCGCATCATCTCTTCCACTATACTTCCGAAATCTACTTCAAAAGATGATGTCACTACACTTGAGCTTTATGCTTTATATTATATTCTTAAGGGGATTCCTTTTTCTGCCCCTAAGACTATCATTCAGATGATGGGTAGATGTCGCGGAAGAGACCGCAACGCATCTTTCAGATATTCGATATTGACTTATCCACTTGTGCTCTGGACCCTGGGCCCAAGTTCCTCAAGCTTTCTCGTCGTAGCATTGCCACTGTTCCTCCACCTACTGCACCTGCTCCTCCTGCACCTACACCTACAGCACCTGGTCCTCCTCAGTCTTATCCTATGACCTTTGAGGGTATTTACCAGCATCTATCAGATCTACAGTCATTCTTCGTTGACACTTCCAGGGAACATGTGTTCCGTGACGTGACTCGGTTCCAGGCTATTGCCAACTCCTTTGCCGATCTGAGATTTGCACAGACAGGTCACTCCGCTAGCTCTCTTCCTAGAGACCCTTCTGTATCTGGCTACCGCATTGATGGTGAGGTGGTCCACTCTCTGTTCCAGCCAGGGAATACATACGATTGGTATCGTACTTCTGGTGCTACTCCACATACTTCTGGAGCTGGTCCATCTGGACATGCTGGCACTGCAGTCGATGATGATGAGGATGACTTTTGAGTAGTTACTTTTTGAGACTGTCTATTTTGTCTTATGTTTACTTGGAAATGCTCCGACATTCCAAGATATTATCAGTACTCTTTTATCTTTTGGATATGATTTGTGACATTTGATAGACATGTTTTTATGCCTCAGTTTGGCATATGTTTCAGTTTAGTTCATTATTCAGCACTTTTGGTTCAGCTTTATTATAGCATATCTTTCTTTATGCTTCATATAAACAGCCTGTGACAAATACCATACTTGTGTTGTTTATACCATATCTGTTTATCTTATTTTTCTATAAATGTTTATACCATGCCTGTGATGAATGTTCTTATTTTTTGTGTGTTTCTTCACTGTTTGTTACTTATGCATTTATTGCGGGAGAGCTTTCTCTTTTGCAATTATTTTGCTAACTGACAATGGGAAAGAAATAAGATCTAACATCTTCATGAATACAGGTTATGAACAATTTTTTTCATTTTATCTCAATACTTTTGGTACACTTTTGAATTGATCAAAACCAAGATGTTATATCGGTCAAGGTTTGTCAATTATCAAAATGGAGGAGATTATTGGCCCATTGGTATAGTGCCCCGTCCCGCTCAGTCAATCGGAGGAATAGGAACGCCGACGGCGTTCGAACTTATCCTTACAATGGCTGCTCAGAGACATCGCTCGGTCGAGACGACCGCTCGCTCAGGTGGGGTAGTTTCGGTGAACTCGCCTCATCTTTGCCTTCACATAATAAATTGCATGTTTTCAACTTGTACAAGTAGGCTTGATAATAAAAGAGACGAATCCACATAGACAAGAAAATAGTCTCGACGGGTCGAATTGAGTTAGAATATGGAAAGGTCTAACGGTCGGCTTAGAATTGGTGCACGGCGTGCTTTGAAAATGACACTCGGTCCTTCGTCCTGTGGCTTGGGAGAAGGAAAAGTTGGTATTCGCCACAAGCTAAGAGTTAACCAAATTCATAGGCGTCGACCGCATAAATGCTTCATAAAGTATACACGGTCAATTCGCCCAAGGCGTGGCATAGCCTCTGCTCGCCGACGGGTTTAGTTGTATTGCACGGCTTGTGGCATAAGTCTAGGTATCTCAATTAACTTGGTTTTTCAAGTCGAACGCGTGCACGACATGTTCCTACGATGCAAGGCTTGACACAGCCTTTGCTCGTCAAGTTGTTGCAAAGTAAGTTAGACGAGTTACGTTAAGCTAACATGAGCAGTAGCAGGCACGACCCTATGAGTTCTATGGCCGGGTATAACCACATAGTCTCATGATCGTAAGGCCCGTCATATAGAGTATGACTTGGACGATGGTGTCACATAGAGTTTCAAGTTGGTTTGAGACACGATGGCACGAATTTAGTATTTTAAGGCACGGGCCACGGTTGAATTCATTGAGTTTGGAAAGTGTTCAATAGTTGTTCTTGAGTTGAGTGAAATGATAGGACAAGAAAGAAAGAATGCTCATAACTGGGTCGTCGAGGCAAAAAAGAAGAATGCTCGCGACTGGGTCGTCGAGGCAAGAAAGAAGAATGCTCGCGACTACGGGTCGTCGAGGCATGATCTCAGATTTGAGAAGTATTGAACTTAGTCCTGAAAGAGATGATAACACTAGAGGTAGAATGACTGTGTGAGATGTCAGTTTGAGTCGAGTCTTGCATAGTCATTAGACAACTTGTACAAGGTAAAATAAATCTGTTTCTCGAACGGCGATCCGGCGGCCCAGGGGAACCGTTGCGATAGAGACATTCGTAGCTGTGCTGGATGACAATACGAGTTAGCGGAGACTTGCAGCGGAGCTAGCTACTCGTGCTGGAAAGGAGCATCCGTCTAATCAAAAGCTCAAAAGGAGTCCATTATAGCGCTGGACGCTAGTGACTAGTTCATATAGATGAGTCGGCATGGACGGCGATCCACGTGTATGCCTTTGGATTGAGTCGAGTATTGAGTGTAGTATATCAAAGAAGTCGAGTTGAATGTATGAGTATAGTTGGAACACAAAATATTGGGCCTAAGATTTGGTTGCAACGTAGGCGACGTTCTTCGGCACGAGATGTGGCGTCGAGTCTTGAGTTGTCGGCATATAAGTTGCATAAGTTGGTTTGAGTTGTCTTGAGTTTAAGTCAGGAAACCGCCGCAAGTCAAAGTTGGTTGAGTGACACTAAGTTCACAAGTCTTGATTGGATTGGTTGATGATTTAGTAGCAAAGGACCGCGAGGCGGCGATATGGTTAAGTATCACTGAGTTGCGAGGCACGGCCTCAGTAAGGGTTTTGTAGCACTGTCACACGAAAATGGAGTCTATCGTGTAGTTGCGTCTCTGATTTTGGGCCGTAAGACAAACACGAATTGATAGGTTAACGTTGTTGGCACGAGAAGGGTCTAAAGGCAAAGTATGAGTTAATATTATCGTCGCAAGCACGGGATGGTCTAGAGATATGAAATAGGCCAAGGCGTCCGTCCTAAAATCGATCCTAAGGAAAGAGTAGAAAGTCAATCATAAAGGGGACTATGTTGCACAAAAGTAAATCAAACGTGTTGGTTTTGTAGGGGTGGGCGAGGAGTTCATTCCACCAGTATAGTTGAGTACTGACATCCACATAGTTTTTATGTGCAGGCACATGTAGAAGCTTGTGGTGCAGAGCTCGCTTGGATGCGTCGAGGCACGGAGTTCCTTGGCGATTCGAAGCGTACGACCGCATAGAGTCAAGAGTTATACGGGACATAATATATGGACGTAGCCTTCCGAAGCTTCCGCTGGCTCAAGCGTTGTATCGAGAGATGGGAGAGAGCAGAGTGAACTTGTAATATGAGATGAGTGAGCTTGAGTGATTATAATCTTGGCCTTGCACCCCCAATGTAACCGTTGTTTCAATATCAATAAAGAGTTCTTTTGAGTAACTTGCGTTTCGTTCTAATTTTCGCTGCTATTATTCAATGTCTCTGCATGGAACTTCTGTGCGACGACCCCGTCGCAGCCGCTGAAATCGGCCGTTATGGAAACCGCCTTGCACGAACGTAATCTAGGCTCGTGCGGCATCACGCCTTAGCGAGGACGATCGCTTCTACGGGAGCGGGGCGTGACATAATGGTATTAGAGCACGGCTTTACGTCCTTGGACTATCGATTGAATTCTTTAACTCTGTTGTTTTCGTAAACTCTGAAATGTGATTTCGTAAGTTGATATCGTTGGTGCGCTCTCTCTCAAATGTCCCACGGGATGTCCATATAATAAGTCTATCTATTTTGCAAAATATAGGAGAACATTTTTTGATAAAACCAAAAAGATGGTTTGCGTAAGCACGGTTGGCTAAGTCGGGCTGGGCATATACACCAAAGTTGCGTCAACCTTAGAAAAGTCGAGTGCGGGATTCAAATTATTTCGGACAAGAATGAGTTGAACTCGATTGAGTAAAAGTGAGATGACTATCGATAGGGGTGCTATTGAGCGACGACGATAACGTCGGTGCGATATAGATGAGCGTGCTTGGAAATTGAGGAATGGTTCGAACGGAAAATTCAAAGAAGTCAATTTTGATTCGAATGATAGTCTTGAGGATTTGTTGAATGACTTCATCCCTGAATGGTGTATGCGATAGCCTCAGGGATGTCGATCGATTGAGGACTCGGGGGTGTCGATAAGTCTATCAGCAAGCGTCGCGTTATGCAAAGCCTTAGATTGAGTATCATTGAATAAAGTTTAGCCTGAAGTTTGACGAGTGGATTCAAACAACCTAGAATTGACGCGCACGGAACGTGCATGGGATTGAGGATTGCGCAAGTATGAAACGTGAAAATGATCGAGTAGATAAAACTGAATCGAAGAAAAGTTGAGGTGTACAAAAGGATAACTTATTCGAGGAAATCGTTGAGAATAATATATGAAAGTTAGCACGACAGGTAGATAGCGTGTATGAAATATTTGATTTTGAACTTACACAATGACTCTAAGGATTGGATTGAATGTTGCTCGATGATCTGAGTTAGTAAAGAATGATGCGAGACTTAAGATAAACGGATGAACAATACGTGAAATTGGTTTGAGGAAATTGATGTCGTGAATGGTTCGAAGGATAATGATCGAACTTGAATTGGAATGTCGAGGAGATTATCCAGTCGGACGATAGCATCATTCGTACGACTCGAAATTGGTTGCAAAGAAAGATCGTCAGGTTACGCATATCGTCGATGGTATTGAGGCGTATCAAAGATCGATATACGATAACGCGGGGGTACTCTGACTCGGCGAATGACGATCGTGCAAGTGTTATTGTTCGGTTGAATGCTATACTTAGGATTTTGATCGAGATGAATGTTGGATAAAAATGATTGTGTCTTGATGGTTACGCGGATAACCACAACGTCGACGATCTTGTCTTGTACGAGCACAACTCTAGCCTCGCACATGCGTTGCGTCAGATTTAGGGCGATCGTTCCGCTTGAGCGCTGACATGGTGATTCATGATGCGGGAATGATCAAACTCGGAAAATCAGAATGCGACAACTTTGATTGTCTTGACTTGTTGGTTTGATACGAAGGAAAATTCGAGGATGTTTGGACTTCGATTGAAGATTGAATAAACTTGAGGATTGAGTAGGTCCAATCCGCGCATCGAGAATAAATTAGTCTAGACGCAAAACAAGAGTTACGTCCTGATGAGGATAATTATCCCGCAGGAGCGTGCATGGTGATTCATGCCCACCGTGGATAATTTGACTCGCATGAGATCGGGACGCAACGTATTGTTAAGTCAGATGACCTTGTGATCGATTTCGTGAATTGGGATAGATGACTTAGGGAATGTGAAATATGAATTATCGTTTAGCGATGAATTATGTCGTGGCATGTTTGACTTGAGAATGATTGATAGGCAGATTATGTCGAACATGTTCGAAAGATAGACTATGCAAGATGGTTTATTGGACGAGCGATATTAATACGTCAAGGAGTTGGTTGGAACGTGACTTATCATAGAATGGCTTTGCTGAATGACCCGGACCCCGTGCGACGAAATGTTGGGATGTGTGTAGGAAATCTATGCTCGAAGTTTAGAAATCGGAGTGATGCAAGCTTGGGTAGCAAACCCCCGTACTATCAACTTGGTTTGACCTTAGGATGGGATCAGTGTTGATATTGTTGTTTGGGAACTATGATTTCAATATAGACAGAAAGACATAGCCTAGCGGTTAGGCAGACGTCCGAGTGCGAAGTGTTAGGATTTGTGGAGGCACCACTCGCAAGTATCGGTTGACATACATGTATATCAGGGACGCTTGAATATGTGCACGATCCGACTCGAGTGGTGATGGCGGGATTCGCTATCACGAGGCTTGGTTAAAATACATGTATTTTGGGGACGCCTAAAATATGTGCACGATCCAACTAAGTGATACGTTAAATCAAGTGAGACTTGAGGAACGGAAAAGTGTCAAAGATTTTGAGATCGTGAGTTTTGAAGGAAAGATTAAGGGTAGTGCGAGCGTGGCTCAGATTTGGAAAATGCATAGGAGTAGTGTGTGCGAGAGTCCGTGAATGTTGATTAAAGGGATAAGACGATAAGTATACTCAGTTAATTTCGAGGATAAAACTTTTTCTGAGTGGTGTATGATGTAGTGCCCCGTCCCGCTCAGTCAATCGGAGGAATAGGAATGCCGACGGCGTTCGAACTTAGCCTTACAACGGCTGCTCAGAACATCGCTCGATCGAGACGACCGCTCGCTCAGGTGGGGTAGTTTCGGTGAACTAGCCTCATCTTTGCCTTCACATAATAAATCGTATGTTTTCAACTTGCACAAGTAGGCTTGATAATAAAAGAGACGAATCCACATAGATAAGGGAATAATCCCGACGGGTCAAATTGAGTTATAATATAGAAAGGTCTAACGGTCGGCTTAGAATTGGTGCACGGCGTGCTTTGAAAATGACACTCGGTCGTTCGTCCCGTGGCTTAGGAGAAAGAAAAGTTGGTATTCGCCACAAGCTAAGAGTTAACCAAATTCATAGGCGTTGCCCGCATAAATGCTTCATAAAGCATGCACGGTCTCTTCGCCCAAGGCGTGGCATAGCCTCTGCTCGTCGACGGGTTTAGTTGTATTGCACGACTTGTGGCATCAGTCTAGGTACCTCAATTATCTTGGTTTTTCAAGTCGAACGCGTGCACGACACGTTCCTACGACGCAAGGCTTGACGCAGTCTTCGCTCGTCAAGTTGTTGCAAAGTAAGTTAGGCGAGTTACGTTAAGCTAACAGGAGTAGTAGCAGGCACGGCCCTATGAGTTCTACGGTTGGGTATAACCATATAGTCTTACGATCGTAAGGCCTGTCATATAGAGTATGACTTGGGCGGTGGTGTCACATAGAGTTTCAAGTTGGTTTGAGACACGATGGCACGGATTTAGTATTTTAAGGCACGGGCCACGGTTGAATTCATTGAGTTTGGAAAGTGTTCAATAGTTGTTCTTGAGTTGAGTGAAATAATAGGGCAAGAAAGAAAGAATGCTCGCGACTGGGTCGTCGAGACAAGAAAGAAGAATGCTCGCGACTGGGTCGTCGAGGCAAAAAAGAAGAATGCTCGCGACTACGGGTCGTCGAAGCAAGATCTCAGATTTGATAAGTATTGAACTTAGCCCTGAAAAAGATGGTAACACTAGAGGTAGAATGACTGTGTGAGACGTCAGTTTGAGTCGAGTCTTGCATGGTCATTGGACAACTTGTACAAGGTAAAATAAATTTGTTTCTCGAACGACGACCCCGACGGCCCATAGGAACCGTTGCGATAGAGACTTTCGTAGCTGTGCTGGATGACCGCACGGGTTAGCGGGGACTTACAGCGGAGCTAGCTACTCGTGCTGGCAAGGAGCGTCCGTCTAATCAAAAGTTCAAAAGGATTCCATTATAGCGCTGGACGCTAGTGACTAGTTTATATAGATGAGTCGGCATGGGCGGTGATCCGCGTGTATGCCTTTGGATTGAGTCGAGTATTGAGTGTAGTATATCAAGGAAGTCGAGTTGAATGTATGAGTATAGTTGGAACAAAAAATGTTGGGCCTAAGATTTGGTTGCAACGTAGGCGACGTGCTTCGGCACGAGATGTGGCGTCGAGTCTTGAGTTGTCGGCATATAAGTTGCATAAGTTGGTTTGAGTTGTCTTGAGTTTAAGTCAGGAAACCGCCGTAAGGCAAAGTTAGTTGAGTGACACTAAATTCACAAGTCTTGATTGGATCGGTTGATGATTTTGTAGCAAAGGGCCGCGAGGCAGCGATATGGTTAAGTATCACTGAGTTGCGAGGCACGGCCTCAGCGAGGGTTTTGTAGCACGGTCACACGGAAATGGAGTCTATCGTGTAGTTGTGTCTCTGATTTTGGGCCGTAAGGCAAACACGACTTGATAGGTTAACGTTGTTGGCACGAGAAGGGTCTAGAGGCAAAGTATGAGTTAACATTGTCATCGCAAGCACGGGATGGTCTAGAGACACGAAATAGGCCAAGACGTCTGTCCTAAAACCGATCCTAAGGAAAGAGTAGAAAGACAATCATAAAGGGGACTATGTTGCACAAAAGTAAATCAAACGTGTTGGTTTTGTATGGGTGGACGAGGAGCTCATTCCACCAGTACAGTTGAGTACTGACACCCACATAGTTTTTATGTGCAGGCACAGGTAGAAGCTCATGGCGAGGAGCTCGCTTGGATGCGTCGAGGCACGGAGTTCCTTGGCGATTCGAAGCATGCGGCCGCATGGAGTCAAGACTTATACGGGACATAATGTATGGACGTCACCTTTCGAAGCTTCCGCTGGCTCAAGCGTTGTATCGAGAGATGAGAGAGAACAGAGTGAACAGAGTGAACTTGTAATATGAGATGAGTGAGCTTGAGTGATTGTAATCTTGGCCTTGTGCCCCCAATGTAACCGTTGTTTCAATATCAATAAAGAATTCTTTTGAGTAACTTGCGTTTCGTTCTAATTTCTGGTGCTATTATTCAATGTCTCTGCATAGGACTTCTGTGCAACGATCCCGTCGCAGCCGCTGAAATCGGCCGTTATGGAAACCGTCTTGCACGAGCGCAATCTAGGCTCGTACGACATCACGCCTTAGCGAGGACGATCGCTCCTACGGAAGCGGGGCGTGACAATTGGTCATGGTCAAACCTGATTTCAATAATTGATCAAACTCTATCTCGATATACGAATCAATTCAGATGTTTACTAGCGACATTTTGGACACTGATCAAAGATGGATATCTACTCAGTTCAAGATCGAAGCTGTTTACCACTCAAGAATGTATTTCCTTCAAAGCAATATAAAATTTCATTTTTATTGAGTTTAGAAATACATTGTACACCAAGTCGTACTGGCAAATAGGCTATCCGAAATCGTTTTTCAAAACTGACCTATCTTTCTAAAATGACCTACGTTTTTGAAAAACATCTATTTTACAAAAAGCTTCTGAAGGACTTTTCAAAAAGGCAAATTTTTTTTCTTCATAAAATCAACTCACAAAATCAACTGACCAAACCCTGACAGAACTCGGCCAGAGTTCGGCCAGAGTTTAGCCAAGTTGAACGTTATGTGAACGTTTAATTTTGAACTTGGTCTTCCTTCAGTTGTGGTTGGTTACAAAGAGTTCTGTTCGAATTCTGCCCGAATTCTGTCAGAGTTCTGCCTTTGGAAAAACTATAAATAGAAAAGGATTCCGATCTTTTCAAATCACCAATTCACTTTCAATATCTTCTCTTCTAAAGCTTACATTTCTTCCAAAAAGTTCTAAAAAGCTTCCATTTTCAAATCCCAAGCCAGTTACAATCCTCTAGTCGATTTGCCAGTGCGGTGCGGTATAGAAGTTTCAGAGCGATTCTAATCAGAGGCTTGATTGAAGATTGACTCTTCACAATTGAAGTTGGTCGAGTTCTTCGTATCAAAGCTCGCGTCTGTAGAAGTTGCAAGGACTTCGTATGAAAATTTGTGAGATTTCTAATAGTGGATTCAACTGGAAGCTATAGTTCTTTCGACTGGACTAGTCCTCACAAGAGAAAGACCAGTATAAATCTTGGTGTTTGCGTTTGCCTTCTGATCACTCTTTTCATTACTGTTATTTATTTTTGTGATTATTATTATATCTGTGATCTAACTGCTAACGAATTTTTAATTAACAATATTCTGCTGCCTACTCTATTTACCCCTGTCACGACCCGCACCCTAGAGTAAGGGCACGAGAAGTGGTAGAACGCTGTCATCGGTCATAACATCTAACAATATAAAGCTAAGCAGTTTATACTCCCCGAATGGGGGTGACATAGCAGAATGTAAACTCAATCACAACTAAGGAAGAAGAAGTACGATATGATATAGAACTTAAAATCGAAATACAGATGATCAGAAGAGTCTAAGTGTCTACATTTCAGCAACATCCAGAATACAAAGTCTCAACTACAGATATGAAAGAATATATACATCTCAGAACAACAACTTAAAGTCAAAAACAATGCTGAAAAGAAAGATAAAGTCTAGCTGTCTAGCCTAGACTATGGGAGTAGCATCCTGTACTGCAGCTGGGTCCTCCAGAGGAACCAGGTCGCAGGTGTCGTCTAAGCCTGCTCCGTAATAGGTGGTACATAGGGCCTCATCCTCATCCTCTGTAATATTTTCAACAGGTCCAGTCAGGACAGGAACGAGCACAGTACATCTCATGCAGTTCATATCATGGCAGGAAATATAGAGCAAGCAATAGAGTAAAATACATGAAACGCTGTAAGAAGATGTACATGAAAACAGAAGAGATATTTGATAACTAGAAATATATACATGATAAGTAAGAACTGTAAGTGACTAGTGATTTAGAGTACGAGATGGCATGTAATTGGCTTAGGTTGTATATGATAAAACATGAAAAGTAACAGAGTGTACATGATGGTAAATCATATGACCATTTATACTCATCCCTACCCACAATCAATACACAAGGATCCAGTCCAGTTACGTTACGGACATGATGTTTTGGTTACACAGGAAACATATGAGGAAACATGAGCGTACATGAAAGAACATAAAAGTACATGAACGTACATGAAAGAACATGAGAGAACATGAGTGTACATGAATAACGCAGAAGCAAGGAATACATGATATACATGAAACACATGTCATAAAGTATCCGATGCGCCCGCTAAGGGGGATAACATCCCAAGAAGAGATCCATATAGTACCAATCCGTGATGATAACGTGACAGCATCAAGTAAAAGTAATCTAGAGCGAGAATATAAGTCGTGACAAGTATGAAACGATCAGAGAATGTACTCGCCTGATACCCTGGATGTCCAGAAGAAAATACTGCCTGAGGAGTGGTATCTGGCTCCTAATCAGAACAGCACAAGTCATAACATGTCTAAAATGAAGTAATTGATCATTATGATGCATTCTACATGAATCTAGGTCATTCTAGGCCAAAGTCAACTCTTGGTCAACCATGGTCAACTATACTAGTCAAACTAGGTCAACTAAACCATTCCAAGCCTAAAACTAGACTAACAAGTCATTCTAGTCAATCTAGGCCTAACCAATCTAGTTTAGAACCCAATTACAAACACAAGCCAAACCAAGCTAAGCTAATCACTATCTAGGCATATAAATGCATATAACATAGGAATCTCAACTTACACATTATATTCACATATTTATACACACTATCTATGTAGGCTATTCCTACATTAAATTACAATTCACATTGGTTGCATGTATATTATTACATATATATACATGTGTACACATAGAGAGTTTAGAGAGGGAAACCTACATATGTGTAGTGTGTGTATGAGGGTTTGGTGTACATGTAAATGTATGTGGTGTGTGTGCAGGAGTGGTGAGTGTGTGTGTGTGGTACACATGAGAGGACAGTAGGTAGTAATGTATCTCAGTTTTCAAGTTAAGGTTATAAATTGAAATGAATACTCAGGTTTACACATTTTCTGAAAATAGGCAAATGACAGTTCAATGTTTATACATAAAAACTGATATTTCATTTACAATTGGAAGTAATGAAGGATAGGTAATTACATATGTGTATGAGCATATATATGTGTGTTAGTGTTAAAGAGTGACATGAATCATTTTAAAGTAAAACTTAGTTTTCATTATCCCTATTCCATTTCTAACACCCAATCCAACTAACACTAACTCACAGGAAAGAGGAGGCCAGGCCTTGCACTGCCCTGCAGGCACTCCCTCTCCTCACCTATCTGGAAATGCCAAGCCAACTTCTCCCTTTCCCATTTGCCAAATTCAGGTTTTGAACACATTCTCAGTTTTCTGTGAAAACTGGAAACATATGTTGATATGTTCAGCTCAACCAAACCTAGTTAGGCCAAGCCAGTCAAGGCAGGCCATGCCAAATAATCTCAGGTTTCACAATGACTGTTAACTCATATAGAACCAATCAAGAATTTCATTCCCAGGTTTTCACATTACCTATATCTCATGTTTTAGTAATCCATCTCAGGTATCATTCATAACCCAAACTAAATTTCAGTTTTAAAACCAATCAAATCTCAGATACCATTCAAACCAAGCTCAGATATCATTCACTGTTTCACATTCAAAAATTTTAGTTATCCTAAATGAGCCTAACATCGATTTCACAGGTTATAACTTATGAACCCATAGGTTTTCAGTGCAAAAATCTCAGGTTTTCTAACTTGGTAAATCTCAGGTTTTCTGAACAACCAATTCAGCTTTATGTAAACAAAACTCAGTTTTATGTATAAACCATTCTCATTTGTGAACAAAACTCGAATCAATACATGTTCCTGATAGGTATACATGTTAATACATCATAAATATCATTAATTAATACTTTAAAACACATTTAAACTCTGAAGTTTACTCAGGTTTTTTCTCAGTATCAGTAAAAATCATTTTGAACCTAAAATGAATCAATTCTCATGTGAAACCCAAAGACAGGTGTGTAGAAGTGTTCTCTATATGTTGACGTGTTAGGGGGTCCATTCGTGTCCAGAAAACTGGACACGATCGTGTCTAAATGACCACACGAACACGGATACAAAACTGTGCACAGACTGCATCGTGCTGCGATGCAGTCGCCTCGTGGACACGACACGTGACACTTAATGCCACGTGGTCACGTCCACGTGTACGCCTAGCATATGACTACGTGCACAAGTGCCTACAACGTGTCCAAGTGACTCGTGTCCAAAGATTTAACAGCGTATCAGTGGAGGATTTTCGTGTGTGCACAGTCAGTCGAGAATCGGTGCAGCCCCGATTTCTCCCTAACCACTCGATGGTTTTGCCTGAAACTTCGTGTGCTCAATGACAGTCATTTCCCGCACACACACACAAGTTTTCGTGTGTCGAGGTGCTGTGTCGTGTCCTCTAGGACACTCGAGCAGCAGGGCAGCCGCACGGTGTCCTCGTGCGTGCGTGTCCAAATCTGGACACGAAAACTTCTAAACTTTGACTCAGTCTAAATGATTAGTGATATACATATAATAACTTAATTTTTCATTCAATTAGAATCTAAAATTAACACAATTTACTTCTCACAAACATTTCATCGAACACCTAATTAAAAACACCGATACGTGTCCGATACGGGTATCGAACGGACACGAAATCCTACCAAACTTGGGCTACACCTAGGAGGACCCTAAATGAATGCATCCATGGGAAAAAAACTAGAATTTAATAGGGTTTGTAGGGTTTTACCTATTGAGTGTTCAGACTCAATTTAAAGCTATTTGAATGAGGGCTCTTCTACAACTTGCGACGATTCCGAGCCTCCGAATCCTTGCTAGCTGCCCACTAATGGTGTCCTCTAATATAGGGGAGTCCAATACAAGAGACTAGGCTCAATTTGGAGTTGATTTGGATATTTGGGGAGGAGTTGAGGAAGAACACTAAAAGAGGCAATTAAAATGATTAAAAAAAATGCAAAAGGTTAAGGTGTTGTATTTATAGAGGGGGGGGGGGGGGGGGAATGTGTGATGGCTGCCATTAGGTTAGGGTTAGGGTTTAGGATGAGTGGCTAAGGCTTCTCCAACAATTTCAAGTCAAATCAATGGCTCACAACTAAAGTAGCCTTCTTTAACCTTTAGCCTAAAATATCTCTCTAACAAATATCTAGATATTACCCTAATTTGATTACTTACTTGAAACCCTCTAACTTAGTCTCTAGGGTCATGATTAACATCTAGATTAGGCTAACTTCTAGGTCAAGTCTCAATAATTTAACTAACACATATTTAATTCATATAATTTATAATTTCACAAAAGTGTCAAAATGACCAAAATACCCCTAGGTTTAAAAGTAGAAATTTGAAATCATAAACACATGATTAGGTCTTCTCGGTCATGATTAGTCTTCTAGGTCATGCATGACTAAGGTTACACTAGCAAAACACCAATTTCATATTTCACCAATTAAATAGTTTTAAAAATAACTAAAAATTACCAAAAATTATATCATGACTAAAATCAAATATTTTAATGATTTAAAATACAAAAGTTCAAATTTACCCTTATTTTAGAAAAGTGGGTGTTACAGCCCCCCTTTAGAGTATTCTGCTTTACGATTTCGTTCCTACAAAGTCAAGCTCAAGATCCACAATCATCAAATCGGGTAGTCGCAAGTTAGGTCAATTACAAAGGATAAGCAATTAACATAAAACAAATAATTAAATGACATATCATGCAAGGGGCAAGGGATATCATGGCCAACAAGTGGCATTAGCCAAGTTGCGCCAGGGTAATCGGTAGCGCCAAGGCTACAGGTTGCGCCAATGCACTGGGGTGCCAGGCACTAGAATGTACAAGGTCGGGTCGAGTTACGCCAAGGCAAGTCGGGTCAAGACAGGCTGGGTTGCGCCAGAACAAGTCGGGCCAAGTCAGGTTGCGCCATGCACTAGTCTGCGCGAGGCTAGGTTGCGCCAGAGCACAGGTCAAACAGCGCCTAGCTGAGTTGCGCCAAGGCCCAAGGGGCTGGGCGAGGCTAGGTTGCACCAGGCTAAACGAGGCTGGGTTGCGCCTGGCTAAAGAGCACTGGGCTCCCCAGATTATGCCAGAGCTAAAGAGCTCACACAACACAGTGGCGCAAGCTAAAAAGCTTGCACATACTGCTCACTGTCTTCTCCAAACAGCAAAAAAATTCATGGTTTGAACCCATGGCTTCAAAAGTCCATAACTTGGTCAAAACAAGTCCAATCCAACTTTTTAAAGGTCAAAATTGGGTAGAATAAAATTTTCTACAACATGGAACAATTAGTTTTTGAAAATACCAAGTTTTCATAGATCAAAACCAAGAAAATCATGAGAAAGATCAAAACTTAGATCTACAAAAATCTATCCATCAAAACAAAAAATGACAAGTTCTAAAGAGGTTTAGAACTAGAAGAGGAAAATAATGGAACAATAAAATCCAAGATCCATCATGAAACAAGTTGCACTTACCTAGAGCACTTGGGTGTAGGTGGAGAGAGTAAATGAAGAAGATGGAGAAGTTATGAGAAATAAATGGAGGAGAGAGAGAGAGTGGAATTGACTTAGATATCAACCCTCTCCATCTCAAACCAAACCAAGCCAAGCCAAATCAAACCAAGGTAAACCAAGTCAAGCCAAAATAGGTCAAGTCAGGTTAGATAAGTCAAAATACGGGCGGGAAATTCGTACACGTATACTGAAAATACGTATAACGGAAAATGAAAGTGACAACTCTACCCACCTTAAAAGAATTTTGTCCTCAAAATTTAATCAAGAGGCTATAGATGTCGGGACAATCTATACTGATCATAAGCATTCTACGACTAGCAGCCAATCAAGCAATCATTTATGCAAGCAAGGAAGTAAAAGCATAAGGCATAAGAAAGACATTATACCTTATGAGTCAAACAGGTGTGGATATCGCGATCGGATATCATCCTCTCATTCCCACGTTGACTCACCCAAAGAGTGATGACCCCAAGCAACACGGACTAAACTAATAGTCTTGTTCTTGAGCATATTCTCTCTTCGGTCTAATATGGATACAGGCCTTTCCTCATACGAAAGGTTGGTACCAATAACCAATTCTGAATGATCAAGGATATGGCTCGAATCCGGAATATACCATCGCAATTGGGATACATAGAAAACGTCATGTACCTCACGTAACGACGATGGAAGAGCGAGACGATAGCACACATCACCTAATCACTCGAGAATGTCAAACGGCCCTATATACCTCGGACTAAGCTTTCTTCGCACGCCAAAACGATTGACGTCACGGGTAGGCAAGATCCTAAGGAATACGTGATCGCCGATATAAAACTCAAGCGGATGCCGATGAGAATCGGCCCAATGGTGCTGATGGTCTTGGGCAACTCGAAGATGATTTCTGACTTGTATGACTACCTCGATTTTCTGCATAATCATCTCTGGACCAAGCATCTGTCTCTCGCCTATATCATCCCAGGCTAGAGGTGATCTGTACTTTCTGCTATACAAGACCTCAAAGGGTGCCATATGGATTCTGGCCTGAAAACTGTTATTGTAGGAGAACTCCACAAGATGAAGGTGATCTTCCCACGAACCACCGAAGTCGAGTGTACATGACCGCAATATATCTTCAAGAGTCTGGATCGTGCATTCTGACTGACCATCTGTCTGCGGATGATAAGCTGAACTGAACTTGAGACGAGTCCCCAAGCTCTCTTGAAGACTCCGCCAAAAGTGCGATATAAATCTGGAATCTCTGTCGGATATGATACTGGCTGGCACTCCATGCAATCTGACTATCTGCCTGAGATAAATCTCGACAAGCTGATCCGTTGACTGACCAATTATGAAAGTGATAAAATGAGCTAGCTATCTTGGTGAGTCTGTCAACTATAACCCATATAACATCTCTTCCAGCTGGGGATTTAGGTAACCCAGTTATAAAATCTATGGTAATGTGCTCCCATTTTCATTCTGGGATCGGTAAAGGTTGAAGAAGTCCAGCTGGCCTCTGATGTTCAGTTTTAACTTGTTGACAAACTAAACAACGAGAGACAAACCGGGCTATCTCCCTCTTCATGCCATTCCATCAGAAATGCTGTCGGATATCACGGTACATCTTTGTGCCACCGGGATGAATTAAATAATGTAAACTACGAGCCTCTGCTATGATCTTCCGTCTGATATCACTACTGGATACACAAAGATGCCTTCCATATCGGAGAGTACCATCTTCGTGAATACACAACTCCGCTCTCCGTTCTGCTACACATTCTGCCCTAAGCTGCTGAAGCTTAGAATCCGATGACTGAGCTAACTTAATCCTCTCAACTATACTGGACTGAACTTGCATACTTGCCATCAATGCCACATTGGTAGGGAGTAATACTTCTATATCCATCTTTTGAAGATCTAATAATAACTCTGGCTATGCTGTTAGAAAATAAGCTCCTGCTCTTCTGCTCAACGCATCTGCAACTACGTTGGCCTTCCCAGGATGATACTGCAGGTTGATGTCATAATCCACCAATAGCTCTAGCCATCTTCGCTGTCGCATATTGAGATCCTTCTAGATAAACACATACTTAAGACCCTTGTGGTCGGTAAAAATCTTTCCCCGATCTCCATACAAATAATGCCTCCATAACTTGAGTGCAAAAACCACCACTGCTAATTCTAAGTCATGGGTTCGATAATTTCTCTCATGATCACGAAGCTGATATGACGCATAAGCTACTACCTTACCATGCTGCATCAAGACACATCCCAATCCTCTGCCAGAAGTATCACAATAAACTAAAAATCCTGCAGTCCTATCTGGAAGCGTGAGAATGGGAGCCGTCATCAATCTTTGCTTCAAATTCTCGAATGAACTCTGATACCCTGCTGTCCAAGCAAACTTCACATCCTTGCGGGTCAACTGCGTCAACGGTGCTAAAATTTGAGAAAAGTCTGACACAAACCGCCGGTAATAGCTGGCCAATCCTAGGAAACTTCGAACTTCTACGACAGTGCTAGGTACTGGCCATATCTCTATAGCCACTATCTTCTGGGGGTCCACTTCCACTCCACCTCTGGTGATGATGTAACCTAAGTACGAAATACGATCAAGCCAAAATTTGTACTTACTGAACTTCACATACAACTGGTGTTCTATGAGAATCTGAAGAACTACACGAAGATGCTGCTCATGCTCTGCCTCGCTCTTGCTATAGACTAAGATGTCATCTATGAACACTCTTACGAACTGGTCCAAATAGAGCATGAGGATATGATCATGAGGTCCATGAATACGGCTGGCGCATTGGTTGCTCCAAATGGCATAACAAGGAACTCCCAATGTCCATATCTAGATCTGAATGCTGTCTCCGGGACATCTTGCTCTCTGACTCTGATCTGATGGTACCATGACCGCAAGTCAATCTTTGAGAATATCGTTACCCCACTGAGTTGATCAAATAAATCATCTATCCTTGGTAGAGGATATCTATTCTTTATTGTTACAGAATTCAAGGTACGATAATCAACATATAATTTTGATGTACCATCCTTCTTTTTCACAAGAAGCATCGGGGCTCCCCAAGGTGATCCACTAACACGAATGAATCCCTTGGTTCTGAGTTCTTCAATCATCTTGTACAGGATCTCCAACTCTGATGGTGCCATTCTGTAGACTCTCTCTGACACTGGTGCAGTCCCTGGAATCAAGTCGATAGTGAACTCTATCTCTCTCTCTGGTGGCATACCTGGAAGCTCTTCGGAAAACACATTAGGAAACTCTTCTACTATTCTGGAAAATTGAACTGCTTCTGCTACTGCCATCCGCAATACTGGTGGAGAAGGTCTACTTTACCTTTGGAAAATAAAAACTCTGGTTCGCCTGGAATACCAAAAATAATCCTGCCAATATGGCATTCTATTCTTGCGTATTGATCCTTTAACCGATCCATTCCAAGGACCACATCATAATTGGCCATCGATAATTCTATCAACCTAGCGGGAAAGTCACTACCGCTAACTACGATTCGAAACGAGGAATATACTCTATCTATCCCCACAAGACCATTACCAGTAAGTATATTGAGCCTTACTGATAGTGATTCGGGCTCCAGTCCTATCCGTATTACGAATCGTGCAGACATAAATGAATGCGATGCACCTGAATCAAAATATACTGATGCTAGAAAAGAGTTAACGAGAATGGTACCTGCCACCACCTCACCTGATGCCAATTCTTCTGCTACGGTCAGAGCCATCGCTTGACCTTGCCCTCTTGGTGCTGGTCCCCTCTGCTGGTGACCTCTCTGTCTATTCTGAATCTGAGCTTGGGCATACTGCTGATCCTGAGACGACAATAGCCTCAGAGGCTGGTACTGCTGTTGCACTAGTGTTGGACCCCTAACCGATGGACTGGTTAGGTTTGACGCTGATGAATTGGCTCTATTCAGACAGGGCCCTATCTTGTGGTCCGGAGCCCCACAAGCCAAGCACAATCCCTGTGCTCTGCGACACTCTAATACTACATGTCTTGGCTTTCCACAATGAGTGCAGCCCATTGCGGAAGACTGCTTCTCCTTCTGCTGCTGAGGATACATTGGTGTCGTGTGCTGAACCGACGAAACTGTGGTCACCCTCCTAGGAGCACCAATAGTCAAAGCCCTAGCTGTCGGGGCTGGTGCTGATGACTGGAACATCTGTCCATGAGACCTCTTCCGTCCTCCGCTTCTATCTACAATTCTCTGCGAAGTATACTCATTCCTCTTTGCTGCTCACAAAATGATGCCAAATATTTGGTGCTCAAACTGCTCCACTGATATGACAATCTCTAGGTGGAGCCCCTGCTGGAATCGCTGGGCTCGATCCAATTCGGTTGCCACTAAGGTAGGAGCAAACCGACTGAGTCTAGAAAACTCGGCCGCATATCCATCGATCGTCCTGTCCATCTGCTTAAGATTGGTGAATCTCGTCTGCAGATCATACCGAGCTACTGCATCGAAGTACTTGGTCTGGAACTTGTTACTGAATACCGCCCATGAGACAAGCGTCGGTAATCCAACTGCTAGCATCGCCCACCAGCTACGGGCTAAGTCTAATAACTGCAGGCGCACAACGGCCACCTTCTCATCATCAGGAATCCTAGCTACTACTAGGATAAACTCCGTGTCCTGAAGCCATGCATCAGCAGCAATAGCATCTTCAGTGCCGTCAAAGAAAGGAGGGTTCAGACGCTTGAAGCTGTTAGCCGTGTTGTTCCCTTGGTAACCGACTCTGCCCATGGCATCTTGTACTGTCTGGTACAGGGCATCGCCCCGACGATCTTGAGATGCAAGCAATTCCCTGATGAGACCCACAAGGGTTCCATTATCAGGCTCTACTGGCTGGACTGGCTGAACTGGGGGCTCCGAATCCCCAGAATATATGACTCGGGAGGCCGTTCTAGAGTGCTGGGCTTGGTCTCCAGGTTGTTGCTGGTCCACTGGAGGTGCTTCACCTTGCTGATCGGTAGGACCAGGTACAATGCCACTGAAGAAACGACATGGGGAACAATAAGGAAGGACCATGATAGATCGAGGATATAAATATGTGATCCGGTTAAGATTTTGGTAAGATTAGAAGACACGAGTAGAGATCAAGGGCGAGTGCTGATTGAGACTTCTATTCAGTGAAACCCTAACACATCTTGATTTACAAGACCTGTATGGGCCACCACTTAAATCGTGTCACATCCCAGAACCAGAATACTGGAGAGCGGAGGACAGACACAGCCAGCTACGTACATTGAAGTATAATCTACCTCGATATACGATCACGACTGTCTAAATGCATGAGGGTTTATCTACAAGCCAACAGTCTCTTATGGTCATGAATAAGCCTAGTGTCTCAATCTCAACAAGCAAGTAATTGTTACAAAAGGTAAGATCATCAGACATACAAAGTAAGGCATCCCAAATATTACATATTCAGATGATCATGAAGCTAGTCATACAAAATACGAAGATTAGCAAGAGTTTAAGTCATACATGATCAACCCTAGGATTTGTCAATCATGTTACAGCCCTTAGGCAGACAGGAATGTAAATTCAACACGAGCTAACACTTGCTCGGTAGCTAAACGCCTCAAAAGAATAATTTACAATAAAGTGGGAGAGCAAAATAAGAACCCACTCGTTGCCAGAATTACGTCTGGTGTTCACCATCTGTCTGGAAGGCAGAAAGATCCTCGGGTGCTACTCCGAAATCTGGCCATACAAAACCAGCTGGGTCAGACCCCAGAAAGAACAAGTACCACAAGGGAGGCATCACTTAAAAACTAAAACCAGCATAATAGCACATAAATACATCAATGACAACAAAAGACATGAGTTAGAGAAACAAGACGATAAACGATAAGTTAACTAAAGGACTATTCCAGTAGCCAACTTACAATCCGTAAACCAAATAAGGACCGGGGATTGTAACCCTTCACCTGAACAAAACTTAGTCTCTAACCAATTAATGATAAGGGTAAAGTATAACAGTAATGTACTGAAATAACCATGTACTGGTCTTACCTAGGCAAGACTAGACGGGTCTCCAACCATCAATTACGGCCAAGCAATGAGTACGGCTTGATACTTTAACTAACTAGGGTTATCACAAGCCTAGTTACTAACAAGATACATCGAGATGTTCCAACAGCCATAAGCCCTGCAGTCTTAATCCAGGTTATTCGGTCACAATTTGAGAGAGTTGGATTAGGTGACTTAGAGGTACAACACATGACAGTGTGCTGGAAATGTGCCTCACTCGACGGCAGGCTACAAGTCCAATTAAAGTGCCCAGATAACGGGACTGCCTGTAGCTGGGAAATCTCTTTATGGACTACTCGATCAATCTAGTCATTATCCTAGTCCGATTCAGTATGAATCCCTGACCGTGGTAACCAAGAATCTATGTCCTAGACATGATACAAGATGAGACATGTAGCTTATACAAGTACAAACACCCACGGTGTCAAGACAAGGGTTACTTTAGCAAGTCAGATAGCTGTTGCCACAACGTTCAAGACGGTCATGTCAGGCCAGGTTACTTGTTACTTGTCATGATTACTTGTCAGGAGTGCACATCGACGGGCCACTATCAAGAGTTATCTTATCAGGTTGCTTATCAAGAGTGCACCAGGACGGGGCACTATCGGAGAATTATCATGTCATGTTGTCTTGTCGTGTTCGTGTGGTCATGTCGTGATCATGCTTTGGATTAAGACAAGTCAAGCTCTAGATTAACAATCATCAAATCGGGTAGTCGCAAGTTAGGTCAATTACAAAGGATAAGCAATTAACATAAAACAAATAATTAAATGACAGATCATGCAAGGGGCAAGGGGTACCATGTCCAACAAGTGGCATTAGCCAAGTTACGCCAGGCACTAGGGGGTGCCAAGGCTACAGGTTACGCCCAAACATTAGGTTGCGCCAAGGTACTGGGGTCCCAGGCACTAGAATGCACAAGGTCGGATCGTGTTGCGCCAGGGCAGTGAGTTGCGCCAAGGCAAGTCGTGTCAAGACAGGCTTGGTTGTGCCAGAACAAGTCGAAACAAGTCAGGTTACGCCAGGCACTAGTCTGCACGAGGCTAGGTTGCACCAGAGCACAGGCCAAACTGCGCCTAGTTGTGTTGCGCCAAGGCCCAAGGGGCTGGACGAGGCTAGGTTGTGCCAGGCTGAGCAAGGCTGGGTTGCGCCCGGCTAAAGAGCACTGGGCTCCCCGGATTGCGCCAGAGCTAAAGAGCTTATGCAACACAGTGGCGCAGGCTTGCACACTGCTTACTGTCTTTTCCAAACAGCAAGAAAATTCATGGTTTGAACCCATGGCTTCAAAAGTCCATAACTTGGTCAAAACAAGTCTAAATCCAACTTTTTAAAGGTCAAAATTGGGTAGAATAAAATTTCCTACAACATGGAACAATTAGTTTTCGAAAATACCAAGTTTTTATTGATCAAAACTAAAAAAATCATGAGAAAAATCAAAACTTAGATCTACAAAAATCTATCCATCAAAACCAAAAATGACAAGTTCTAAAGAGGCTTAGAACTAGGAGAGGAAGACAATGGAACAATAAAATCCAAGATCCATCATGAAACAATTGCACTTGCCAAGAGCTCTTGGGTGTAGGTGGAGAGAGTAAATGAAGAAGATGGAGAAGTTATGAGAAATAAATCGAGGAGAGAGAGTGGAATTGACTTATATATCAACCCTCTCCATCTCAAACCAAACCAAGCCAAGCAAAACCAAACTAAGGTAAACCAAGTCAAGCCAAAATAGGACAAGTCAGGCTAGACAGGTCAAAATACGGGCCAAAAATTTGTACATGTATACTGAAAATACGTATAACGGGAAACGGGAGTGACAGCTGACTACACCTTCTTTGTCACGACCCGCTCCCGAATAATAAGACACGAGTCGGACACGCCCAGCCTTCGTCGTTAGACACGACGAAGTAAGCTGTACCAAGCTAGGGAAAACTAACCAGATAAACATGAAAGTATAGAATCACAGCATCTAAAAACGTATCCCAGAATGATCACCATAATCCACAAATTCAGATATCATAATGTACCAGAATCAACAGGAATGAAAAGTGCTATGAACTCTAAAGTCAATATCTCAAAGTGAAGCTAAGTAATCTAAACCTGAAGCCTCAAGCTAAGCCTCATCCTGCTCAGCTAAATCCTGGGCTCTGGCCCATAGAGTAGAACAATGTCCTGCAAGCATACCTGCAACATATCCTATTCAGGAGCGGAGCAAAGTACAGTTCTAGGTAATGAAACATGAACATGATATGAACAGGGTACAGGAGTACAGGAAAATAAAATATAGGAATGAACATGAAAGTACAGGAAAGTAGTACAGAAAAATAAGTACAGGAACTATAGTACATGAATGTAAAGTACAGGAACATGTAAAGTACAGGAATGAAACTATAATCCTGAAGTACCAGACATGACAAGTGCACAATATCGAAATACATCTAGTCCATGTGACCGGCTGGGGTAAGTACAGGAGCATGCACAGGAGTACATGAATATGGTACGACTTAGGACCCGCGTGCACAGTGCGAGGCCTAAGCTAGGTACAGAAATATATAGTAACCGGGATTGGTCACATGGCTAGTGTATTTCCCCACCCGACACTAATAAGTACAAGAGCAAGGGTACAAGAATACAGGAGTACATGAATATCGTGCCATGACGTGTCACAAGAAAGAGTACAAGAATGTAAATGCACAAAACCGTAGAAAAGTACTTGCCTTTGCTCAGGGTGATCAGGAATAAGGAGTAGATCTGTAAGTCCTCCTGAAGTCGGTACAAGTTGGTTAATTCTAAACAATAATCATTTCCTAAATATTACTAACTATTTAATAACTACATCTATTAATAATTAATTATTTATATACATAACTAGCTTAATGAATTAGTTTACCCATATATTACCAATTGTTAGAGTAGTAGAACCAGTAGTTAAAATAGTAAGGAAAATGATTTAGTAAGAATAATAACTAGGATATATATATACCTAGAAAATGTATATTAGAATCTACTTAGGAAATTATTATTGACACCTATCAAGAAAGTAAATGGAAATCCATATTTACTAATAATGTTATGAATTAAAAGTCTGCCCATTCTTTGTTCTCACAACCACAACATCCTGGCCTGGAGTTAACCCACATTCTGGAATTTACCTATTCGAGCACAGCAGCAGTCAAGACTACAAAAACCAGCAAACCCAAATGAAGTATAGGTTTAATAGACCTCAATCAAGGCAGTAATTCAGCCTGCAAATGTAAACACCAACCCAGTAACATACTCTAAAAACTTACTAAACCAACCCTCCTCAGCCTGCCTGCAATCAAACCCAAGTGTAAGCTGATTACATTCAATCCCTCATACTCAGCAACAACAACAGAGTTCCAACTCCTTGCATTACAAAAATCAACAGCTAACTCTTCTTCTTCATTTGTATCAGCCTAATCATACACAAGCTAACCCTTATACTAACAAAATTAACACAACTTAGGACATGGGACACAACCAAACCCTACTGGCTTCCTAATTGAAAACTCAACCACCCCTTGAAAACTCCTCCAATTGAAACCCTAAATGAGCCACATAAATAGAGCAAAATAGAAGCCAATCCCAGAAAATATGCACAACTGGAATTCATGTTCCTGCCAAGGATTCATTCAAAATTGCTTCTACTAGCCCACCTAACCATTCAATCCAGAAATAGAAATACAACAAAATAAGGATAGGCCTAAGTAAAAATATACAATTCAAAAGAATCAAAGTAGGAATTAATACAACTATATTGCAAAATATTTAAAATATCAAGAGGAAGATTTGAATATAGTCGATCCCAAAACTCACACCAAAATTTACAAAGAATGATACAAGAATCAATCGAAGGTAACTGTAATCATTAAGAGAAATATACAAAATTAACTCCCAATTAAAGAATTTCCGCAATAAAGGAATCAACGAAACCCGATTGAAAAATCCTGTTCCCGCTACTCCGTCCATCCGGATACGAACACACATTCAGAGCTCCAGACATGAACTGATCATAACACCATTGTGCAGAACTTGGACACACACCCTTTAACTGCTAATGCCAACACGGACAGAATCCATTGCTGGATACGAGCCAAACGATACGCCCACACGAACACGATACAGGGTTCGAACACTGCTCCTGGACATAACCCAGCTATAGCTGACACAGCCAACACCACAACACGACCGATCCTGCGCAACATCCCGATACTCAAAGAAAAGCAATAGAGATCTAATGATCGACGGAAATGATAACCTAATTACCTGAATAGACTCAAGATTGTTTCTGCCAGAGGTCAGACACGGTCCGAAGCAGCTGTTCCGAAGCGCACTAGCGAGATCGAGTGTCGTCTTCCAGATCGGTAGAAGCTCAGTCTCGAGAAGGAAACCGTCGTGTGTCCAGAGTACCAGCCGTCATCGCCGATCGAAGGATCCTTGGTGTTGCAATCGTCGGAAAGAGAACGGTGCACCATCGTCGCCAGGCTGGAACAGTGAGCTTTAGGGTGGAGATCCGTCGAGAATGATCGGCTCGTCGCCACCGCAGTAGAAGAAACCGCCGGAGAAAATCGGTCAGAGCTGCCGACGGATGAACACAGAGGAAAATTGACTCGATCCCCTAACCAATGAAACGGCTAGCCTGGATTCGAGCAATCGGAGACAAAATGGACCAAATCAGAATCGACAGGGTCGATCTAAAACTTTCTGGATCTCAAGAAAATTAGGGTTCTATGAGAACTCACCGATCGTTCCCTTCCCTGACTGGAGAAGATCGAACACACGGAGAACTCTACGTCGACGGAGTAGATCGGTCCTCCTACTCCGTCAACCACGAACGAAGGCGTCGGAGATCCTCGCGACCGTCGCTGCTACCACTCGGTTGCCGGAAGCAGAAGGTCGCCGCTCGAAGTCGTCGGAGATCCTCACGGCCATCGCTGCTACCACTCGGTCGCCGGGACTTGCTGGTGGCGGGGTGGCTCCGCCGAAGATTTGGGGCTTAGGGCTCGCGCTCGGGGAAATGGGGAAGAAAGGCTTAAGAAAAGAAATGAAAAAAATATCAATTGGAAAACTCTCTCCCCACAGGCTCAGTTGTTATAAGGAAAAGTTTGGAATATTTACAAAAACCCCCCTCCGAAAATACCTAATTGCAAATCACCCCTTCCACTCTGAAATTTATATAAAACAACCCTCCCCCTTCCACTCTGAAATTATATATATCAAAAATGTTAAAAAAAATCAGTTAAAAACTTTTTGAAAAAAATGAGGGGACCACAAGTTGGTTGTAACAACTTTTCAAATTTGAAAATTTCTCCTAAATTGAATTCCCTCCAAAATAGATCATCAAAAATTATTAAATAAAATATTAACCTTTTTATTTTGAAACCGAAATCAACAATTGTTTTTATTAGAAATTAATTTATTCTCTCAAAACCGAGGAGTGGAGTTACAAATCTCCCCCCCTTAAAATAATTTCGTCCTCGAAATTCGAGAGACAAACAAAACAATCTCAAAGGAAAATCTCAAAAAGGTTCAACACAATTTATTTATTGTATTTAAAATTCTCAATATCAAGGTACACTCATACAAACGAACTGGGATAGCGCTCCCGCATCTCGTCTTCGCGCTCCCATGTGGACTCTCCCGGAGAGTGATGTCTCTACATGACGCGGACAAGTGGGATAGTCTGGTTCCGTAGGCGCTTCTCCCTCCGATTAAGGATCTCTACTGGCTGCTCCTCTAAGTCAATCTCGGGCCCACCTCTAGATCTGAAAAGTCCACCACATGGCTCGGGTCCGGAATGTAGCGTCGAAGCTGGAACACGTGGAAAACGTCGTGCACTCCCTCCAAGCTATCTGGAAGCGCTAGTCGATACGCCACTTCGCCAATCCGTGCCGTCACGTCGAAAGGTCCGATGAATCTCAGGTCGAGCTTCCCGCCTCTGCCGAATCTGATGACGCCCCTAGTCGGTGAGATCTTCAGGAATACTCTGTCTCCAACCTCGAACTCAAGTGTCCGTCTGCTGCTGTCCGCCTAGTGCTTCTGTCGATCCATGACGCTCTGAGCCTTGAGTCCAAGTACACACAAGAAGTTTGGGATATCACGCTTTGACAAAGATCGAGGATCAAATAGTCACGAAATGGAAGGAATTTCAATTACAACTCAGAGGAGCAAAATCATGAAGACACAACTATTACGTACGATCTAAATTGATAGTTTTAACACAAATGGGCTAGCACAAGATAGGAGAATCATGGTCAGACAGACATAATTTAATATTGAAGTTTAGACAAGACACAACGAAAAACGGAATCACAATCTGGTAATATACGATTTTTAAGGAATTCAATGATATAACGATAAAGTGCTAGAAGGAAAATTTAGCAAGGATTGATTGAGGAGACGTACGCAATACTCAGAAGATACAGTATTAAATCAGGATAAACTTGTAAGGATTTGTGATTCTCGAAAACCAATAATCATATAAAAAGGAAATATAGTCTCCAGAATATCCAAAAACATGTTGGTATCTGAAATCACCTTGCTTAGAATCCCTACCCCGCCAGTCTGTATCTGACTGCAGTGGACTTTCGGCTCCGTGACTCAAATAACAATGTCTCCAAATACTCTATCAACCTTATCCATTTTCCAACAATCATTGACAAAACAACCCAAGAGATCAAGATATAAAGAATATGACAAGTCTCGACAATACTCGAAAACCTATGGGTGTCTGAAATCACTTCAACTTAGAGTTCCTGCCTCGCCAGTGCGCTACTGGCTGCAGTGAACCCTCAGTCTCCATAATCCAGCTAATGGCTGCAGCGCACAACTGTCATGCCATAGTAGGTCATCGAATAGCCTCTCGACTTTATCCCTAGGAATTTCAAAAGAGTTTCAAGGAGTTCAAAATGAGTTTCAGTAGTCCAAGTCACGGAAATGGTGAAGTTACTTGACTGTTAGAATACAAGGATTTATTAGGTACTAAGAGACGACAAGGGATTCAATCAGTGAGTACAAAAGGGCAACCAGGAAGATTTAAAATTTCAGACAGGACGAAGTTTCAAATTATGATGGAATATTAACTGATATCTGGAATGGTAACAAGATTCCATATATGGGACATTATCCCGAAGGGATAACAGAGTCTCGAAGGATGAACTTAAGAGACAAGTTTTAAAAAAAAATTTGTACTGGAAACAAGTTTCAACATCTTAATTAACAATAAAACCTCAGACAAAATTTCGAAGGGAAAACGGCCTCCCATAGGATGCAAGTCTCAATTAGAGGACCAATATCAACAAGGTCGTGATTAGGAAATAAAATCTCGACTAAAAAATCTTGACGAGGAAACAAGGTTTATAATAGTGACTAGAAAACATGTTCTAATAGGAGACAAGGTATTGGATTGTAAACATGAAACAAGCGAATCTCAACAGCAACAAAATCGTAAATAGAGAACAAGTCCCGAATAAAGTCAAGAATAGGAAATAGAATCTCAAACAAGCATTAATAGAAGCGAAGATTCAAACAAGGTTTCAGAATGATGTTTCAAGTAGGAATAATTCTGGAATAGTACAAGTTTGATTAATGAACAGAATATCAATAAACGAGTAGGAACAAATGTCCATTAAACAAGCAAAATCTTGGATAGGAGACAAGATCGAAACAAAAATAGTGGATCAACAACTCTCGACTAGAAAATCAAAGTCATGAATGAGGAAACAAGTCTCGAATAGGAAACGAAATCTTCAAAACCCTCAAGGGTATTTGCAACAATGTCTGCATAGGACAGAGCTTCAAACAAGTTTCGAATGAGGAACAGGATTTCGAAATGAAATCTCAAGAAACGATTAAATATCAATAACACGAAGTTTGATAAATAAACAAAATTTGCAAATAGGAGCCATCACTAGGAAACAAGGTCAGGAATGATGAATAACGGTATCGAATAATGAATTTCAAACAATTATCGATTTGGAGATCTGAAACAAGTTTATCGAAATAGGAAACGATATCTCGAAGTAAGTTTCGACATCAATCAAGGTTTCAAAAATAGAAAACAAGAAGTTTTGAAGAAATGATCTAGGTGCTAAGAGGATTTTAAGGAGAGGCTGGATTGCTAATCAGATACATGGTTTTTCCAACCATGCAAAAGAAATCTTCCGTCTTCAGTCTATCTTCCGCATTCCTCCGGAACGGAAATCTTTCTAACCTCCTTCAATTGTCCTGGCGTAGGCTGATCCCTGTGGTAGTGCTCCATGTGGTTGCCGAATCTAGAGAGGCTGGTCCCCTTGCTGTAGTCCTGGCGTGTTCGTCCTTGGGCAGTGTGATCAATGGTCTCCAACAGTCCTTGACTTGGTGGGCAGGCGATTAGCAGTACAAGCATAGCCTTCGTCTTTTGCGGCACTCTTCGTAGTGGTATCCTGAGCTGCGACAGAAATACAAATGATCGTCGGCTGAATCTGAATCTGAATCTCCCGCTGGGCTGAAAAAGCATTGTCTGAGTGTGTTAACGCTTCACGGATCCATAATAGCTGCTATCTCGGTCATAAGTCATCATGTCTTTCATAAACTTCAGCTTCAGGTCTCATTCTATTGTCAGTGCAATATTCTGAATCTTCTGGCTGGTGGCACCAATCTCCGGAGAAGTCGGGTTCTCAGGGACTAGGATGATTTTCAGTGGCTACTCCAGGTTCTCGATCCGCTACTCGGTGCAAGATATGCGCTTGGCGCCGAAGAAGTCCAAAAGTCTGAGAGTCTGGAAATCAGAAGTCCTTCGTGGCTCGGAGAGTGCATCCACAAGTCTGACTTGGAAAGGATGGCCTGCTCCCTCTGGTTGTCAAGGGACTCTTCAAACGTCTCCGTCAACTATGTACTACCCATGGGGATAGTAGAGTGATAGAAGGTAGTGGAAGCTCGAAACCTTCAAGTGTAGGTGGGTCGACTGTCCCGGTGTCGCATGCTTTTGAACTATCTGCAAAACAGAAAACTGTTAAAATAACCTAGACCTACATACAACAAGTGTTCATAGAATATCAATATACCTGATATACCTGATATACCCTTATTTTACGATTTTCCTACGCTGTGATCAAGTTTCCCTAGTGTAAATCAAGTCCCCCAATAGTACGCTAAGTCCTAGGTACCATTAGGATGGACCTGCATGGGCCACCACTAAAAACATGTCACGACCCGCTCTCGAATAATCGGACACGAGTCGGACACGCCCAGCCTTCGTCGTTAGACACGACGAAGTAAGCTGTACCAAGCTAGGGAAAACTAACCAGATAAACATGAAAGTATAGAATCACAGCATCTAAAAACGTATCCCAGAATGATCACCATAATCCACAAATCCAGATATCATAATGTACCAGAATCAACAGGAATAAAAAGTGCAATGAACTCTAAAGTTAATATCTTAAAGTAAAGCTAAGTAATCTAAACCTGAAGCCTCAAGCTAAGCCTCATCCTGCTCAGCTAAATCCTGGGCTCTGGCCCATAGAGTAGAACAATGTCCTACAAGCATACCTGCAACATATCCTATTCAGGAGCGGAGCAAAGTACAGTTCTAGGTAATGAAACATGAACATGATATGAACAGGGTACAGGAGTACAGGAAAATGAAATACAGGAATGAACATGAAAGTACAGAAAAGTAGTACAGGAAAATAAGTACAGGAACTATAGTACATGAATGTAAAGTACAGGAACATGTAAAGTACAGGAATGAAACTATAATCCTGAAGTACCAGACATGACAAGTGCACAATATCGAAATACATCTAGTCCATGTGACCGGCTGGGGTAAGTATAGGAGCATGCACAGGAGTACATGAATATGGTACGACTTAGGACCCGCGTGCACAGTACGAGGCCTAAGCTAGGTACAGGAATATATAGTAACCGGGATTGGTCACATGGCTAGTGTATTTCCCTACCCGACACTAATAAGTACAAGAGCAAGGGTACAGGAATACAGGAGTACATGAATATCGTGCCATGACGTGTCACAAGAAAGAGTACAAGAATGTAAATGCACAAAATCGTAGAAAAGTACTTGCCTTTGCTCAGGTGATCAGGAATAAGGAGTAGATCTGTAAGTCCTCCTGAAGTCGGTACAAGTTGGTTAATTCTAAACAATAATAATTTCCTAAATATTACTAACTATTTAATAACTACATCTATTAATAATTAATTATTTATATACATAACTAGCTTAATGAATTAGTTTACCCATATATTACCAATTGTTAGAGTAGTAGAACCAGTAGTTAAAATAGTAAGGAAAATGATTTAGTAAGAATAATAACTAGGATATATATATACCTAGAAAATGTATATTAGAATCTACTTAGGAAATTATTATTGACACCTATCAAGAAAGTAAATGGAAATCCATATTTACTAATAATGTTATGAATTAAAAGTCTGCCCATTCTTTGTTCTCACAACCACAACATCCTGGCCTGGAGTTAACCCACATTCTGGTATTTACCTATTCGAGCACAGCAGCAGTCAAGACTACAAAAACCAGCAAACCCAAATAAAGTATAGGTTTAATAGACCTCAATCAAGGCAGTAATTCAGCCTGCAAATGTAAACACCAACCCAGTAACATACTCTAAAAACTTACTAAACCAACCCTCCTCAGCCTGCCTGCAATCAAACCCAAGTGTAAGCTGATTACATTCAATCCCTCATACTCAGCAACAACAACAGAGTTCCAACTCCTTACATTACAAAAATCAACAGCTAACTCTTCTTCTTCATTTGTATCAGCCTAATCATACACAAGCTAACCCTTATACTAACAAAATTAACACAACTTAGGACATGGGACACAACCAAACCCTACTGGCTTCCTAATTGAAAACTCAACCACCCCTTGAAAACTCCTCCAATTGAAACCCTAAATGAGCCACATAAATAGAGCAAAATAGAAGCCAATCCCAGAAAATATGCACAACTGGAATTCATGTTCCTGCCAAGGATTCATTCAAAATTGCTTCTACTAGCCCACCTAACCATTCAATCCAGAAATAGAAATACAACAAAATAAGGATAGGCCTAAGTAAAAATATACAATTCAAAAGAATCAAAGTAGGAATTAATACAACTATATTGCAAAATATTTAAAATATCAAGAGGAAGATTTGAATATAGTCGATCCCAAAACTCACACCAAAATTTACAAAGAATGATACAAGAATCAATCGAAGGTAACTGTAATCATTAAGAGAAATATACAAAATTAACTCCCAATTAAAGAATTTCCGCAATAAAGGAATCAACGAAACCCGATTGAAAAATCCTGTTCCCGCTACTCCGTCCATCCGGATACGAACACACATTCAGAGCTCCAGACATGAACTGATCATAACACCATTGTGCAGAACTTGGACACACACCCTTTAACTGCTAATGCCAACACGGACACAATCCATTGCTGGATACGAACCAAACGATACGCCCACACGAACACGATACAGGGTTCGAACACTGCTCCTGGACATAACCCAGCTATAGCTGACACAGCCAACACCATAACACGACCGATCCTGCCCAACATCCCGATACTCAAAGAAAAGCAATAGAGATCTAATGATCGACGGAAATGATAACCTAATTACCTGAATAGACTCAAGATTGTTTCTGCCAGAGGTCGGACACGGTCCGAAGCAGCTGTTCCGAAGCGCACTAGCGAGATCGAGTATCGTCTTCCAGATCGGTAGAGGCTCAGTCTCGAGAAGGAAACCGTCGTGTGTCCAGAGTACCAGCCGTCATCGCCGATCGAAGGATCCTTGGTGTTGTAATCGTCGGAAAGAGAACGGTGCACCATCGTCGCCAGGCTGGAACAATGAGCTTCAGGGTGGAGATCCGTCGAGAATGATCGGCCCGTCGCCACCGCAGTAGAAGAAACCGCCGGAGAAAATCGGTCAGAGCTGCCGACGGATGAACACAGAGGAAAATTGACTCGATCCCCTCACCAATGAAACGGCTAGCCTGGATTCGAGCAATCGGAGACAAAATGGACCAAATCAGAATCGACAGGGTCGATCTAAAACTTTCTGGATCTCAAGAAAATTAGGGTTCTATGAGAACTCACCGATCGTTCCCTTCCCCGACTGGAGAAGATCGAACACACGGAGAACTCTACGTCGACGGAGTAGATCGGTCCTCCTACTCCGTCAACCACGAACGAAGGCGTCGGAGATCCTCGCGGCCGTCGCTGCTACCACTCGGTTGCCAGAAGCAGAAGGTCGCCGCTCGAAGTCGTCGGAGATCCTCACGGCCATCGCTGCTACCACTCGGTCGCCGGGACTTACTGGTGGCGGGGTGGCTCCGCCGAAGATTTGGGGCTTAGGGCTCGCGCTCGGGGAAATGGAGAAGAAAGGCTTAAGAAAAGAAATGAAAAAATATCAATTGGAAAACTCTCTCCCCACAGGCTCAGTTGTTATAAGGAAAAGTTTGGAATATTTACAAAAACCCCCCTCCGAAAATACCTAATTGCAAATCACCCCTTCCACTCTGAAATTTATATAAAACAACCCTCCCCCTTCCACTCTGAAATTATATATATAAAAAAATGTTAAAAAAATCAGTTAAAAACTTTTTGAAAAAAATGAGGGGACCACAAGTTGGTTGTAACAACTTTTCAAATTTGAAAATTTCTCCTAAATTGAATTCCCTCCAAAATAGATCATCAAAAATTATTAAATAAAATATTAACCTTTTTATTTTGAAACCGAAATCAACAATTGTTTTTATTAGAAATTAATTTATTCTCTCAAAACCGAGGAGTGGAGTTACACTCTTTAATTTTCAACAAACAATATTAGGTTACCTGCCTATTTACGGTGCTACGCCGTTATGCCTTGGCTCGTATTGCCGAGGCATTACCCCTTTCGGGAACCTCATGGTGGAGTAACCCCACTGTAGCATGGAGTTTCACTCCTTGTATTGCTGTGCTATCGTGTTTCCTGTAAAACACACCAGGAATTTACTCTGCCTGAGAACTCATTAAGGTGTTTAAGACAACCTTCCCACAGGATCCATTTTCCACAGAAAACTATAGTAGATAACAGTGGTTGTAGGTCCGTAATCTCTCCATGCCCTATAGGACATGTAGCCACCGTTTCTGATATTCTTTCGATTAATGGTCCTCCCTTGAACCAAAAGCTAGATGTCTAGTAGATTTCTCTTTGAACTAATAGCATAAAACTTTATGGTAGGATTACAATAATACAATATCAGAATGCTAGATGTCTAGTAGATTTCTCTTTGAACTAATAGCATAAAACTTTATGATAGGATTACAATAATACAATATCAGAATGCCTTCAAGCCTATTTTATATGCTGTATCATCGACCAGCTGGCGCTTGAGGACCTTGGTGAACAGATCCGCCAGGTTCTCCTGACTCTGAACATCAATCACTGCAATAACACCTCTCTTGATGAGATCGTGTACCGTCCTGTGCTTCAACCGTACAGTCCTCTTCTTTCTATTGAAGAGGTCATTTGATGCCATCGCTGCAGTTGTCGGATTATCGCAGTATATCGGTATTGTCGGTATTTGTGCCCCAACCACTCGAAGATCATACATGAGCTCCCGAACCCATTCTTCTTCCTTTACTGCAGTATCAAGTGCAAAGAACTCAGATTCCATGGATGACCGTGAGATCGTAGTCCGCTTCTTCGACTTCCACGATATAGCAGCTCCATCCATTGTGAAAATAAATCCACCTGCGGACCTCTCGCTCTCTACCTCTGAGCACCAGCTGGCTTCACTGAAGCCTTCCACTACTGGCAGATCTCCGCTGTAGTGCAGTGCATATGTCTGAGTCTTCTTGATATATCTCATAATCTGTTTCACAGCTTTCCAGTACTCAATGCCTGGGTTGCTCGTGAAACGACTCAGCATTTCCATGACGAAAGCTATGTCAGGCCTTGTAGCAGTAGTAGCATACATAAAACTCTCGATTATACTTGCGTACTCCAGCTGCCTGACGCTTTTTTTGACTTAGGCTTCAGCTTCAGATCACACCTGTAAGGCGTATCAATCCATGGAAGATCCTGATACCCGTAAGGAGTGATCATCTTCTCAACATAATGAGACCGTAACAACGCTAGGCCAGTGTCTGTCCGAATGATCTTGATCCCTAAGATCACATCAGCTTCCCCCAAGTCCTTTATACTGAACTTGCTCGAGATGAACTCCTTTGTCTCCGTGTCACAGCCCATATCTGTATCTAGGATAAGCATGTCGTCCACGTACAGACCAACGATCACACCTCTTCCATCAGCAAACTTTGTGTAAACACACTTGTACGTCTCGCTGACCATGTAGCCATTTGACCTTATAAGCTTGTCAAATTTCGCATGCTATATCTTGGGAGCCTGTTTAAGACCGTACAAGGATTTCACCAACTTATTGACTTTGTCTTCAAGACCCTTGACGACAAATCCCTCAGGCTGTTGCAAGTAAATCTCTTCGATCAGCTTGCCATTTAGGAAAGTTGTTTTCACATCCATATAATGCATCACCATCTTATGTATCGCTGCGAGAGCAATCAACATTCTGATGGTGGTCAACCGAGCTACTGGAGCATATGTGTCAAAGTAGTCGATCCCCTACTTCTGAGAAAATTTCTTGGCTACCAACCTATCCCTGAACTTGTTAATTGTTCCGTCTGCTTTCATCTTCTTCTTGAAGATCCATTTGCATTCGATGGGTTTAGCTCCTTCAGGAAGATCAACCAACACCCAAGTGTTATTTGAGGTGATGGAATCAATTTTATTGTCAATCGTCTCCTTCCAGAAAATTGCATCTCTGGTCTTCATCGCCTCATCATAGGTAAGCGGATCTGCTTCCACATGATAGGTGGCAAAGTCATTTCCGAAGTCCTTCGGCCTCCTCGTACGCTTAGCTGACGGCTCATCTAGTTTTGGTTCAACCGTTGTTTCAACAACAACATCTTCTTAGATTACATATTCAATGAAAACTTTAGTTTCTTACCCACCCTTATTGTTCTCCAAAATATCCGCAAGAACAATATTCTTGTGTCTTATAAATTTGTCTTCAAAATATTCTGTGTTGCGAGATTTAATGATATGAATTGACTCAATATCAAGAAATCTCCGAGCATCACTCTTCTCGGCATAATCCAAGAAGATTGTCTTTGTAGTCCTTGGCCCAAGCTTCTGAATCTTTAGATCTAGAAGCTTGACATATGCCAGACACCCCCACACTCGAATGACATTCAAGTTAGGTCTGACCTTGAACCAGAGTTCATGAGGAGTAATGTCTGAAGTTGCATGAGGCACTCTATTTAGAATAAAAGTGGCCGTCAATGCAGCTTCTCCCCAGTAGCAATTTAGAAGACCCGCAGTCAACAATATTGAGTTAATTATTTCTGTCAACGTTCTGTTCTTCCTCTCTGCTACTCCGTTTGATTGAGGAGAGTACGGAGCCGTAGTCTCATTGAAAATTCTATTTTCTTTGTAGAACGATGCGAATTCATGAGACCTGTACTCTCCACCTCGATCACTTCTTATTCTTTTGAGTTGTTGTCCAGTCTGCCGCCCAGCTTCGGCTCTGAACTCCTTGAACTTCTCAAATGCTTCATCTTTAGTCTTCAGCAAGTAGATGAACGCATACTTAGAGAAGTCATCGATGAAGGTTATGTATACTTCATCCCGGCCTTTGTAGAGAATTAGTTGAAGTTATAGATATCGGAGTGTACTAACTCCAGAAGGTCTGTACTTCGATAAACCCGAGGAAATGGTTTCCCTGTGATCTTCGTTTGAGCACAAACTTCATACTTCTCTACCTTACCTCCACACTTGGAGATAAGTTCTAGACTAGACATTCTGTTTATTCGTTTACAATGATCATGTCCTATCCTATTATGCCATAACTCAAGAGTATAAGCAGAAGGAGTGATTGCATTAATTACATTAGACTGATTTACAAGCTGAATTTTGAACATTCCTTCGGTACAAAAAGCTTTCCCAAAATATGTTTCCTTAATAGACATCACCATCCGGCCAGCATTGATGTCCATCCCAAGGCCTGTATTGCAGAGTAGGCCTCTCGAAATCAGGTTCTTTGCGATAGCAGGTACATGTTTTACACCTTCAAGCGTCAAAGACTTCTTCGAAGTCAGCTTTAAAACTACCGTCCCGATCCTGAGTACTTCAGCTTGTGCCTGGTTCGCCACCATAACCACTTCAGAAGTTGGTATATAGGTGGTGAACCACTCCTTACTGGAGCAGACATGGCAGGTGGCTCCATTGTCTATCCACCAGTTAGAGTCAGCCCCCACCGTATCGATCTGTGCAATCATAGCAATAACGTCAGTGATCATAGATACCTTGCTAGGCTCTTCTTGCTCTGATTGCTTGGTCTTTGCTTTGCATTCATTCTTGAAGTGGCCCTTCTTGCCACACTTGAAACAAGGCATCTGAGACTTTGTCTTTTTTGCATAATGGAAGTCCCTCTCATGTTCAGATTGTTAGGGTCCTTCTTCTTGCTGTAGAAAGCCGCATGCTTTCCCTTTGGTTCCCTGGTATGAACCAGATTGGCATTAGCCAATTGCTTGGACAGTGCATACACCTTCAGTTGAGCCCTAATCTGGTCCTCAATGTAGATTTCCTGTTAGTGGTCGTCGAGAGTGATCTCCAACTTCTTTCTATGCATGTTTGCATAGAACTTTCTCCACCCAACAGGGAGCTTCGAAATGATCCCTCCAATAACAAACTTGTCGGGGAAGGGCATCGCCTCGTCTTCCAACTTCTGTCACAGTTTCAGGAGCTCCTTCACCTGCAGCAACATTGGCTTCTCGTCCTCAAAGAACCACTTATGATATTTCTTAACAAGAAATATCTTACTGCGGTTCTTATTATCCTCGTATAGTTTCTCCAGAGACTCCCAAATCTTTCTGGCAACAGTCTTCTTTAAATAAGATTCGGTAAGAGAATCTTCCATAGCATTTAGGATCATGAGCCTAGAAATGCTATTGTTCCTTCTCCACTTGGCCTGGTTCTTCGTAGCCGCAGAGATTGCGGCTGCAGATCCAGTTTCTGGAACAGTAGGTTCCTTCTCAAATAGCACGTGATCAACATCAGAGAACTGAATATTAAGAAAAACTTTTCTTTTCCAGATTTGATAGTGCTCACCATCAAATTGTTCTAACTTAGAGAAGTTAGGATTGTTACGACCCACATCCAGTGTAAGGGCACGAGAAGTAGGTACGTCCAGCCTACGCCGCAGTGTCGGCGGTAGAATATTGTCCTAGATCATAATATCTAACAATATAACTATACTTGTACAATAATATACGCTCCAAAAGGAGGACAATACAAAGGTACAACTCAATCACAGAATCTAAGATAGAATAAAGAGAGTAAATGGATGGATAAGATAAAGAAGTAATCTCCAACAAGAGTCACAAAAGAGAGTAACATCTAAGTTTTCAAACAACCCAAAATATCCAATAACTGAAAGTATATCTCAAGACAAAGCAATCTAAGCAAGAAACTAGTCTAGAAGTCCAACTAGACAATGGACAAGTCCTCAGCGACTACTAGATCCTCCTGAGGGTCAAAGTCGCCGATGTCATCTAAGACTGTGCCATAATATATAGGGCAGAACTCCTCCCCATCACCTGTAATATTTTCAACAGTCCAATCGAGACAGAAACGAGCACAATATATCTCACACAGTTCATATCTTGACAGAAAATATAAAGCATGTGATAGGTTAAGATACATAAAACGCTGTAAGAAATAAGCATAAAAAGAAAGAGAGAAACTAATAAACGAAGCTATCTATATATGATAATAGGGAACTATCAGTGACTATGTGATTTAGAATACAAGATAGACACGTGAACGGCTTGATTTGCACATGATTACACTAAAGAGTTTGTACATGATTACACTACTTTAGAATTATTCACATGACTATTTCTACTCTCCAGTGCCCTAATTAATACACAAGGATCTTGACAGGTTATGTTATTGTACATGATAGTTTATACATGAAGCTCATGAGATCATGAGAGTACATGAGAGCACATGAGTATACATAAATAATAAGAGTCCACAAAATACATGATGTTCGTGAAAAGCACATGACATGATGTATTCGATGCACTCGAGGGGAATAACATCTCATGTAAAGATCCATATAGTACTAATCCGTGATAATGTTGTGTCAGCATCAAGTAAATTAAACTATGACAAGAAAATAATTTCTAACATATATGAAACGGTCAGAGAATGTACTTGCCTGGTATCTCAACTGTCTGATGAGAATAAAAGTCCGAAATGGAGTATCTGAGTCCTATTTAGAACAACCATAGGTTACAAAGTGTCTAATATGAAAAAGGTGAAGTCTATAATGCATTTTAAATGATTCTAGGTCCTTCTAAGTCAAAGTCAACACTTGGTCAACTCTGGTCAAACCTGGTCAACTCTGGTCAAACCTGGTCAACCATAAGTCAACTAGTCCCTCTACCAATTTCTAGGTCAAAAACGAGTTATCAAGTCATTCTAAGTCCGTTTGAGTCGATTTGGATCAAGTTTGACTCAAATTTGACTTTTGTCAACTTGGTCAACTTGCTAGTCAACTCAGCCAAGTTAGGCTCATAGGGTCAATCCTAAACTGACTCATTAACCCTTAGACTATATCTCAAAGCAATCACAATACAACCATATATACACTATTTATATATTATATGCAATATGTATATGCATATATATATATATACACTCATAAACATAGGCTTGAAAGGAAAGGAAAAAGAGAGTGTGTACGTGGGTGGGCTGTCATGTTGTGTGGTTACTGCTGTGATTGGCACAAATCTGAGAATAAACACAAACTCTCAACTATATACATATGTGTCACGACCCGTGTAGCTCCCCTTCCCAAATTTTTTTGAAAATATTCTTTTTATTTATTTGATTTAAATGGTGATTTTTAGAATTTTATAAATAATTATTTAGTTAATTATTACGGTAGTTGACTTTAGCCATGGTTGAGTTTTGAAGTACCAGACGGCTAGGAATTATGGCACGGATAGTGTAGTAGCGTGCTTTGACTAGTGTTTAGCCATAGTAGGGGAATGCCAAGCCATAAGAGTGTCATAACTAGGAAAATCAGGCCAAGTTGTGACCTAACCTCTAAAGACGTTTTAATTATTTAGTGTTTAGATTTATTGACTTGTAGAAGACCCGGTTGTACCGAACTAGTCCGGACCGGACCTGAACCAAGTCCAAGCCCACGTAGTCGGGTAGTATGTTCAGAGATGACCATATAGATGTATGTTGTATTGGCATTTTACTTTAGTGATTTAGAAAGCATTTTGGAAATGATTGTTATATATGTATAATTTATATCATAAATATTCTTGCTATTAGGTTACTATTCTTGTAGATATGATAGTATTCCTGTAGAATGATATTTGGACTTTGGCATTTACATAGGCAATATATATATATATATATATATATATATATATATATATATATATATATATATATATATATATATATATATACATATATATATATATACTGGTGTATAAAAATGTTCATAAATGGTAAACGATGTGCTTTATATATATTCCCAATAATTTTAATTATAAATTTTAGTATTTAAATTAATTTAATAATTATATATGGTGATTGTATATATGTATAATATAGCTTGGTTGTATATATATTATATAGTGATAATATATCTTGATTGTATGTATACATATTATATGGTGTATATATCGCCATCATATATATATATATATATATATATATATATATATATATATATATATTCTTTTATATATATATATATATATATATATATATATATATATATATATATATTTATATATATATATATTGGATCATGACATGAGATGTTGTTCCTAGATTTTCTTGGTATATTGGTATATTTCCTGTCTTGTTCGCTGTACTTGTATAGATACCGATTCCTAAGGGGACTTGCTACCATCTTATGGAATCCCGTGTCATGACGTGTCATATCCAGATCCATTATACTATTCGGGGATGGGGAATTATTAGGGGCTATGTGATCAAAGCCACCCTGTCATTATATTCTTGTGCTTGCGTCTCTCTCACCTTACGTAGGGTGTAGCGAGATCCTATTCCTTGTGCTTGTTATCCAGGTTGGCCGGTATGACCCTTTCCAAAGATTTTCTTGTGATTGTCGGGCCAAGTGGATAGCCTGTCCTGTAACTTTCCCAAGTCGATCACATAACGCTCTAATAATTCAAGGCACATTTTATATTTATTTTATCATATCATATATCATGCTCAGTTCTACATTCAGTACTTTTCTCACCATGCTATGATATTTATTACTCACATGTTATACATGCTCTTATGCTAAACCTTGATTGGAGGCTAAGTTCTCTTCGGGAGAAGGGTTACAACCCCGGTCCTTGTTTGGTTTAAGGGTTGTAACTCGACTTTCGAATAGTTTCCAAGTCATCCTATATCTTTGTCTTGTATTTTATTATAATTGTCTATTATAGAATTTATCAATTCATATAGAACTGCTGTTAGTATTTGTACTTGCTCATTTTCCTGACAGGATACCGTTGATATATTACAGATGATTCTGAGGTAGACTGCCCGACCTACTATGGGGTTGAGATAGATAGAGTAGCCCAGGACTGTGGCCTGATAGTCGAGCCACTAGACTTTGCACACCAAGAGTAGTATAGCTTAGTTAGGTTTGCCTGGACTGTGATCCGCTAGTGTTTTAGACTGTAGTATTCTATATTATATTTTGTGACTCTGTGATGTTGTTTATAGCTCTGGGCTTGTGTTGGATCTTGAACTTATTTCCTATTTTCACATATATCATATTTCCATTCCGTGCTATCTACCTTAGTTTTATCTTGTGATTGAGTTATGCCATATTATATTCCTCCGTACGGAGATGACATGTACCTTTATACTGTTTAGTTATAGTATTTACAGACGTCATATACAGCGTTCCACCGCCGATTCTGCGGCGTTGGCTGGACGTACCCACGTGCTCGTGCCCCTGATAAGGGTGCGGGTCATGACACATTTTTGTGGTGGCCCATGCAGGTCAGTGTCGCAGTTAGTACGATCTCGTAATGGTACTCGACTTAGAGTATTAATTACGAGCTTGCTACTAGGACATAGGATCTAGGATATGATAGGAGTTACTTAATCACATTTTAGGAAAATTCTGATCTTTTGATTACCATGACAACCCTTCTTGCATTGAATTCAATTGTCCTTCCTTGATACTCCTTATCATGTGCCATATTGATTCCTTGTTTCAATCTATCCTCAGGATGACGATTACCTGCTCTCAGGCATCATGGTCTAGTGCTGTTCCAAAGAGGCCCAATCCTGTAGGACCTCCACCTTCGGCTGAGGGTGCTGCAGTTGAGGGAGTTGCCACCTCAGTTCCAGCCCTTCAGGCGGGAGTAGCAGCGACGATTCCAGGAAGTCTTCTACCTTCAGCTGCGAGACCATCAATAGTCATTCCTGAGACTCTTCTACCGCCGCCTCCGCTACCGACTGAGGCACAACAGATGATGGCCCTTCTACAGCAGATGTTGCAGACCCAGAGGGCCCAGGCCGAGGCACAGCAGCATCAGGCTGACAAATCTTATTGCCAGATAGAGGTGCTACGATAGAGTATGGAGAACTCCCACCAGCTGGCGATAGCAGCAGTTGAGAGGGTAGTTTCGGGTACAGTTCAGGGTACCCCAGTTTAGCAGCAGAAAAACTCGTCGGTGGACGAATATGCAGCGTAGTTCTTCCGTTTGAGTAGGTTTGCTCCAGACCTGATCCAAAATGAGGGATATAAGGCCCGCAAGTTTCGAAGGGGCTTTATTCATGCGATTCATACTCGTACTTCCGGGCGACGCGATGTAACCTTCGAGCAATACTGATTATGGAGCAGATAGTCAAGGAGGACTTCGGCCTCAAGCCGAAGAGGGGTAGTGATGTTCTTGGTGTGAGCTCTAGTGCGGTGCCAGCAAAGTGCCCTCACTTCCAGCAGAGGCAGATTCAGCAGCAGCCTCAGTTACAGCTTCAGCAGGCACCAGCACGTGCCTACCAGCAGCAGGGTCAGGGCCATAGGCAGGCCATGCAGTGTGTTTTCCACGGGAAGTCGGGGCACACCCGGAGGGTATGCAGGATGATGTGAGGAGTTTGTTTATTCTGTGGAGCTTCAGATCACCAGATAAAGAATTGTACTGCTCGTGCAGCCAGACAGGCAGGCCAGGACAGAGTACAACAGGCTAGGATAGGTCAGCAGGGGCGAGCTTTTGTCATGACAGTCGAGGACACTCAGTCAGTAGCAGGACAGATTGCAGGTTCCAATCTTTCGATCTTATTTCCGTATTTGCCTCCTTATAACTGTCTTGAAATTCGATTCTATCTGTGTCACTACCACATTTTAGCTTGAGGGTATTTTGGTCATTTTGTGACTTTTAAATTATTTAGGATTTTGATTAATTGGTAAAATTTAGATTATTTTAATAATATTTAAATTGATGTATTATAATTTTGGTCATTTTTATATTTTAATATTTTGGAAATTTTTTTATATTTTTAATATTATTTTTATTGGATTTGTTTAGTCGGATTTGAGTTTCGTCTCGTTCCGACTTGTATTGTGACCCGGGTAGCTTAAACTCTAGATGGAACCCAATATTAAGTTAAGTATGGCCCACAAAACCCGACATTTAAGTTAGTTAGTTAGACTAATTTTTATCATGTTAGAATGATTAAGTTAGAGACTCAAAACTAGATTCTTTGACCCCAAACTTGAACCTAGTCTAGACTTAACCATATGAGACTAGAGAGGGGCAATTAGGATATTTCCCATTAGCCCTAATGGACTCTTTATGGCAGCCACCTTTATGGAAGAATGATTCATTTCATTCATTACAATCTTGTCTCTTTTATTTTTCTTTTGTTCTTCCCTAATTTTAGAAGGCCTTTCCTTTGATTTGATCTCCAAATCAAATCATTCCTTCACCAAATCTTCCCTCAATCATTCCCATTCTCCAAGGGAAGGGTGCTACCAAGGATTGGAAGAGAAGTGCAAGGAGGAGTGTCCACTTGAGGGATCTTCGTATCGGAGCCGTGTCCAAAAGGATTTTATTAGGATTCCACTCCCAATAGGTAAAACTCATCCTCTAAATCGATTTCCTTTACATATAAATTAGTTTTGAATCTGTAGGATACATTGAGGATTTTAGATATGTCTTGTATTCTACTTGATAGATCCCAAATTAGGACACCCCATGTGTATATATGTATGATAATAGTTTAAATAGAATACCTATGTTGGTATCCAAGTATCTTGGCCTACATGTGGTTCTTTTGTTTAAAGCAACTCAAATTCGTCATAATATTCATCCACTTTTTTATTAACCAAAGCAACTTAGAAATGTCATAACTTTTAACTTAGAACTCCGTTTAATCTTCTATTTTAAAAAAAAAAGCGTATCGAAGTTAGCTTTTCAAATATATATTTTAGTAAGCCAAAATCGTTCTGGAACTTTTTGTAAAATTATTTGAGTGCCAGCTGTCCGAAAGACACACGTTTCGGTGTTTTGGCGATTCCGGTAGCTTCCGGACACGAAAATGCGACCCGTTTGAAGTTTCGGAAAGCTAACACGAAGGACTACGACATACTTTAATCCTAAAATTTAGTGAATGCCCAATTGGTACAGTATTGGTTTTAAGTAGAAGAGTGACTATACGATATAGACATTTTATGTAACATGAGCCTATGTAGTATGGATATTAAATGAATGTAGAGTATGTAATACATGATATATTAGATGAATGAAATAATATATATATATATATAATATGTATCCTCTTTACATTAATGTATATATATGGTTGAATGCAAGCATGTAGGAATATAATCAATGTTATGTATGTATTCACATATATTTTGAGTTAAATATATGAGTTTGTATGCATATATTATATGTATGCATGTATGTAGGAATGAATGTAATATAATGTAGAGTATGCATATATGAATATAATGTATGCAAGTATATAATGTATTCAAATATATATGTATGTATCTATGTATGTATGTATAGGTGAATAAATGAATACAAGTATGCATATATGATATGTATGTAGACATGTATGCAATGTATGTATGTATACATGATATATATGTATGCATGTATGCAATATAAGCATGTATGAATATATACATGTATGTTGTTTATCCATGTATGTATGTGTGGATACATGAATTAAGTATGTATATAGTGATAACATGAATGAATGAATGTATAAATGCATGAATGAATGTCATATATGAATGAATGAATGAATCAAAGGTATAAGTAAAATATAATGCATTGTAATGAATGTTAACATATATAATGTATAAAAGTATGTATGTAAATGTGCATGAATGTATATATCTATGTAACTGTGTAAATATGCATGATGTAACATATGCCTATATATATAAATATGTATGTAATGTGGATATGCATGTATGTATAAAGGTATGTATTTATATATAGTATCTATTTTATATTATATATTATTCTCGTTCACATTGCCTTGTGATTGTGTGAGTGCTAGCCTAGGCTTGGTTAGGCCTGGTGAGACTTGTTAGACTTGTTTGGGCTAGGACTTGACTTAGTTGACCTAGTTTGACTAGTATGGTTGATTAGAGTTGGTCAAGTGTTGACTTTAGTCTAGCTTGACCTAGACAGCATGTAGATGCATTGTAGCAGTCTATTTTACTATTTTGGACATGTAGTGACTTGTACTGTTCTATAGGAGCCAGACACCACTCCTCGGACAGTATATTCTCTTCAGATATTCAGGATACCAGGCGAGTACATTCTCTGATCATTTTATAACTTGCTTAGGATTATATTCTTGCTCTAGATTACCTTATTTGATGCTGTCACGATATTATCACGGATTGGTACTATATGGATCCCTATATTGAGATGTTATCCCCCTCGGGAGCATCTGATACATCATATCGTGTGTTTCATGTACATCATGTATTCCTCGCTCTCATGTTATTCATGTTTCTCATATGCTTCATGCTCGTTCATGCATGCTTGTGTACTCTCATGTGCTCTTATGTTCGGTCATATTTCTCATGTATCTCATGTATCTCATGTAAAACCTATACTTCATGTGTACCCTTCGTGGGCCTTCATGTGGAATTCATGTGCACTCAGTTATGAGCCCTCATGTATACTTTATGTACACCCATCTATGGGCTTTCATGTCAAAATTATGTACGTAACATAACTTGTCTGGATCCTTGTGTATTGATTGGGGTATGGGGAAGAATAAATAGTCATGTGAACAATTCTAAAGTAGTATAACCATGTGCGCCTCTTTAGTTTATTCATGTGCAAATTCAGCCGTTCACATGTCAACTTTTTACTCTAAATCACTAGTCACTGATAGTTCTCTACTTATAGTAGATATTTCTATTACAGTTCTCTCTATTTACATCATGTACATTCTTTCAGTTTCATGTATTGTACTCTCTTGCATGTTTATCTTTCCTAACCTTTTATGATTCACATGAGATGTATTGTGCTCGCTCCTGTCCTGACTGGACCTGTTGAAAATTTTACAGAGGATGATGAAGAACCCTATACCACTTACCATGGGACTATCCTAGGGGATTTTTGTGACCTGGATCTCCAGCAGGATCCCTTAGCAGTAGATGACACACCATTAATTTAGATTAGTGATTTTCAGTTGTATTTATTCTCTGGATTACTGTATTTGAGATTTGGGATGTTTCTGGATTTGTGTTATCTTAGACACTTAGACTTTTATCTATTTATATCTCTGTGGATTTCATCTCATATCTATCTATCTTATCGTATTTCACCTTAGATGTGATTGAGAATGTATTCTGTTATGTCACCTCCATTCGGAGTGTATATACTGTACATGTACCTTATATTGTTAGATGATTAACCTAGGATAGCGTTCTACCGTTGACACTGTAGCGTAGGCTGGACGTACCCACTTCTCGTGCCCTTACTCTAGGGTGCAGGTCGTGACACATTTTTATTGGTGGCCCATGCAGGTCGAGTTTATATAGTGGTATTCGAACTAAAGTATCACTACAGCCTGCAGTAGGATTAGGATATATTTTTGAAGGTACTCAATCACAGTTAGGACTCCTTGAGAGATTTCTGGGACGATCCTTGAGAATCTTATTTAAACTTCAATTTGAAATTCTTTCCCTTATTTTGTTCGCTCTCACTCCTTGATTATTGAATTTGATTTTGATGGATCGTTGTTAATTTTGATTTTTCTATCGAGATGAATTTTATGGCCTGAGTTACGATATTTTCTGATAACATATGTTGACGGGAATACAGGGATGGTAAAACGTTTACTTGATTATGGAACCTGTAGTTTATCGTAGCCATATTAGCTGGCGTGGCGAAAACATAGAGACCTGACTTCGGATGTAAGTAATTTGGTTATGAGATTTGGAATTTCTCGCAGTTATAGTAGTCAGCATAGCGAGAATTTCAGACGACATGATTATAGAGGTGCATACCTCAGTTATATAATCTTTTGTTTATCACAGCCTTGCTTACTGGCATGGCGAGAAATTTGAGTAACATAATTTTGGATAGACGCATATGATTATCAGATTGTATATTGAGAAAGTTTTTAAACATATCATTTCTATCGTACCCTTCTGTTGTTATAAATTGTATTCCATCATCAAATAACTTAGGAGTAGGAGTAGCAGTAGTAGTAGCTTTAGCGGTTATTATAAACCTTATGTAACTTCTTGCTATAAATTTCTTCTTAATACAATGAATCGATGATTTTTGCTAGACCTTATCTTGGATTTGATATTATAGCTCTGGTTTTAAAATGGTTCATTCTTTTAAACAGATAAGCAGAACAGATTTTATCATTATTTCCTTCTTACCATTATTTCTTGTATTACCTTTTAAAAAATTAATAAAATAAAATAAAACTGTCCTGATTACATCAATCACCTATATTTTATCCAATTCTGTCAGTTATACTTTGAACCTTTGAATCTCTATACCTCTTTACCTTGGAAAGGTCGAGAAGTGACGTAAATCATCAGGCTCGAAAGGATGTAACTTGTTATCATATGACAATCTTGGTAGGAATTTAAATGTTGGTCTTGATATAGAATTTGATTTTTATATTGGGACATGAGAAAGAATATATATATATATATATATATATATATATATATATATATATATATATATATATATAGTGGACACAGACACTTTGCCTGACACGTATGCATGCTACACTTGGATTACCAACCTATCTAAATGCATATTAATATGTTTTGATGTTTAAATTCTCAAAATCCTAACATTTCTGATACAGTACAGTATCAGAGACTAGTTATCTGCTTTTTCAGTATTAAATTCGTAATTTAAATATAAATTTTATGTGATTAGTTGTTGTTTACATCACTTCACATGTATGTTATATACATGATTTTAATTCTTAAAGAAATTGGTTGAGTTTTGTGTTTAAACTTGTCAAGTCTGAAACTGTGTGCATATTAACCCTCTAACACTGGATTCTAAGTGATTAGTTCAATTTACAGTTTTTAAATGTAATGTTTTGAGCTATATACATTGTTGTATGTTTGGATATAATGTTAGGTTTCATACTCTTACATGTTAGGTTGTAGTCGTGGTGAATATTGGGTTGATTTTGATGTTCAAATTTCTCCAAAATACTGAAACTGAATACATTTAACATTTTTACATTGATTTCAAATGTTCAGTTCAATTTCAGATTTAATATGTAATGTTGAACTGAACTGAATGATTGAACCCTTCATTCAACTTATAACCCATATACACTTGACACTTTACACTAATGTTCACAACTACCATGTAAACCTAACCCTTCCTCTCTATGTTATGTTCATATGTCTATATAGATATATATAAAGTTTATGCATACATGTTATAATGTATATAGATACATAACTAAATCACTACCTCTGTATATATATAGATATATATACATGGTTAGCCATGCATGTTATGAGTAAATAGGTTGTGCATTGTAGATTGTTTAACCATTATGCCATGAGTAATGTAACTTGATAGCTATTTTTTTGAAACCCAAATCCTCCTATACACTTTCATATATATTTCACACACACACACATGTCTACTATCTAACCCTATGAACATGTCCACATACACCCATACACACACTAACAACATAACCTTTACATAATGCTAGCCTTTCCCTCTCTAACACTATATATATATATATATATATATATATATATATATATATATATATATATATATATATATATATATATATATATATATATATATATTGTGATTGGATTTTAACGCTCGACATTTGTGCTTTAAATTTTGATCTTGATTATGCCTTAAAGCCTTGATGATTTGTTATTTCTATATCTTTCCAGTTTAACACCCCTGATTGCTTGTATGTTTTGATACCCTATGATTGTTTTGGTCTAGTGTGACTAGTATACCTAGATGAGACTTTTACTACCACTGTATGCCATGATCCTGTATGCCGTCCTTTTAAATTGTATGATTTGATTAAGTTTTGAGACTTTGATTGTGGAAGTTTGACCTAGAAGAGGTATGCACATTTTAATTTCGAGGACGAAATTATTTTAAGGAGGGTAGATTTGTCACTACCATATTTTAGCTTGAGGATATTTTGGTCATTTTGTGACTTTTGAATTATTTAGGATTTTGATTAATTAGTAAAATTTCGATTATTTTAATAATATTTAAATTGATGTATTATGATTTTGATTATTTTTTATATTTTAATATTTTGGGAAAATTTTATATTTTTAATATTATTTTTATTGGATTTGTTTAGTCGGGTTTGAGTTTCGTCTCGTTCCGACTTGTATTGTGACCCGGGTGGCTTAAACTCTAGATGGAACCCAATATTAAGTTAAGCATGGCCCACAAAATGCAACATTTAAGTTAGTTAGTTAGACTAATTTTTATCATGTTAGAATGGTTAAGTTAGAGACTCAAAACTAGATCCTTTGACCCCAAACTTGAACCTAGTCTAGACTTAACCATATGAGACTAGAGAAGGGCAATTAGGACATTTTCCATTAGCCCTAATGGACTCTTTATGACAGCCACCTTTATGGGAGGATGATTTATTTCATTCATTACAATCTTGTCTCGTTTATTTTCCTTTTGTTCTTTCCTAATTTTAGAGAGCCTTCCCTTTGATTTGATCTCCAAATTAAATCATTTCTTCACCAAATCTTTTCTCAATCATTCCCATTCTCCAAGGGAAGGGTGCTACCAAGGATTGGAAGAGAAGTGCAAGGAGGAGTGTCCACTTTGAGGGATCTTCGTATCGAAGCCGTGTCCTAAAGGATTTTATTGGGATTCCACTCCCAATAGGTAAAATATAAGAGTTAAATTTAAGAGTTTGTATGCATATATTATATATATGCATGTATGTAGGAATGAATGTAATATAATGTAGAGTATGCATATATGAATATAATGTATGCAAGTATATAATGTATTCAAATATGTATGTATGTATAGGTGAATGAATGAATGCAAGTATGCATATATGATATGTATGTAGACATGTATGCAATGTATGTATGTATACATGATATGTATGTATGCATGTATCCAATATAAGCATGTATGAATGTATACATGTATGTTGTGTATCCATGTATGTATGTGTGGATACATGAATTATGTATGTATATAGTGATAACATGAATGAATGAATGTATAAATGCTTGAATGAATGTCACATATGAATGAATGAATGAATCAAAGGTACAAGTAAAATATAATACATTGTAATGAATGTTAACATATATAATGTATAAAAGTATGTATGTAAATGTGCATGAATGTATATATCTATGTAACTACGTAAATATGCATGATGTAACATATGCTATATATATAAATATGTATGTAATGTGGATATGCATGTATGTATGAAGGTATGTATTTATATATAGTATCTATTTTATATTATGTATTGTTGTTGTTCACATTGCCTTGTGATTGTGTGAGTGCCAGCCTAGGCTTGGTTAGGCCTAGTGAGACTTGTTAGACTTATTTGGGCTAGGACTTGACTTAGTTGACCTAGTTTGACTAGTATTGTTGACTAGAGTTGACCAAGTGTTGACTTTAGTCTAGCTTGACCTAGACAGCATGCAGTTGCATTGTAGCAGTCTATTTTACTATTTTGGACATGTAGTGACATGTACTGTTCTACAGGATCCAGACACCACTCCTCGGACAGTATATTCTCTTCAGATATTCAGGATACCAGTCGAGTACATTCTCTGATCATTTCATAACTTGTTTAGGATTATATTCCTGTTCTAGATTACCTTATTTGATGCTGTCACGTCAAGGTGTTCGTGGGCCGGGCCGGGCCGGCCCGCGATCCGAAAAGCGGCGGTTCAGACCGGGCTCGGGCCGGGCCCGAACCAGACCGAGCAACCAAGCGGGCCGGGCCTAGCGCGGCCCGGTTTGACATTGATGGGCCTAGCCCGGCCTAGTGAACCGGACCAGAGGGTGGTCGGGCCGGGCCGGAGCGGTCCACGGGCCGGGCCGGGCTCCGGTTTAGTGCGGGCCGGTTCAGCTGGGCTGAACCGGGCCGGCTCGGTTCAGTTTTTTTTTTGTATTTCTATTGTTTTTGTTTATGTTTTTTTTGGTTAAATTATTTTGAAAAAATGTTTGTAATGTAATTTTAAAAGAAACGCTTGTAAGAGTTGAAAAAAAAACATTTCTCCCTCTTCCTTTATCCGGGCATGTGACCGGCAATGCTTGCTTGGCATAGGCGGAGTTAAAAAATATTTTTTTAATTTAAAAGTAAAAATTAGTTTTTGAAATTTAAAAATATGAAAGTAGAAGTTAAAATTTTGAAAATTTGTAAGTTATAATTTAAAATTATAATTTTGAAAGTATAAGTTAAAAATTTAAAAGTATAAGTTAAAATTTTGAAATTTTGTAAGTTATAATTTAAAATTGTAATTTTGAAAGTATAAGTTAAAAATTTAAAAGTATAAGTTAAAAATTTGAAATTTTGTAAGTTATAATTTAAAATTTAAATTTTGAAAGTATAAGTTAAAAATTAAAAAGTATAAGTTAAAATTTTAAAATTCATAAATTTGTAAAAAAATTGTACAAAATTTGTAAAAAATTTGTAAAAAAATTGTAAAAAATTTGTAAAAAATTAAATGTACATACCTTGCACCGTAGCCTCATTCTTGTTCGCCTTCATGCACCGAAAGCGATTCCAAGTCCAGCTCGTTGAAAGATCTTCATCTATCTGGTTTTGGGTTCTTCTCTCGGCTTCAATGCAATCTTGTACGCACACTATTGCTTCCAAGATATCGGGCTTCAAGCGGTCCCTCTTTATGCTCAAAATCCTTGATCCTGCACTAAAACAGGACTCCGATGCTACCGTAGACACTGGGACCATTAGTAGATCACGTGCTATGGTAGAAAGAACAGGAAATCTCTTGTCGTGTCTCTTCCACCATTCTAAAATGGCAAAGTGATCTAGAGTTTCTTCTTCGTCTTCATAAGAACTAAGGTACAGAGACAACTCTTGAGTAGGTTGGGAAGATTGCTTTTGTTTCTTCCTTTGTAGTATGCGACCGGCTATTGATAGCTTAGACGCCAAGCCGGAGCTACTACTAGCCCCCCTGAGTTGGTCGGGTCGACGCTGCTCTTTCTTCGTACAGTATAACTAACCTGTCCAACGCAAATTTAACTTCTACTTTCATGTCAGTAACATCTATATCCATATATTCTCCAAATCCATCTAATAAAGCCTCTACGCCATCCAATTTGATTGTAGGATCAAATATGGAAGCCAAACAATATAAAAGAGGTACTTCACCCCAATATTTCTTGAATTTGGCTTCCATATTTCTCACCACATATTCAAAATTTGGAAGATCTCTATATCTAGAAAATAAATAAGAAATGTTACAAAGTTCACGTAAAGCTAAGCAAGATGTGGGATAATAAACACCAGAAAGAATATATGTAGCATTGTAAAAAATTTCTAAAAATTCATAAACACTTTTAGCTACTACCCAATCATCAGCAGTAATTTGAAAGTTAAAGGTGAGATCCGCATTATAATAATACGTAATAACATCCTTAAAAGGAATTGCAGATTTCAACATCAAGTAGGTGGAGTTCCACCTATGTGGTATATCCTTCACAAATCTTGTAAAAGTAATACCAAAATGTGCGCCTGTACATGCAAAACTTTGTTGTCTACTTGGAGACGTGTTCAAAGTGTGCAAGCATTATCGCAGAGTGTCTAAATGGCGACCAAAAAATTCTAAACATTCTTTAACAACTAAGTTAATAATATGGTAAGCACACCTAACATGCAAAAGTCTACCTTCTAAAATAGGCTAAAAAATCAATGACAAAGAAGACATAGCAGCATTATTGTTTGAAGCATTATCCAAAGAGATCGAAAATTTTTTGTGGTGAATATCATATTCACACACGTGTTTTGAAATGGCACTTGAAATTACAGCACCCTTGTGTAGATATTCTATAATTTTAAGACTGATGATGCATTTTTGCAACATCCATTGTGCATCTATATAGTGTGCAATAATACAAATGTAAGCATAACTTTGCTTACTAGTCCAAATATCAGAAGTAATAGACAACTTACTAACATTTTGTAAAACTGCTTTCAAAGCGGCTCTCTGCTCCTTAAAGAGACGAATAGCCTCATTTCGAGCTTGTTGTCTACTAACTCTAGTAAAGCAGGGGTTTAGAGACAATGTTGCATAATCGCGTAAAGATTCACTTTCACCCGAAATGAAAGGAAGTTCATCACGAATAATATATTTAGTTAATTCCGTTTTATGACGTGCAGCTGAGTAAGTAAAGTTACCCATTGAAGAACCGGTAGCACCTCCAAAGCTTATTTGGATTTGGGACGTTTGAAGTGTGTCCTTCCCGTAGCAAGTGTCGTAGTGTCTGGATATGGTCCTGGTGCCACCGCCTTTCTTCCATGCGTACTGGTTCAAACATTTCTTGTATTGTGCCTTGCACGTATTGGTTCTCCCTTGGCATCTAAAACTAGCGAACCATCAGGATTAGTTTCATAAATCAAAGTAAAAAAATTCTAATACTTAGACTTTTTTCTCTTTTCAGGAAGTTGTGTAGAACTAGCGACTTCCGGAGGAGATGGAAGGCACCCCTCCGGATTGGTTGCTATTTTCTCAGGTGGATTTTGAGTTCCCTCAAAAAAAGAATTAAAAATTTCGTAAGTCTGTCCAGCAAGATTAGGTGGGTTTGAACCTTCACCAGCCATTTATAAAAAAGTACAAATTTAGAAAATAAAATAAATTAAAACTTTGTTAGAAGAAAGGAAGCGATTGGGAGGGAGATCGGGAAGCCGTAGAGCGCCGTAATGGGGTTGAGACCACCGAGAAGCCTTAGAAGTAGAGCACCGTAGAGCACCGTAGAGCACCGGGAAGCCGTAGAGCACCGGGAAGCCTTAGAAGTAGAGAATTATAGAGAAATGTTTGGAATGAGTTGTGTTTGAGAAATAAGATTTTTTTACCTATTTATAGGAATTTTTTAGGGTTATTTTGGTCATTTTGGTCCAAAAATGACCAAAATGCCCGTCCCAACGTTATAATAACGGTTATATTTGGGGGCATTTTGGTAAAAGACCCCCTAACGTTCAGATTTTAAAAAAAAAACTGAACCGGCCGATTTTTGGGCAGGTCCAACCGGGCCACGGGCTGGGCCAGTGGGCCGAATAAAAAAAATTACAGGGCCGGGCCGGGCCGGTCTCGGGCTGGGCAGGGGAGGCCCGACCAGAACTGTGTGGGGTGGGGGGCCGGGCCGTGCCGGGCCTGGAATCGGGCCGGGCTGGGCTGCCTGTGGCCGGGCTTCCGTGCGGGCCGGACTGGGCTTCGGGCCACCCGACCCACAATGCACCTTGACTGTCACAAGATTATCACGGATTGGTACTATATGGATCCCTACATTGAGATGTTATCCCCCTCGGGAGCATCGGATACATCATGTCGTGTGTTTCATGTACATCATGTATTCTTCGCTCTCATGTTATTCATGTTTCTCATGTCCTTCATGCTCGTTTATGCTTGCTCGTGTACTCTCATGTGCTCTCATATTTGGTCATATTTTTCATGTATAACCTATACTTCATGTGTACCCTTCATGGGCCTTCATATGTAATTCATGTGCACTCAGTTCTGAGCCCTCATGTATACTTCATGTACACCCATCTATGGGCTTTTATGTCAAAATTATGTACGTAACATAACTTGTCTGGATCCTTGTGTATTGATTGGGGTACAGGAGATTATAAATAGTCATGTGAACAATTCCAATGTAGTATAACCATGTGCGCCTCTTTAGTATATTCATGTGCAAATCCAGCCATTCACATGTCGACTTTGTACTCTAAATCACTAGTCATGATAGTTCTCTACTTATAGTAGATATTTCCATAACAGTTATGTCTATTTATATCATGTACATTCTATCAGTTTCATGTATCGTACTCTCTTGCATGTTTATATTTCCTAACCTGTTATGATTTACATGAGATGTATTGTCATCGCTTCTGTCCTGACTGGACCTGTTAAAAATTTTACAGAGGATGATGAAGAACCCTGTACCACTTACCATGGGACTACCCTAGGAGATTTTTGTGACCTGGATCTCCAGTAGGATCCCTTAGCTGTGGATGACACACCATTAGTTTAGATTAGTAATTTTCAGTTGTATTTATCCTCTGGATTACTGTATTTAAGATTTGGGATGTTTCTGAATTTGTGTTATCTTAGGCACTTAGACTTTTATCTATTTGTATCTCTGTGGATTTTATCTTATATCTATCTATCATATCGTATTTCATCTTAGATGTGATTGAGACTGTATTCTGTTATGTCACCTCCATTTGGAGTGTATATATTATACAGGTATCTTATATTGTTAGATGATTAACCTAGGACAGCGTTCTATCGCCGACACTACGACATAGGCTGGACGTACCCACTTCTCGTGCCCTTACTCTAGGGTGCAGGTCGTGACAATCTGTTCCTTGTTAATTGATAAATTTTGTTCTGTTATTCTTGTGAGATGATTCTAATTTTTCTCTGAGATAAGTCGTATGGGCTAGGTCACCTCAATTATGGGATTTTATAGTCTTTTATGGTCATGTTAGCAGGCATATTGAGGACATATAGTCGGATTATGGACGTATTTCTCGGGTATTGAAAATTAAGATTTTTGCGGCCAAGCATGCGACAATACAAAAATTTTAAATACCATGATTCTAGAGGTATGTACCTTAGTCGAGGACTCTATGATTATCGTAGCCTTGCTCACTAGCATGACGAAGATTCTAAGTATCATAATTTTGGACAGACGCATACGATTATCGAACTGCATGATTTTGAGACTATGATTGTTGGGGGTTTGACCTAGAAGGAGTACGACCTTCTTAATTTCGAGGAACTTGTAGCACCCAGTTTCTAAATTGAAGGTAATTTTGACTTCTGTAATTTTAATCATTTATTTATTGACATTTAAATCATGATATGATTTTGGAGATTTTTTTATTTTATCACTTTAAAACTATTTAAAGCCATGCCTTGTGATTTTGATGTGTTACTAGCGAAACCCTAGAGACTGCTTGACCTAGAGCCTAACCATGTAATTAGGATGTTTTAATATCATTTCTGTCTTAAGGGTATTTTAGTCATTTGACCTGTTTAAATTATTTTGATATTTATTGCATTGATGATTGTTAATTTTGACTTTTGATAGGAGTGATTTTGTGTTGGTTTCGTGTCCGTATCGAACACGCATCAGTTTTTATTTACAGGTGTTTGATGTGCTTCAAAGAGATTTTTTATTGCTAATTTTTTATTATTATTTTTGAAAGTATTTGAATGGAATTATTTTCTGCATGTGTTTCCTGTGATTGTTTTATTTTAATTTCGAGGACAAATTTTTTTAAGGTGGATAGATTTGTCACCCCCAATTTTTAAAAATAGGGGTATTTTGGTTATTTGTCATTTTAGAGTATTTTTGAATTTATTTTATCATTTATGATATTGTTTTGGGGTTATTTGAGTCGGGTTCGAATTTCAACTCATTCCGACTTGTATCGGGGACCCGGGGTAGCTTTGACTCTAGTGGGACCCACTCATTAGTTATACATGGCCCACATGACAATATTTAGTTAGTATGTTGGACTAAATATTCATGACTAAGTTTGGTTTAATTAGAGACTTAAAACTAGACCAAATTAGCCTCAAACTAAAACCTATTTTAATTAAGTCAATAAGAGACAAGTGGGGGGTATTTTAGACATTAGCTATGGGGACACCTATCCTAGTCTTGGCCGACCATAGGGGGATAGGCATGTGCATCATTTCATTTGTTATTATCCACAAAAACTCTCTCTCTTGTTCTTTCCCAATTTTGAGGGGAGCCTGCATTGATTTTCCCCTCTAAATTAATCACTTTCTTCATCAATCCTCTTCTTTTCTTCTCTATTTCAATCAAGAGGAGGAGCTAGCTAGTTTGGAGAGTTTTGGATCTTGTTCGTGTCCTTTTGGAGGTCTCTTCGTTTCGGTGTCGTATCGGGAGGAGTTTCTTTGGATTTGATCTTCCGGAAGGTATAATCTCTCCTCTATTTCACTCCTACATGCATTTAGGACCATTTTGAATCCATAGGAATGACCCCCATGGTTGTCTCCATTTGTGTCCATTTTGGATTCATTTGGAGATCATTAGGATGTGTCCATGTTGAGTTTTATGTCCAAGTGGGAAATTCCCAATTTTGGACACACCAAGTGTCTGATATATTGTGTGAATGATTATTTATGATATTATTCCCAGATTTTGGATGATGGAGATTGTGTTACATGTTCTTCCTGGTATCTTAATGTATCATATTGTATCTTATATATATATTCATTATTATATATATAAGTTGTGAGTGTGAGTGTCCATATATATATATCTATGTATCTATATACATGTTTTCATGTGTGTGCGTCTTTGTATATATTTATTGGTGTGTGTGTGTCTATATCTACGTATCTTAATCTATATATATATGTGTAGGTGTTGTTGTGGTTTAGAGAGGGTGTTAGAGAATGAAATATAGAGAGGGATATAGAGAGTGAGAAGAGAGGGTGTTAGAGAAGGATGTAGAGAGTTAGAGAGTGATAGAGAGGGTGAAGGGGAGCTGTTGTCAATATATGTGTAGGTGTTGTTGTGGTTTAGAGAGGGTGTTAGAGAATGAAATATAGAGAGGGATATAGAGAGTGAGAAGAGAGGGTGTTAGAGAAGGATGTAGAGAGTTAGGGAGTGATAGAGAGGGTGAAGGGAAGATGTTGTCCTCAGGACAGCAGCAGGTCGGGAAGGAGCTGCCGCCCTTTGGCAGCAGCAGGCAGTAGCAGCTATTTGGGGACTGCTGTAGTAGCAGTTAGGAACTGCTGCATTACAGCAGTGTGGGGGAGTCACCCATTCCTCCATTCAGTCCCTCCACATTAATGCATCCATTCATTCATACAGCCACCCCTTCATACATTCATTAATCCCTTCATCCATCATACATTCGACCACTCACTCATATTTAGTTTTCCCCCCATATTCATATATGCATTCAGTCATTCACTATCAGCCAGAATGAGGGGTATAAGGCCCGCAAGTTTCGGAGAGGATTTATTCATGCGGTTCACACTCGTACTTCCGGGTGACGCGATGCGACCTTCGAGCAGATACTGATGGAGGAGCAGATAGTCGAGGAGGACTTCAGCCTCAAGCCGAATAGGGGTAGAGATGTTCTTGGTGCGAGCTCTAGTGCGGGGCCGACAAAGCGCCCTCACTTCCAGCAGAGGCAGATTCAGCAGCAGCCTCAGTTACAACTTCAGCAGGCACCAGCACGTGCCCACCACCAGCAGGGTCAGGGCCAGAGGCAGGCCATGCAGTGTGTTTTCTGTCGGAAGCCGGGGCACACTCGGAGAGTTTGTAGGATGAGGCTAGGAGTTTGTTTATTCTGTGGAGCTTCAGATCACCAGATAAAGAACTGTGCTGCTCGTGCAACCAGACAGACAGGCCAGGACAGAGTACAGCAGGCTAGGGTATGCCAGCAGGGGCGAGCTTTCGCCATGACAGTCGAGGACACTCAGACAGTAGCAGGGCAGATTGCAGGTTCCAATCTTTCGATCTCATTTCCGCATTTGCCTCCTTATAACTGTCTTGAAAGTCGATTCTATCTGTTCCTTGTTAATTGATAAATTTTGTTCTGTTATTCTTGTGAGATGATGTCACGTCCCGCTCCCAAAATACGGCGAGCCGAGAACATAACATCATCCCCGGGCTACGCGATATATGAATACTCCGGTATCCATAATCGCGATTGTCGCCCGTACGGCTCCAGGGTAGGATTACAACAGGTCACAGGGTACAAAACTCAAATAATTTTACAATTTATTACAAGACATTTCTAAACTATAATTAGAAAATTTTATTATTCTACCCGATTACGACCTTTAACTCAATATACATATAATACATAACCAACAACAAAGTAATACCAGCTGATGTCCAGGATCGACCTCCTCTTCAGTGTACATTGGCATTCCCTCCCGAGCTTCATCAAAACCTAGTGAACAAAACTAGGTCGTCAATACGACTAACAAGCCCTCGGTCAAAGGAGATAGTTATGAATGTGGAATGATAAGATAAATGAATACAAAATGAAGTAGCTTGAGCAATTAAACTCATAACTTGTGATATCAATCAAGAAGTAAATAGCTCTCAAGATAATGTCACAAAGGGCATAAACCAAATCTTTCTAGACCTAAATGCAATTTAGAGAAACCTTTCTGGATTACACACACACGCCTAGCATCTCAACAATAATCCCATATGCCCGGGATCAGGCTCGTACAAAACGGATGGTGCTTAGATTATCCAACCGTCTGTACTATCACATATTGATGTGATTACAAGCAAGATAGCATCATGAGTTAGTTTCCGAATCATCTGGGTCGAGTCATCGAATCATGAGCTATAAAAAGAAGTTCGTATGACTTGAACATTTCCAAGAATATCGAACCCATTCATTAGATAGCTGAGCTGAACTCAGGGCCTGGATGTCTAATGAATTAACAAGTATTCTGAGCTGAAACTCAGGGTATTATGCAAATGGATAGCTGAGCTGAAACTCAGGGTCTGGATGTCCAATTGCGATCAAGAAAGTGAGCTAAGCCTCACCCCGGATATTCGTGCGGCCGCACGAATACCGATTCAGGGACTGATCAGTACGAAAAATAAAAATTATATTGCAAAGAAGTCAGTCGGGTGTGATCCAATGGTTTCCCTCCCATCCCGATGCAACATATTCTAGACATTTAGATTCCATAGAAACCATCCCTCAAACGGGAGTCTTAAAAGTCAAGTCGCATTCAAGTGATAGTTTCGTCCTTTCCGAAACTAATAGCGTCCAAGAAAGTGTTGGAACCAAGGCAAAATTCCAAGGTATCTAATTGGACAATGATTTTCAAGAATCCCTCCGATGTTATAGATCGAAAATGGATGGTTCCAATGATTTAAAACTTAAGTCAAAAGTTTCTAAAGAGTCCGAATTCTCAGAAAAAGACTTATCTTCGAAAATTCTCAAAAATTTCGGCAGTGTCTCCTTTGTATTTACTGACCCAAAAATATTTCCAGAACACATAAACACAGAATAAACATATGGGCACGCCGACCCCTTCGGTGGAGCAACCTTCAACACCGGCAACAGGCAATATATAACCGGGTACGCTGACCCCTTCGGTGGAGCAACCCTCAACACTGGCCACGCAAATTATGACAAGCGATATTGAAATTAAGGAGTTTACAACATACCTTAGCGAGCTAGCATTCTTATTTATGTGCAAAAATGTATCTTGCTTTCAAGCTCAAAAATACATGTTGCAGTATAAATTATATAAGAAGGTTTTCTAAGGAAAGTTACGAAATGAATAAGTTATCCAAAATCAATTCTAACATGTCCAAAATAAAGCCATACATAAAACTATCTTTTAGGGGTACAGATTGGTTGTTTTAACATAAAAACTTATAGGTGAGGGTGCCATAATGTACTGGTATCAATAAATACACATTTAACTAAGTGGTCATTATAATTATGTCAAGTAAGTGTAATTTATAATCCTGGACAGAATTAAACAATATAAATAATAAATGAAAATTTTTCATAAAAACTTTGCTTGAAGATAATTAGAGGTACTTCCATGCAAGGCAACTATGTTGGGCCAATTTCTTCTTGAATTTAGTAAACATGCATATACATATGACCCTTGCCTAGAAATTAACTTTTACAATCTTGCATTTCATGATGTTAACAAGAATTCATACAAGCCCTCTTTATGAATATATATAAACTCATTACCTTCGTGACAAATATAAAACCATAAAAATCAAGACTTAAAGTACTAAAATTTCTAGGTTTTCTTCCTTTTTAATTTCCATTCATAAAGAAAACCACAAGGTTGTAATAACTAATTGTGTCATGAAGAACTAAGGTGTCGGTAAAGTATATTTATGAGATAGGAATGAACTCTACACTACTACATTCAAGGTCAACAAAACAAATTATAAATATACGTAATTCTATCCCAAAAATTGAGATCAATAATTTAACATGCATTTCTTCTTCTTTTTTTTGATGGAAAATTTTAGAATAAAAAGGAAGGGAGAGGGCTTGCCTTGGAAAAATAGATTTGGGTTTAAAAATTGGGGGTTAGGGCTTGAGCCCTCTTCATCTTCCAATTCTCCTTCTATTTACTTCATTTTCTTCTTCTTCTTCTTCTTCTTCATTTTTTTTGAAGGATAAAGGGGTTAGGGCTTTGGTGATAGAGATGATAATGAGGATGATGGAGATGGAGTGAAGGTGATGGTGGTGGTGAAAGTGAGCGGCCAGGAGGGGGCGGCCGGCCGGGAGCTGCCGGCGGTGAGGGGCCGGCCGGCCGGCGGTGGCCGACGTCGATGGGTGTGCGGGAGGAGGAGCCGAGAGAGAGAGGGAGTAAGAGAGATGGAGAGAGGAAGATGAAGAGTGGACCGAGCGAGAGAGAGAGAGAGAGAGTGAGAGAGAGAGAGAGAGAACCGAGAGAGAGAGAGAAAGGGGGAGAAAGGAAACGTGAGGGAGAGGGATGGAGAGGATGGTGGTTTTCTCTCTCTCTCCTTTATTATATAACTTCTCTCTTTTCTTCTTTTTAAAAAAAACAAAATAATGAAAAGGCAATATGGAATGAGACACATGTCCCTTCCCTACATGCATGAAGACACCTAGCATGACTAGGTGTCCATGCTAGTTTTGAAATTACAATTCTCCAAAGGGTTTATATGTAATTATTTATATTTATAAAAAATGTTCCTTTTTTTAAATAGAACCTTAATAATTAATTAGATTTTTTTTTGAAATGTATAAATAATAAAATAATAAATCGAATAATACAGTATTATTGGTTACAGCTATGACACTCTACCCACCTTACAAAAATTTTGTTCTCGAAATTTAAAATTTTAAAGATAAACTTTTCAAAAACAAAATATAAAGAAACAATATGTTATACCCACCTTACAAAGATGAAGTAGTAATCAATATCAAATAAATTATTTTGAAACATATATGTCAAAAGATTTATGGAAATAAAGACAATTCAAAAATACTTGATATCTAAAAGATTGTTGGAATTCCATATGATCAAACAAAATGGTCAGCTACCATATTGTTTCAACCTATAACAATGTATTCTTCGAATTCAAAAAATCATATTCTTTATTCTCCTTTTCTGACGTGATATGAAAATCTTGTAACTCGCCAATCCGGATAGCTGCAATGATTTTTCATTTCATGATTCAACAACAAACATCCAATTTTTCTTCCCTCCCTTTTTTTTCTGTCTCGTCAAATATGTAAAGTTGTATAGTCAATCACAAGAAATTGAATTAACAATTACTTCATCTTAGAAAATTGAATCCACAAATAGTGAGTAATATAGAGATGTCAAAATTCTCATATCTCAATCACCAATCCAAATAATAAGTCTAAGTCACCAATCATATGCTATATATGCAACAAAATTTATCCAATCATAATTTACTTCCAATTCTAATCTTGTTCGTCCCTTGATTCATGTATTTAGTTTTACTTTTATCTTCAGACCAACTTAATATCAATCCACAAGTCAGAAAATTTTTCGTGGTTACCAATCATTTCATCTTACATATTAATTTCATCTACGATATATCGACTCAAAATTTCTCCAAGTTATCAATTTTGTCACTCATAATCAACGATCAATCACCAAGAATTTATCAACTTGAGTTCAACTAATATCTATTTACTTATACTCATGGTTACTTTAATCAAGTCATCCGTAACTTATATGCTATCATTTGATCCACCAATAGTCCACAAATTAACAAAACTGGATGATTCATTATGTATCAAATTTATTGTTCATCTAAACATAATATCATCGAATCAACGTTATTCAATTCCGATATACCTCAATGTAACTGAAAAAACATCTATTCACTAGCTCGAATTAGATCAACCAAATGTTAATCTTTTGAATCTGATACAGAATTAACTCATCCATACTCAAGATCAAATCGGTTCTTGTCTACCTCAGTTCATTGATCAATACTTTTTTTCTTTTTTTTGCAATCCGTTCCACTATCCCAATTCCTTATCTAATATTATCTTAATCCTTCAAGAATAATTCTTGATCATCAGAAGCAATTCCAACAAGAGACTTAAAATAATATCAATTAGGCACAAAATAAATAAATATTTCTTTATAGGGAATTTAATCAAAATTTACACAAATTTCGGCCTCAAAATTTAAATTTCTAAAGAAAAACTTTTTAAAATAATTATAGGTAGAAACAAGATATACTATACACCTTAGAGAGATGAAGTAATAATCTATTTCTAAGCGAAATATTTTCAAAATCATGTTCATTGAAAGCTTTATGGAAATTGGGAGTATAAAGATACTTGAATTCATCAATGATCTTAAAATTTGCATAGAGTCAGTCAAACACCGTAACCGTGTAGGTCCTACAAAAATCAAAATCATATTCCTCATTTCTTGTTTCCTGACGTGATATAGTAGTCTTGTGCCCCGCCATTGCGCATATGGCTGTAATCAAGATACCGCTTCACTATCATGATTCATGGCTATACTTTCTTGCTATCATGCCATTGAATGAGTAGGAATTATGATTGTGAAGTGGCTTTACACGTTAGGGTATCCTTGGAAATTCAAAAGATACTCAAGAACAATACGTAGAAATAAATAAATAAATTTATTTTTCATCACTTCTTTATCTAAGTATCAAAAGTACCATATAATATCATAATTACAAAATCTTTTGACAAAATTAGTAAGAAAATCTCACATATCCATTATTATCAGAAGCACCATATGTCACTTTAAATTATTCAGGTCAATGAATTTCAAATCCAAACGGTAGTATTAAAAAAAAATTAATCTGAATGTCAAATTTCGAAATCTGTCACAAAAAATAATCATGTCCTGATCCCCGAAATTTTATAAACTTCTTGAATCATGTTTAGAGAATATGTGCCTCGCCAATTTGGATGGCAATCCAAATGGCTGCAACAACTTCTCATTTCATAATTCAATTGAAGGATTTTCGTATTCTTGATGCAATAAACAAATATTCATTTACAGGAAATTCAATTTCAGAAAATCCAATAAATTATTATTTCAAAAGAAAATCCAAAAATCAATCAACGAGTAATGCATATATGGGTATTTAGAGGTAGGACAATTATCGAAATCAAAGATACTATTTAAAAGAAATTAGATTCGAAAAGAGAATGCAATTCTAAAATTTTCAATCAACGAACCTTGGATGAAACAAGAAAATTTGAGTCAAAAAAAATATTATATGTAACAAAAATATGAAATTCGATAAGGAAGGAATGAGTCAAATTTTTGGAATGGATAGGATCAAATACTGAGGAGTCGAACTATACTTTAGAAGCTATATACAATATTATATGTAACAAATTTTATGCATATATCTTAAATAAAGTACTATTATTACTAACTTACCAAATATTTCTTCCAAGTTACCCTTATATATATACTCATCCCCCAAACATGCTACATATAATCTAAATAAGACCTTAGATCATATCTGGCATGTTGGCTATGTGATCCTTATTCCTTTACTATTCTAATATATATGATATCAAGATAATTCTGAATCTCAAGTTCACTAAGGATACAAAATTCAAGGTCCTTAAATAACTTTTTGCAATCTTTACTAGGACACTCCAGTAAGAATACTTAGTCTAATTCTCTATGAAATACTTATCTGAATTTTGAATCATATATATCCTTATACTACCCGTAATTTTCTAGATATCATCTATTCCTTTAATGGCAGTCATGGTTTAGGATTTTAAACTATATAGGATCACTATAGGACATCTATTAGGTAAGGACCTATAGGGTAAGCAGAATAAAACCTAGTCTATGGATAAATAGATATTTCTAGGAGTATATCTTAGGGTATATAGCTCAACCGATATAGGTTTCCATGAAAATTAGACCTGCATCATATCCTAGTTTTTCTATTTTTCGAGACCTGCATCCTATCCTAGATTTTCCATTCTTCGCAGACCTGCGTAGGCCACCAACAAAAAGACGTGTCACGCCCCGCTCCCAGAATACGGCGAGCCGAGAACATAACATCATCCCCGGGCTACGCGACATATGAATACTCCGGTATCCATAATCGCGATTGTCGCCCGTACGGCTCTAGGGTAGGATTACAACAGGTCACAGGGTACAAAACTCAAATAATTTTACAATTTATTACAAGACATTTCTAAACTATAATTAGAAAATTTTATTATTCTACCCGATTACAACCTTTAGCTCAATATACATATAATACATAACCAACTACAAAGTACTACCAGCTGATGTCCAGGATCGACCTCCTCTTCAGTATACATTGGTATTCCCTCCCGAGCTTCATCAAAACCTAGTGAACAAAACTAGGTCGTCAATACGACTAGCAAGCCCTCGGTCAAAGGAGATAGTTATGAATGTGGAATGATAAGATAAATGAATACAAAATGAAGTAACTTGAGCAATTAAACTCATACCTTGTGATATCAGTCAAGAAGTAAATAGCTCTCAAGATAATGTCACAAAGGACATAAACCAAATCTTTCTAGACCTAAATACAATTTAGAGAAACCTTTCTGGATCACACACACACGCCTAGCGTCTCAACAATAATCCCATATGCCCGGAATCAGGCTCGTACAAAACGGATGGTGCTTAGATTATCCAACCGTCTGTACTATCACATATTGATGTAATTACAAGCAAGATAGCATCATGAGTTAGTTTCCGAATCATCTGGGTCGAGTCATCGAATCATGAGCTATTAAAAGAAGTTCGTATGACTTGAACATTTCCAAGAATATCGAACCCATTCATTAGATAGCTGAGCTGAACTTTGGGCCTGGATGTCTAATGAATTAACAAGTATTCTGAGCTGAAACTCAGGGTATTGTGCAAATGGATAGTTGAGCTGAAACTCAGGGCCTGGATGTCCAATTACGATCAAGAAAGTGAGCTAAGCCTCACCCCGAATATTCGCGCGGCCGCACGAACACCGATTCAGGGACTGATCAGTACGAAAAATAAAAATCATATTGCAAAGAAGTCAGCCGGGTGTGATCTAATGGTTTCCCTCCCATCCCGATGCAACATATTATAGACATTTAGATTCCATAGAAACCATCCCTCAAACGGAAGTCTTAAAAGTCAAGTCGCATTCAAGTGATAGTTTCGTCCTTTCCAAAACTAATAGCGTCCAAGAAAGTGTTGGAACAAAGGCAAAATTCCAAGGTATCTAATTGGACAATGATTTTCAAGAATCCCTCCGATGTTATAGATCGAAAATGGATGGTTCCAATGATTTAAAACTTAAGTCAAAAGTTTCTAAAGAGTCCGAATTCTCGGAAAAAGACTTATCTTCAAAAATTCTCAAAAATTTCGGCAGAGTCTCCTTTGTATTTACTACCCCGAAAATATTTCCAGAACACATAAACTCAGAATAAACATATGGGCATGCCGACCCCTTCGGTGGAGCAACCCTCAACACCGGCAACACGCAATATATAACCGGGTACGCCGACCCCTTCGGTGGAGCAACCCTCAACACCGGCCACGCAAATTATGACAAGCGATATTGAAATTAAGGAGTTTACAACATACCTTAGCGAGCTAGCATTCTTATTTATGCACAAAAATGTATCTTGGGTCTTTCAAGCTCAAAAATACATGTTACAGTATAATTTATATAAGAAGGTTTTCTAAGAAAAGTTACGAAATGAATAAGTTATCCAAAATCAATTATAATATGTCCAAAATAAAGCCATACATAAAACTATCTTTTAGGGGTACAGATTGGTTATTTTGACTTGAAAACTTATAGGTGAGGGTGCCATAATGTACTGGTATCAATAAATACACATTTAACTAAGTGGTCATTATAATTATGTCAAATAAGTGTAATTTATAATCCTGGATAGAATTAAACAATATAAATAATAAATAAAAAATTTTCATAAAAACTTTGCTTGAAGATAATTAGAGGTACTTCCATGCAAGGCAACTATGTTGGGCCAATTTCTTCTTGAATTTAGTAAACATGCATATACATATGACCCTTGCCTAGAAATTAACTTTTACAACCTTGCATTTCATGATGTTAACAAGAATTCATACAAGCCCTCTTTATGAATATATATAAACTCATTACCTTCGTGACAAATATAAAACCATAAAAATCAAGACTTAAAGTACTAAAATTTCTAGGTTTTCTTCCTTTTTAATTTCCATTCATAAAGAAAACCACAAGGTTGTAATAACTCATTGTGTCATGAAGAACTAAGGTGTCGGTAAAGTATATTTATAAGATAGGAATGAACTCTACACTACTACATTCAAGGTCAACAAAACAAATTATAAATATACGTAATTCTATCCCAAAAATTGAGATCAATAATTTAACATGCATTTCTTCTTTTTTTTTTGATGGAAAATTTTAGAATAAAAAGGAAGGGAGAGGGCTTGCCTTGGAAAAATAGATTTGGGTTTGAAAATTGGGGGTTAGGGCTTGAGCCCTCTTCATCTTCCAATTCTCCTTCTATTTACTTCATTTTCTTCTTCTTCTTCATTTTTTTTTTGAAGGATAAAGGGGTTAGGGCTTTGGTTATAGAGATGATAATGAGGATGATGGAGATGGAGTGAAGGCGATGGTGGTGGTGAAGGTGAGCGGTCAGGAGGGGGCGACCGGCCGGGAGCTGCCGGCGGTGAGGGGCCGGCCGGCCGGCGGTGGCCGACGTCGGTGGGTGTACGGAAGGAGGAGCCGAGAGGGAGAGGGAGTAAGAGAGATGGAGAGAGGGAGATGAAGAGTGGACCGAGAGAGAGAGAACCGAGAGAGAGAGAGAGAGAAAGGGGGAGAAAGGAAACGTGAGGGAGAGGGATGGAGAGGATGATGGTTTTCTCTCTCTCTCCTTTATTATATAACTTCTCTCTTTTCTTCTTTTTTTTAAAAAAAACAAAATAATGAAAAGGCAATATGGAATGAGACATATGTCCCTTCCCTACATGCATGAAGAAACCTAGCATGACTAGGTGTCCATGCTAGTTTTGAAATTACAATTCTCCAAAGGATTTATATGTAATTATTTATATTTATAAAAAAATGTTACTTTTTTTTTAAATAGAACCTTACTAATTAATTAGATTTTTTTTTGAAATGTATAAATAATAAAAAAAAATCGAATAATACAGTATTATTGGTTACAGCTATGACAGATGATTCTGATTTTCCTCTGAGATAAGTCGTATGGGCTAGGTCACCTCAATTATGGGATTTTAGAGTCTTCTATGGTCATGTTAGCAGGCATATTGAGGACATATAGTCGGATTATGGACGTATTTCTCGGGTATAGGAATTTAAGGTTTTCGCAGCCAAGCATGTGGCAATGCAAAAACTTTAAATACCATAATTCTAGAGGTATGTACCTTAGTCGAGGAATCTGTGATTATCGTAACCTTGCTCACTAGCATGACGAAGATTCTAAGTATCATAATTTTGGACAAACGCATACGATTATCGAACTGAATGATTTTGAGACTGATTGTTTGGGGTTTGACCTAGAAGGAGTACGACCTTCTTAATTTCGAGGACTTGTAGCACCCAGTTTCTAAATTAAGGGTAATTTTAACTTTTGTAATTTTAATCATTTATTTATTGACATGTAAATCATGATATGATTTTGGAGATTTTTTTATTTTTTTATTTTAAAACTATTTAAAGCAATGACTTGTGATTTTGATGTGTTACTAGAGAAACCCTAGAGACTGCTTGACCTAGAGCCTAACCATGTGATTAGGATGTTTTAATATCTCCACGGGCGGCCACTCTGACCCCGCAGGCCGCCGGGGGCAGCCACCGTCGGCCGAAAAAGCCGCGCGCGCACGGATGGCAACAAGCAACCACAGCAGTAGCAGCAAACAGAGGTGAATAGGCCGACTTCGCAGCGTAGGTTCTCAACGATCGTTCGATCGTTTCTAGAACCGATTTCACAGGTACAAACCTAACTTATACACCTTCTAATATACTAGATACTGTCGAAGGAAATTGAATCAAAATCGATATAAAATTGAAGCCAAAAATGGCAGAAAACTGTTTGGAAATAGGACGAACACTAACCCAAACACTCCACTTGGAAGGCCAAACTTGGTCAATTCGACGAGACACTCAGGAAACTAAGGGATGATAGACCTAGACAACATATAGGACAACAAAACCCTTCTTGTAGATTCAGATTTCATTAAGTAGATGAAAGGTTATTCGATTCTAAAGTTCAACAAAAAAATGTTTCGAAAACTAGAAAATTGTCAGATACGACGTCCGTTCCGCCAATCCAGGCGACGTGGTCGCGAACCGAAAGCATTAAAAGGTGCATAACGGCTTCGTGGACGTGTGGGCTTTGACGGAATTCAAATTGGTCGGGTGTGCGCGACAAATTTGATGCGTATCCGTCAAAATTCACCGTATCGACATCTGTGCAAATTTCCCAATTACTTTGTGCACGTTCGTCAGATCGAGATGAAACTTGCAAAAATAGGACCGTATCATTATTTTGGTCCTGTATGCCAAGTTTGGTCCGATTCTGCGATAGTTGATCGGATTGCCGTTTCGTGGGCCCCACGATCCGATTCAACGGGCGATTTTGTGCACGCCCTACCGAAATCCGTAATGGACATACAGTTGGATTTGTATCATCAAAATAAATCTGTAGACATATAGTTTGACGACTTTAGAGACGATTGACCCTGGCATATTTTTTTGTGCAAAGCGGGTCCAAAGGCGGATACCGTTTTGACCCAAAATTACCCTTTTGCCCCAGTATCCAGAATTGGACTAAAGGATAGATAATCCTAGCTAATTTAACTATTTTGAGAATGTTGGCGATGTTTGTTTTAGCTTTCGGAGACAGTTATGAAGATGTTGATTTTATGGCTTATCAGTTGATGACATTTTGTGGATCTACGTGCAACCACCAGGCAAGATACCTTGCCTTCTTCTACAGTTTAATTACATGCTTATAGTCTTTTATTTTATATGTCATTATCCAGTTCTCTAGTTGTGTTGGATTTATATGTTCTCTAGTTAAATTGACTTGATATGTTTTTTTCATACCATGTTCACCTGTTTATTATCTTGCTTGACTGGATAGTGTAGTATACCAGTTCGTTCACATTATAGTCCATGCTAGAGCAGTCTTTACCTGTGTCTTGATCGAGTTATATCTTGTCTCACCTGTACCCTGACTGAGTCGTGTCTTGGAACGAGTACGTATAGTTGAACTGCTATTTCCCTGTATCATTTTTCCTTAACCAGAGAGTCCACACTCGGGACGAGGGTTGATCCGTTGCACCAGAGAGTCCACACTCGGGACGAGGGTGTTTGTTTCCTTGGCAGCAGAGAGTCCACACTCGGGACGAGGGTATTTATCTTGATCTGTTTACATCCGTGAGTCCACACTCGGGACGAGGGTGCCTTGCCGTAAAGTAACCAGAGAGTCCACACTCGGGAAGAGGGTTAGTAATTAGTTCAAACCTGCGAGTCTACTCGGGACGAGGGTTTGCTATTCCATTGATCTCATGTTCACTTGTTCATCCAGCAGTTCAGTTACGTGTAGTTGTTTTTGTATTCCAGTTCATAGTCACATGTCAGTAGCCAGTTGTCGTTAGTCACTTGTTAGCCGTTTGGTCGTAGTTTCTTGCTATGTTAAGTGTCGTTCCTTGTTTATATCCTGTTATATTATTCAGGCATGATTAAGCTGCTAGATAGGCATATTTTTATGTATCTTACTATGTCCCCTGAGGACCTGATGATCTCTGCAGGTTTAGCGATTGTATGGAGTTAGTTAGCAGAGCGGGATGGTAGTTGAATGCGATGCTTGATTCTGGTATTTGTCAGTGATATTACAATATTATCCTTTCGTGCTTTACATTCCTTATCGTGCGATATCCTGCTTATTGATTCTATTTTGAGACTCTTGCTGTATTCTTTGGAGTCTTATCGGACATATATGCTAGTGGGCTGCAGACCATGATCCATAGTTGTTTATTCATGTTTCGTACACTTATTGTGGATTTGAGATATAGATTGTATTGCCATAATTTGGCAGTATACCATAGCCTTGACAGCGTTTACGTATTCGAGATGGGCTGGAGTCCGTTCGATACGTAGCTGGCTTGCTCACGAGCTCGCATTCGAAAAAGCGAATGCGGCTCGTGACAAGTTTTTTGGGTGGCCCATGCAGGTCAGAGCATATCGTATCGGTTACGTAACTGTACTGATACGAGCCTGCGATTATGACTAAACCTTAGAAATCTCAATCCACTCTGTCTTGAAAATTCTCCTAGAAACTTCTTTATGTCCTTGAAATTTCATATTTATTCTCGATTATTCTCCATTTTCTTCCAGTACCATTGATTCTCGTACCTTCCTATTTTGGGGTGACGAACGATCGTGCTGTCTAGAATTCATCAGAAATTCTTAAATGATAGTATAATATTGCATGATTATTGAGTTTTGGTCGTTTAGAGATATGAGGGATTATAGAAGCCATATGCCCCAGATATCTGTTGGAAGGATTGTTAGCAACTAGTTAGAAGATTTTAAGATTTTAGTGGTCATATTTTGAGGAGTAGTATGACCAAAGGTGGGTAGAAGTCCTCAAGTATTCGGAGTTATAAGATGACTAGAGAAGGTCATAAAATATTTTGTAGAAATTAAAATTTAAAGAGATTAAGGTAATAGTAGACTTCCTTTTGAATTTTAACGAATAGTTATGAATTAGAATTTCGAGGACGAAATTATTTTTAAGGTGGGTAGATTTGTAGCTCCCCTTCCCGAAAATTTTTGAAAATATTTTTTTATTTATTTGATTTAGATGGTGATTTTTAGAATTTTATAAATAATTATCTAGTTAATTATTACGGTAGTTGACTTTAGCCATGGTTATGTTTTGAAGTACCAGACGGCTAGGAATCATGGCACGGATAGTGTAGTAGCGTACTTTGACTAGTATTCAGCCATGGTAGGGGAATGCCAAGCCATAAGAGTGTCCTAACTAGGAAAATTAGGCCAAGTTGCGACCTAACCTCTAAAGACATTTTAGTTATTTAGTGTTTAGATTTATTGACTTGTAGAAGACCCGGTTGTACCGAACTAGTCTGGACCGGACCCGAACCAAGTCCAGGCCCACGTAGTCGGATAGTATGTTCAGAGACGACCATATAGATGTATGTTGTATTGGCATTTTACTTTTGTGATTTAGAAAGCATTTTGGAAATGATTGTTATATATGTATAATTTATATCATAAATATTCATGCTATTAGGTTACTATTCTTGTAAATATGATAGCATTCCTGTAGAATAATATTTGGACTTTGGCATTTACATAGGCAATATATATATACTTGTGTATAAAAATGTTCATAAATGGTAAACGATGTGCTTTATATATAATCCTAATAATTTTAATTATAAATTTTAGTATTTAAATTAATTTAATAATTATATATGGTGATTGTATATATGTATATTATATCTTGGTTGTATATATATATTATATAGTGATAATATATTTTGATTGTATGTATACATATTATATGGTGTATATATAGCCATCGTATATATATATATATATATATATATATATATATATATATATATATATATATATATATATATATATATATATATATAAATGGAGAGAATATACATAATGTATATGTGTACATATATATGTGTATACAAAAAGAAAATAGAAAGACTAAACTAAAACCATGCAGCAGCAGCATACATGCCAAGCTATCTCAGCCGAGCAAAGCCCAACCTGACCCCCTTACAAGAAAATCCAACAGAGCCCGACCCTGAGAACCGAAGCCGAGAGCGTACGTATATATGGGCAAAGAGATCGGAAGGAAAGAAGAACACCTAAACCCTAAGCGACAACTCGCTGTCATGCCACCCCATCTCCAGGGGTGGCCACTCTGACCCGGCGCGCCGTCAGGGGGCATCCTCCGCAGGCCGGGAAAGCCGTGTGCGCGCGGGTGGCAACAAGCAACCACAACAGTAGCAGCAACCAACGGTGAATAGGCCGACTTCGCAGCGTTGGTTCTCAATGATCGTTCGATCGTTTCCAGAACCGATTTCACAGGTACAAACCTAACTTATACACCTTCTAATATACTGGATATTGTCGAAGCAAATCGAATTGAAATCGATATAAAATCGATGCCCAAAATAGCAAAAAACTGTTTGGAAATAGGACGAACACTAACCCAAACACTCCACTTGTGAGGCCAAACTTGGTCAATCCGACGAGACACTCAGGAAACTAAGTGATGACAGACCTAGACAACATGTAGGACAACAAAACCCTTCTTTTAGATTCTGATTTCATTAAGTAGATGAAAGGTTATTCGATTCTAAAGTTCAACAAAAACATGTTTCGAAAACTAGAAAATTGTCCGATATGACGTGCGTCCCGCCAATCTGGGCAACATGGTCACGAACCAAAAGAATCGAAAGGGGCGTAACGGCTTCGTGGACGTGTGAGCTTTGACGGAATTCAAATTGGTCGCGTGTGCGCGACAAATTTGATGCGTATCCGTCAAAATTCTCCGTATCGACCTCTGTACAAATTTTCCAATTATATTATACACGTTCGTCAGATCGAGACAAAACTTGTACCAACAGGACCGTATCATTTTTTTGGTCCTGTATGCCAAATTTGGTCCGATTCTGAGACAGTTGATCGGATCGCCGTTTCGCGGGCCCCACGATCCGATTCAACGGGCGATTTTGTGTACGGCCCACCGAAATCCACAATTGGACATACCGTTGGGTTCGTATCATCAAAATGAATCCGTAGACATATAGTTTGATAACTTTAGAGACCATTGACCCTGGCACGTTTTTCGGTGTAAAGCGGGTCCAACGGCGGACACCCTTTTGACCCAAAATTATCGTTTTGCCCCTGGGTCCAGAATTGGACTTAAGAACCGGCAATCCTAGCTAATTTGACTATTTTGAGAATGTTGGCGATGTCTGTTTCAGCTTTCGGAGACAGTTGTGATGATGTGGATTTTATGGCTTATCGATTGATGATATTTTGTGGATCTATGTGCAACCACCAAGCAAGATACCTTGTCTTAATCTACAGTTTAATTACATGATTATAGTATTTTATTCTATGTCATTATCTAGTTCTCTAGTTGTGATGGATTTATATGTTCTGTAGTTAAATTGACTTGATATTTTTTTTTCATATCATGTTCACCTATTTATTATCTTGTTTGACTGGATAGTACAGTATACTAGTTCGTTCACATTATAGTCCATGCTAGAGCAGTTCTTACCTGTGTCTTGACCGAGTTATACCTTGTCTCACCTGTCCTGACTAAGTCGTGTCTTGGAACGAGTACGTGTAGTTGAACTGCTATTTCCTTGTATCATTTTTCCTCAACCAGAGAGTCCACACTCGGGATGAGGGTTGATCCATTGCACCAGAGAGTCCACACTCGAGACGAGGGTGTTTGTTTCCTTGGCACCAGAGAGTCTACACTCGGGACGAGGGTGTTTATCTTGATTTGTTTACATCCGTGAGTCCACACTCGGGACGGGGATGTTGACTTATTTATTGCACCAGCGAGTCCACACTCAGGACGAGGGTGCCTTGTCGTGAACTAACCAGAGAGTCCACACTCGGGACGAGGGTTAGTGATTAGTTGAAACTTGCGAGTCCACTCGAGACGAGGGTTTGGTATTCCATTGATCTCATGTTCACTTGTTCATCCAGCAGTTCAGTTATGTGTACTTGTTTTTGTATTCCAGTTCATAGTCACCTGTCAGTAGCCACTTGTCGTTAGTCACTTGTTAGCAGTTTGGTCGTAGTTTCTTGCAATGTTAAGTGTCGTTCCTTGTTTATATCCTGTTATATTATTCATGCATGATTAAGCTGCTAGATAGGTATGTTTCTATGTATCTTGCTATGTCTCCTGAGGACCTGATGATCTCTTCAGGTTTAGTGATTACATGGAGTTAGTTAGCAGAGCGGGATGAAAGATGAATACGATGCATGATTCAGGTATTTGTCAGTGATATTACATTGTTATCCTTTCATGCTTTACATTCCTTATCATGCGATATCCTGCTTATTGATTCTGTTTAGAGACTCTTGCTGTATTCTTTGGAGTCTTATCGAACATATATGCTAGTGGGCTGCAGACCACGACCCATAGTTGTTCATTCATATTTCGTATACTTATTGTAGATTTGAGATATAGATTGCATTGCTATGATTTGGCAGTATACCACAGCCTTGACAGCGTTTACGTATTCGAGATGGGCTGGAGTCCGTTCGATACGTAGCTGGCTTGCTCACGATCTCGCGTCCGAGAAAGCGGGTACAGGTCGTGACAACCCGCTCACTAATAATCGGACACGCCCAGCCTTCATCGTTGGACACGATATAGTAAGCTGTACCAATCTAGGAAAATCTAACCAGATAAACATGAATAAGTACAAAACATAGCATCTATAAACGAATTCTAGAATCAAGTACAAGTCTAAAAGTTATTACATTTCCAGCATATGAAAGTAAAGTCTGATGGTCTCAAAATACAAAGGAATAGAGACTACTAATGGATAAAGTGCTAGGCTTCCTCAGCCTCTAAGTCCAGAGCAACTCCAGTTGGATCTACTGCATCTACATGCTTTCGGCCATAATATGTGTCACACAAAGCCTTCATCTCACCTGCAACATATCCTAGTCAGGAGCGGAGCAAAGTACAGTTCTAGGTAATGAACAAGAACATCATGATATAAAAATAAGTACAGAAGAACACGAATATGAAATACAAGAAATGAACATGGTAGTACAGGAATGTAAGTACAGGAAATAAAGTACATGAATGTAACTATGAACCTGAGGTACAAGACATGACAAGTGCACAATGTTTGAAATACAACTAGCCTATGACTGGCTGGGGTGAGTACAGGAATATGTACAAGAGTACATGAATATCGGTACGGCTGAGGACCCGCGTGCACGATGCGAGGCCTAAGCTATCTACATGAATATAGTAACCGGGGTTTGGTCACATAGTTAGTGTATTTCCCCACCCGACACAAGTAAGTACAAGAACATGAAATACAGGGGTACAAGATATCGTGCCATGACGCGTCACAAGAAAAGTACAAGATATGTAAATGCACAAGACCATAGAAAAGTACTTGCCTTTCTCCGAGAATGTACAGGTAATCAGTGGAGTTGGATGTCCTCCTGATTTATTAAGTACAAGTTGGTTAATATCTAAATAAGTTCTAATTTACTTATCAATTACTCTAATATAATTGGAATACACTAGTGATTCTAAGATTAAACTATTTATTTCCTTTATCAATTTAGTACACTAAATTACTCTCAACCCACTCTATGGCAATCCTCAAAATATCCCATACTTAAAAGAATAGTTGGCATTAATTCATACAAAATTAGGGTGCATGCTAATTTAATATAATCGATAAGTTTCCTATACTAGTGTCTATTCCTATACACAAAGACTTCAATTGAAAACATGGTCTCCCTTACTCTCAATACTAGTATGTACTGAGACTAAAATTCTCAGGTTCATTCGAAAACTGAACTGAGATCATCATAGTCCTAATCCCACCTTTATCATATGTTCAACCCACTATTAGATTTTAGGTGAGTTCCAATATACAAAACATTCAGTTAAGGTATTTAGAAACCAAGAGCCTACTGTCATATCCAGGTAAAACATCTATATCCAATTTTAAAACAAAAGGCCAATAGCCTACTGCTCAACAGGGTGTCTTTAAACAATTAACAATTATCTACATCATGCAACTGAGAATTCAAAGGAAACAGAATTCTTCAAAACTGGTTTACAGTTCAATACCCAGCTATAAGTAACCCCAAGCCATAAAATCGAAGGGCAACAATGTGAAGAAAACTGTAAAGACAAAAAGGACATTGATACCAATAGATCGATAAGACTGCTTTTACCAGCACCAACTGTCACAGAGATCCCATCTATATATAGTTAGACATCCTAATCTCCAACTCTAATGCATCAGTTAATAACCTACTAGCTTCCATACTTAGCTACACATTGGAAGTTAAATCCCAAACTGAAACATATCAAATTTAATCCGTAAAATCAAATTAGAAACTAAGCTTCCAAATCCAGTGTCTCATCTCAGTGACAGGTTTACTAACCATTTACCCGATACTCTTTGAGCCATTCCTAGGTTTCCTCCAAGTAGAATTTGAGACATATCTGAATGACTGATGCCTAAAAGAAGGATGAATTGATTAACTACTTGTTTTCCTCACAGTTGAGGAATTGCAGGTTACTAAAATAGGGTCCAGGAATATAGCCCAAATCTGATATTGGGTTCAGCCTTCGAATCAGGACATCAATTCAGGCCAAACATTCCTCTCCCCAATACATCAAACAAAACAGAATTCATAATATAAACTGTTAACAAGCAGGGATTCGAACAAAGCACGATAACCCTCTCATTATCAGGTTTACCTGACATTTAGGTGACATACTTGAATATCATTTAAAACTGGAATCCTATAATTATAGACATCCAGTTCAAAACGAAACCCAAATGGAACCTGAATTTCAGGATTACAAATGATAAACTTAATCATAGATATGAGTTTCCAATTTCTTACTAATACAATCAAAAGATTTCCTCATTTCCCATTTATATTTACAAACTGAAAAGTAAGTAGGTTTGGATTTAAAATAGGAATTGGATACCAATTACAATCCGATTCAACTCATGCATCATGATATCAATAACTGTGTTTAAACTTACTTCGAATCAGCAGCTTATTCAATATTGATATAATCTCCAGATTTTTTACTCCACAAAAAACTAAAATTGATCCTAGATAACTTATGCATTAAATCATATGGTAAACAACTACTAGTGCCAATGCTCTACAGGTTACCAGCATCAGCTTCAAGATTAGTTCAGGGATTACCTGAAATATGAGTCTCTAAACTGGACACGAGCTGACACTTCGGTTGAATCCAAAAATATACTTGATCCTGATCAACTGCGGATTAATGTATCAAATGATTTGATCAGATCCAAACGAAATCCAAAGATCAAACAACACCATCACTCGAACAATCAAGGAACAAACCAAATTCCTATGTCAAAAGGACTTAAACAGGACTTACCTCAACATTTCTAGGAAGACAACAAGTATTGAGCAACTGATCACCAATTGATGACTCCTAATTTAACAAATTAGGAGGAACAATCGATTTCCAGAGGAGGTCAATTCACACTAATTCAGGGAATTTGAATGATGAACAGTTCAAGCCTTCATATCAAAATAATTAGATCGGACTTACCTCTCATGAATTTCGAAGGTGAGGAATCGATCGATTAAGTGTTCGAATGATAACACCCTGATCTGAAATTTATCAAAATAGAGTCAATCCCTAAATTCATAACAATTTAGAAGAAAAATTATCCACTCACCTAGATCTGCTGAATCGAAAACAATCTTCCAGAGTTCATCAAAATCCCAAGAATGAAGAGTTGATCGACTAATTCTCAAGAGAAAAGCTGAATTACTAATTTCCAATAACCTAAGATTTAGGTCTGAAACAAAACTACTCGATGCTCTCCTGCCGTTGCTGTTGATCTGGTGAAGAGTAGATGACCAACTCACTGTCTTCTTGCTCCCATGAAGGCCTCTGCCATTTCCGCCATTGTCGTTCAGGGAGGAAGAAATTGAGGAGGAAAGAGGAATGGTTAGGAAGGAGAATTGGTTGCTTTAAATAGAATAGTAATTCGAAAGAGGGGGAAATTTTGGAGGGAATTTGAAAAGCGGAAGAGTTTGTTAGAAGCACATAGCTGAAGAAACGGGAGTTCGAGCAGTGATGGCCGTTGGAGAAGTTGAAATCAACTTCCTCCTCCTGGTTCACAAGGAAGGAATTAAGCAATGGCTTATTATCACAAAAACTGAACGGGTTTAATGGCTTGGCTCATGGGCCAGGCCCAACAAACTAAGAACATAAAAAAAACAAATAAAGAGATAATCCATCTTTAAAGAAAATATAAATGTATTCAAATAGGTTTTAATTCCTTCATAAATTTTATAAAACAAAATTGTGGGGCTACATATCTTCCCCCCTTCAAAAATTTTGTCACCGGAATTTCAAGAAAGGGCAACCTGTTTTTAAAATGATTCATACCAAAATACAAATTATTTATTGAAATAGAAATTCACTGAAACACAAAAGTACAATCAAGCAAATAAACTGGGATATAGATCCCGCATCTCATCCTCGCGCTCCCATATGGACTCTTCCGGAGAGTGGTGTCTCCATATGACTCGGACAAGTGGTATAGTCTGATTCCGCGGTTGCTTCTTGTAAGCCCCTAGATTTCAAAATAGTATTTTTATAATCTTAAATAGCATTTATATATTTAAAATGAATTAATATAATTATTGGGAATTTTTCTATAATTTTTAAATAATTTTTAATTAATTTTTAATGCAAAATATATCATTTTGTAAATATTTAAATTATTTTAATATCGAATTACAATTTGTTGATTTGTTTTAATAGTGATTTACAAATATATGATTTGTTTTAATTGCGGTTTGCAAATTGTATTTACAAACCGATAGGAGTGGGGTTATTTCACAAAGCCCCATACTTTGGGGGCCTTGCTGCAAACCTACCATCAACCCCCCCACGTTCTTTCTCTCTCCTCCACGACCGACCGACGACCTGGCTGACCACCGCCCCGACAACCCGGCCGACCTAACCCCCTTTTCGACCGCCCTACTTCCCTACAAAAGCCTCCAACCCCCAAACCCGAACCCTAGACACCCCAACGACCACCACAGCCGCCCTAGCCACCACCATCGACCCGTCTTCTCCGACCAGCCTCGCCGAAGATCGCCTTTGTCCAGCCCGACGGTTACAGCTCACTTCGACCGCCCCAACCACCGCCATCCTGTTCGCTTCGCCGAGACGAACCCAGCGCCACCCTTCGTCGCCGACCACGACGACTCCACCGCCCTACAGCAGCGTCGCAACTCGACTCGAAGTCGGACACGTACGTGTCACCTCACTTTTTCTTTTCCGATTCGACTCGTCTTCACCTATGTGACTCGCCGAGTCTCGACGAGTCTAGTGGTAAGGTTGGACACGGCTAGTTCGAGTCGGGCATGACCCAGACACAGGACTCGACCGTTCTTCGTGTCCTTAACTGTCAGGACACGAAGAATAGGTTATTGGGTTATTGGGTTTAGTTTTGGGCTGTCGGGTTAAAACCTATTAACCTAAAACCCATAATAAAAATAACCCTAACCCTATCCCTAATAACTGACTCGAGCTGACCCGCTGGCCAACCCGAGCGCGTTAAACCCGCACTCCTTTCCCCCTGGCCGAGTTCGAGCCCCCCTTTCCTTTCCTTTTTTGTTTTGTTTTGTTTTATTTTATTTTATTATATATGTATATATGTATATATATGTATTTATATATATATATGTATATATGTATATGTATTATATATTATTATATATACTGTTATATATATATATATATATATATATATATATATATATATATATATATATATATATATATATATTGTATTTATATGTATATAATTATATTTATATTTAGTATTTTATATATATGTACATTTATTGTATATATATATATATATATATATATATATATATATATATATATATATATATATATATATATATATATATATAAAAGAAAAAAATATATATATATTTTTTCTTTTATATATATATATATATATATATATATATATATATATATATATATATATATATATATATATATATATAAATATATATATATATATATCCATTATATAAAAAAATATATATATCCATTATATATATATATATATATATATATATATATATATATATATATATATATATATATATATATATATATATATATATATATAAATATATATATATATATTTATGTATATATATAATTGTATTTGTTGTATAATTATGTATATATTTTCAAATGCAATTTTGGTGCAAAATATTATTATGTATAATTTTACAAGTTATTTTATTATATAATTTTGTAACTTGTATATTTTGCCACTTTAAAATATATTTATATACATATTTAAATTCCTGTATTTTATAAATTATGACCAATTGATGTCCAAACCTAGCATGGGTTTTTGGGTCCAATTGTGTCTAATATATTCAGAGTCTGTACAAATCATATTGGACTTGATTTATGGCTTTGGGTGCCATATCTGGACTTCGGTTCAATTTCAAATACGTGGACAAAATAGTAATTAATTAATTAATTATTTTCCAGAAACTGTTACTTGTTGTTTTTGAGTTTTTATATATATTTTACTTGCTGTAAAAATCTGGAAATTTTTTTATTTAAATACTATGTTAATTTAGATAAGGTATTGTAATTTTTTCAGCATTTAATAAGTAATTTGGTATTTTATAAAAATAGGAAAACAGAACTCATTTTTCGGATACTTATGTTTGCTGATTTTTAATAAATATCTATGAGGGTTTATAAATTCCAGAAAAATTATACAAATTTCTATAATTAACAAGGATCATTTTGGTACTTTAATTTATGTAAAATTGAGCTTTTTGTCTATCTTAAAAATTATTTGAACACAGTGTACAGTATGATTTATTTATTGAATAGTTAGGACTTACAATAATTTGTGTTGTTTTGAGTTATTATAGTATTGGACCTCACCCCACACTAGTATAAAGGCCCTAGAAAGTTAGTTTGGGTATTATGTCACCCCACATTGTTCTCCTATGCTAAAGTCACCATTTGGCTAGGTATCCAGTCAGAAAGTCGTGTCGCACAACTAGTGTCTTAGTGTTTAACTTAGTGTAAAAACTAAGTTTATGTATTATTTCTACAGTGACGAGTCACCTGGCATCTATAGCATTTCTATCACTGTTTTGCTTTGCTAAAGGCAAGTACCTCTACAAACTTTATATACTGTTACATCAATGAACTGTGATCCAACCATGTTAAATGTTGATCCTTGGGATAGCAAGTTAAATTTTCACATGTTGTATTATTTTTAGTCCCTACCATGCTTAGGACAGTTTTTATCTCTCTCATAGAATCTAGGTTATGGGGGAACTGATAGTTGAGTACGTGATCATGTCCCCTTTATCGTACCGAGCAAAGTTTCATTTTACATGTTTCTGCACCGTAGGCCTTTATCTCAAAGTTGTATTTGTGCGTATGTACATCTATCGCCTTTACACTTGTACGGTAGTACATTTCATTATGTGCCCCTCCATATTGTACACCTATTGACGATCACGTACCTGCTACAGTTTTAAACATTATATATACATCTGTCTCTATGACATATGTGTCCTTGCCACGATAGATTATGATATGACATGATTTCTGTTTATTACTCTCATGTTCATTTCATGTTTTGTATATTTAGTTTGCTAGAATCAGTACTTGCTCCCGTCCTGATAGGATAACGTTGTAGGTATACTTACTGAGGAGGAGTTGCTTTATGATTCCTATTATGGAGTTGCAGCCGAGGACCAGGCTTTATCTTACGAGGATGTACCTACGGAGAAACTCGTCTAGTTGTCTATTTACTTTGGACTTTTGAGAGTAGTCATGTATTAGACTATGTATTTTGTGACTGGACCTGTATCCAGCTTTACATTTTGGACTTGTACTTGGAACTTATTTATATACGAGTCGACTTTTGTGTTTTAGAATATTTCTGACTCTTTATTACATATAGAACTGTTAGCACACTTTAGTCTTATGTTGTTATCTTTAGAACAGCTTACTACGCTTTATCCCAAGCATAGGTTGGACATGACTCGACCCGGCCCAACAATTTGGATGGCAGATCATGACATGTTTTCAGTGGTGGCCCATGCAGGTCTTGACTAAATTGTTTGGTTACGTCATTGTACCAAGCATGCCTGTAATTAGGAACTTAAGGTAACTAGACAACATTAGGAATGACGCTTAGAACACCTAAAGAAATACTAGGACTGCAACATAGGAAACGCATCACATGCCCGCTATTACAATTAGATTTTCTTGTTTATGATTGTTTACTTTAAAGATTCCTTATAAGTCTCTTTTATTTATTTAGATGGTGCTCACCCGCTCATCCCAATATGTCACACCTGAGAATGGCACACTTTCCATCCAATCGGTTGACCAGTTGACCGATACACCTCCACCTACCAAACTCCCCTACTCCACAAATCCACCAACCCAGATGCCTCCGCCACCTTCCACATCACAGACCCAGCAGGACCCGATACTCCCACCACCACCTATTACTATACCTGCCCAGGCTTCCGTCACATTCGACGGGAACCAACTTCTCACTCTGATCCAGGGGTTCCTAACAACCCATCAGGAGCAGACCACCTTACTCCGCCAGAGCATGGAGCATTCTGAGGAACGTACCGTGGTCCCACCACCTGTAGAGCCACGACAGAGAGCAGGGACAATCAAGGACTTCATGGGTCTGAACCCCAAGGAGTTCTTAGGGACTGAGGGCATTGTAGTAGTAGATGACTGGCTAGACTCAGTAGAGAGGAAGCTCCTTGGAGCTAGGTTGCCGGGTGACCTCCAGGTCGAGGCAGCGAGATTTTTGCTGATAGACTTGGCATGAGTTTGGTTCCGGAATGAGCCGCTATTCGCGATAGGGAAGGCCACTTGGGATCAGTTCAAGACCTAGTTCAAGAAAAAATTCTTCTCGACCACCGCTAGGGTAGCCATGGGGCTACGATTCCAGAACATCCAGCAGGAGATAACGTGTAATTTAGTCGTTTGAGCCGTTTCGCTCCTAGTCTTGTTGTAGACCCAGAGGAGATGACGCGTAGGTTTTGCCATGGTCTAGTTCCATACATTAGCATTCTTATAGTGGCGAACGGTACGACAGACTACTACCAGAGCCTAGAGTTGGCCCGGAGCATAGAGGAGCGTCTTCAGTCTTGCAAGAGGCCACCTTCTGTACATCTTGAGGGACCCTCCAAATATCAAGCTTTCCAGCCGAGAGCACCGGTACCGTACCAGCAGACATACTGTCACGCTCCGATTCCGTAGAATCGATAGGCGTCCACCGGGCATGATGCCGTGTGAACCTAAGTTGCGATCGCACAAGGCATAGTCATAAGGTTATCCGAAACACAACATCAAGTTAGAGTACGCAGAGAAATTGATTGACACATTTGAAATAGAAGTAAACTTTTTCATTGATAATAAAACTTCATTTACATTGACTTCATTTCATTCATTGCCGCGCGGGCTACAACATGACTCGACTTACAAAATGAACGTCGATGAGATAGTCGTCCCATACATTACACCCCCTTTATACAAGCAAAAACCATTAAACATTTCCACCTGCGATCGAGGGAAGCCGAGCCGCCATTGGTCTTCTTTTGTGCTGAATGCGGAGTCTTCAAAAGGAAATCAGAAACAAGCCTTTACACGGACGAGGCTTCAAAAGTGTCCACGTCGCCTTGAGATTTAAGTGGCACGCCCTTCAGGATTCGGGGTACCTGCGTGGAGAGCGAGGATCAGTACATTACACTTTGTACTGGTGCGTGGAAAATTTAAGTTCCAAGCTCTCATTTGGTTGAAGAGTTTATATGACTTAGTTCATGAATGTTTCTAACCATCCTAATGAATTTCAAGCGAGCAATGACAAGCAACATAATTTACGTCGAAACTTACCCCCGGCGGACCGCGTCGTACCTTTGAGACTTACCAGGTTCTTTCCTATTAGTTGTTATCATTTCGTATGTAATTTATGTTCGTGAAGGTCACTGGCACCACAAGCCATTTTGGACTATAGCTGGGTTAGACGGCGACCCTTTCAGCGTAGGTAGCGAGCCCCGCTGCAAGTTCTCCCGACTAACCATATTTTTGCTTTCGTCGAGCACAGCTATCTTTTGCTTCCTCCTAGGCCGAAACGATCCCGTGTCTCGGGGTATCGCTCGAGGAAGCCGTTCCTCGTGCACGAGTTGTCCAATGACCGTGCAAAGACAATTCTTTTTAGTTATGAAGATATAGCCTACTTTTTCTTTGAAACTTGTTCATTTTTATCGTGTTCGTGCCCTTGCATTCATTCTTTCATCCGCATCAACACTACCGATTCACCTAAGAAGGAGGTCGAGAAGAGAAGGGTCAGCTACCCACCTTGAGTTTACTTCGGCGAGAGGACTTGTTGGCCGTGCTAGACGTCGCCTACGCGATTACCTGAAATCGCACAAGCAACCGATTAGAATACTGCATTATTCAAGGAGTTCGATAGGAAATACGAGTTTCAAATGCAAGCCATGAAAACCATCGAAAACATTCACGAAAGTGCATTCAGAAAATAAAGCCAAAACCAACGCAAGCGGCGTGAAAAGCAGAGCAACGAGAGGTCTCTCCCGACTCAGCCGCAGAGTCAATCCTCGAGGCATAACCCGCTGAATATGGGACTTGGTTCCGAAGAAGACATTCCATAACGAGGAATGAATCTTAATTCAACCGTTCCCGTTCGATCGACTCGGTCGATCCCGACCTATCGGTCCCGACCGAATCGATAGCGACAATGTTCCTTTTTCGCGCACCCTGCGGACCGAGTACGGGGCACGATGTAGGGACGGGGCACTACACCATAACCAACTAAGAAAAAGTTTCGTCCTCAAAACTTAAAATAGGACCTATCTCTACGAGAACAATGAAGGGAACTTTTCCTTCATTTCTGACTCAAGCTCCCACGTCGACTCTTCGACTGAATGGTTCCTCCAGAGGATGCGGACGAGGGGAATAGCATGGTTGCGAAGAAGTTTTTCCATGCACTCCAAGATTTGCACCGGCTCTTCGACATATGACAAGTCCGCCTTCAGGTCTAGCTTACCCAAATCCACAATATGGGTCGGATCATGCACATACTTCCTCAATTGCGATACATGGAAGACGTCATGTACCTCTGACAACGCAGGCGGCAAGGCGATTTGGTAAGCTACCGGGGCGACTCGCTTCAATATTTCGAACGGGCCAACAAATCTTGGGCTCAACTTTTCTTTCACAACGAACCGGGAAACTCTACGCATAGGCAACACCTTCAGGAATACATGGTCGCCTTCCGAGAACTCGAGAGGGCGTCGGTGCGTGTCGGTATAGCTTTTCTGTCAGCTTTCTGCTATCTTTAATCTCTCTCGTATTAACTTGACCTTCAGCACGGTCTACTCCACCAGCTCCGGACCAAGTATCTGTCGTTCCCCGACTTCATCCCAGTAAATGGGCGATCTGCACTTCCGACCGTACAAAGCTTCATACGGCGCCATTTGGATGCTGGACTGATAGCTGTTGTTGTATGCAGACTCGGCCAGCAGTAGATGGACGTTCCAACTTAACTTCAAGTCGATCGCACAGAGTCGTAACATGTCTTCGAGGATTTGGTTCACCCGCTCTGTTTGGCCATCAGTCTGAGGATGATAAGCTGAGCTGAACTTCAACTTGGTCCCCAGTGCTGAATGAAGACTACTCCAGAAGCGCGCTACGAACCGTCCATCCCGATCAGAGAAGATAGAAACTGGGACCCCGTGCAGCCGAACTATTTTATCAAGGTATATCTGAGCAAGGCGGTCGACGCTCCAAGTAACTTTGATGGCGATAAAGTACGCTGACTTAGTTAGTCGATCGACGATGACCCAGACAGCGTCGTTTCCCCACGGCGTCCTCGGTAAGCCAACAACGAAGTCCATAGTGATGTGATCCCATTTCCACTCTGGAATGGCAAGGTTCTGCATCTCCCCGCCTGGTCGCTGGTGCTCGGCTTTGACTTGCTGACAAGCCATACATTTTGACACAAAGAGCGCTACGTTCCTCTTCATGCCGTGCCACCAAAAGACAACGCGGAGATCCTTATACATCTTGGTGCTGCCAGGATGCAAAGAATATTTTGTATAGTGCGCCTCCGTCATTATCTCCTTTCTAAGTTCTGTGTTGTCCGGTACGTATAGCCGTCCCTTCACGCGCAGCACTCCCGACTCGTCTTCTGCAAAGTCGGACGCTTTTCCTGTCGATATCAGCTTCCGTATCTTCTCCAGGTAGGGGTCGTCCTTCTGTGCAGACTTGATCCTCTCCAGTAGGCTCGGTTCCACCCGCAGTTGTGCCAGTTTCACGTCTCTGAAACGAACTCGGAGCTCGATGCCCATTCCTTCCAAGTCACGCAGCAGTCGGTCGTTGATGCATAACGAAGCTAAGTACTTCTGGCTCAGCGCATCCGCTACCACATTTCCCTTGCCCGACGTGAACACATTTGACGCTAGTTCTAGGTCGTACGTGGGGTAGTTCTTCTCGTGCGGCTTCAACTGTCGGGAAGCAAAAGATATCACCTTATCGTGCTGTATGAGCACAAACCCCAAGCCCTGGCCAGAAGCATCGCTGAAGATTTGAAATCCCTCCGTCCCTTCAGGAAGAGCAAGTATCGGGGCCGAAACGAGCTGTTGTTTGAGCTTCTGGAAGGAAGCTTCACAGTCATCTGACCACTTGAATGCGACTCCTTTCTGGGTGAGGCGAGTCAACGGCGATACGATCTTCGCGAAGTCCTTCACGAAGCGTCGGTAGTATCCCGCCAAGCCTAGGAAGCTTCGAATTTCGCTAACTGATGCAGGCCGTTTCCAATCAGCAGCTGCCTCGACTTTTTTCGGATCGACTGCGATGTTCGTGGCGGAGATGATGTATCCAAGGAATGAGACGCTGTTCAGCCAGAACTCGTACTTGCTCATCTTTGCGTACAACTGATTTTCTCGAAGGGTTTGGAGTACTGTCTGCAGATGCTCTGCATGTTGCGCTCGATCCTTCGAGTAGACGAGGATGTCGTCGATGAAGACTACTACGAACTTGTCAACGAACGGACGGAACACTCGATTCATTAGATCCATGAAGACGGCAGGGGCGTTTGTCAGACCGAACGGCATTACCAAGAACTCGTAGTGGCCGTAACGAGTGCGAAAGGCAGACTTTGGCACGCCATCTGGCTTGGCTTTGAGTTGGCAAAACCGTTGTACCTTGGAACTGGTCGAACAAGTCGTCGATGCGGGGCAGGGGGTATTTGTTTCGGATGGTGGCTTTATTCAATTCTCGATTGTCGATGCAGAGTCGCATCGATCCATCCTTCTTCTTCACGAACAGCACGGGCGCACCCCACGGCGAGACACTCAGACGGATAAACCCTCTGTCGAGCAATTTCTGAAGTTGTGCCTTCAATTCTTTCAATTCTGCAGGGGCCATTCTGTACGGAGCCTTCGAGATCGACCGGATGTCGGGGAATGTGTCGATGGTGAACTATATTTCTCGATCGGGCGGCATACCGGGTAGCTCGTCCGGGAACACGTCTGGGAATTCTACCACAACGTCGGTCTGACCCACGTTTGTACCATCCTGTCGCATGTCTCGAACGGAAGCTAGATAGCCTTCACACCCGGAATGCAGCATCCGTCGAGCAGATATTGCGGAGATCACCATGCAGGTCGGTGATGCCTCACCACACGAGTAGCAGAATTCAGGCACTCCAGGCATGCAGAATGTGACCTTCTTTTCAGCGCAGTCTATGGTTGCGTTGCACGGCCCGAGCCAATCCATTCCCAGAATGATGTCAAAGTCCTTCATGTCTAGAACTATCACATCCAGACCGATCTTTTGACTGCCGATACAAATAATTCCGCCGGCGTAAGCTAAGTTTGTAAGAATTGGTGTGCCCAAAGGTGTGCTTACGCTAAGGTCGAGGTCTAATGATATTACAGGAAATTTGTGCTCGGCGGCAAAGTCCGTCGATATAAAACTATGTGAAGCGCCTGAATCAAATAACACACGAGCAGGCACATTATTGAATTTTAGTATACCTGACACTACTGTATCTGATGCCAGCGCTTCATCTCGAGTCATAGCGTAGACGCGGCCCTGAGTGTTGGGGCGTCGGTCTTGGTTGTTGGATTGAGTGGGCTGAGGAGGTCGAGGAACTGGGCCTCGATTTTGATGATTTAATTGTGGCAGCGCATCTTGTCGTTGTGGTCAGGAACGACAATCTTTAGCATAGTATCCCTTTTTCCTGTAAGAGTGACAGTCGATGTTCAGGGTACGGCACTCGCTGGCATCGTGTCCGATGTAATTACATTTTGTGCAACGAGACCTAGTACTTTGTCCTTGGTAGCCCCCGTTGTTCGGACGCTTTGTTGTGTGATTGTTGTCTCCCGTATAGCTAGGACGTTTGTGATTGGAGTGGCGCACAACGTTGTCAGTACCGGAAGGATGCAGTTTTTCAAGGCAGAGTGCGTGATTCAGAGCCTCGCCCACGGTCTTGTACTCCGGGACCCCGACATGCGCATCGATAGAGTGTCGCAGACCCACTTCGAACCGTCGCATGCGGCATACCTCTGTAGGCAGAAACGCACTAGCAAACTTTGACAACTTATTGAATTCTGCGACGTATTGCTCTACTGTCCGATTTCCCTGCCTCAACTGCATGAATTCATTCTCCTTCGCTTGACAAACGGCTGATGGAAGGTACTCAACTTCAAAGGCTTTGCGGAACGTGGCCTAAGAGATCAGTGCTGAGTTGTTGTCGCGTCGGATCGCTCGCTTAGGTACGGCCCACCAGTCGTGCGCGTTCAACCGTAGCTGAAGTTGTGCGCAGGCGACTTGCTTGGTTCTTCAATGCCGAGCAGCTCGAAGTGATCTTCCAGCTCTTCCAACCAGTCGATTGCCATGGAGGGACCCTCGGTACCGCTGAGGGAAGTGCGGCACGCCTTCTTGAATTCTGACACTTCAAAGTTGTACTTTTTCAGTGTCGCTGGTTGACGCTCGGGCTCCGTCATGTCGACTTCAATGGGTTGGATCGTCGGCCCGGTGGCAGTAGGTGCGGTGACGGTAGGCACCGTCGCAGAATTTCCGTTGGTCGCCATTATTTGGATGATCTTCTGCAGGGTACCCAGCTGCTTTTGTTGAAGTTTTGCGTGCGTATCGAAGCGAGCTTCGAACTGGGCCTGTCGTTCCTCTACCTGTTGATGCCGGTTCTCGGACTGGTTTCGCTGTGCCTCCATCATGTGCAGCATCCTTTCGATGGTATCGTTGGAAGGTCCGCCCCGCGAACGGCGAGAACTACTAGAGCCGCTAGAAGCGCTCTGCTCTCGCTCGGCCGTGGGTTCCGTCACTTCTGCGATACGAAGGAAACGCATCAGTCATAAAATATTACGAACTCGTTGTATGGAACAACTTATCTCATCGATGTGAGGTCAAAGGATGTAAAGCCGTGCTCTGATACCATTATGTCACGCCCCGATTTCGTAGAATCGATAATCGTCCCCCGGGCGTGATGCCGTACGAACCTAAGTTACGATCGCACAAGGCATAGTCATAAGGTTATCCGAAACACAACATCAAGTTAGAGTACGCAGAGAAATTGATTGACACATTTGAAATAGAAGTAAACTTTTTCATTGATAATAAAACTTTATTTATATTGACTTCATTTCATTCATTGCTGTGCGGGCTACAACATGACTCGACTTACAAAATAAACGCCGATGAGATAGTCGTTCCATACATTACACTCCTTTATACAAGCAAAAACCATTACACATTTCCACCTGCGATCGAGGGAAGCCGAGCCGCCATTGGTCTTCTTTTGTGCTGAATGCGGAGTCTTCAAAAGGAAATCAGAAACAAGCCTTTACACGGACGAGGCTTCAAAAGTGTCCATGCCGCCTTGAGATTTAAGTGGCACGCCCTTCGGGATTCGAGGTACCTGCGTGGAGAGCGAGGATCAGTACATTACACTTTGTACTGGTGCGTGGCAAATTTAAGTTCCAAGCTCTCATTTGGTTGAAGAGTTTATACGACTTAGTTCATGAATGTTTCTAACCATCCTAATGAATTTTAAGCGAGCAATGACAAGCAACATAATTTACGTCAAAACTTACCCCCGGCGGACCGCGTCGCGCCTTTGAGACTTACCATGTTCTTTCCTGTTAGTTGTTATCATTTCGTATGCAATTTATGTTCATGAAGGTCACTGGCACCACAAGCCATTTTGGACTATAGCTGGGTTAGACGGCGACCCTTTCAGCGCAGGTAGCGAGCCCCGCTGCAAGTTCTCCCGGCTAACCATATTTTTGCTTTCGTCGAGCACAGCTATCTTTTGCTTCCTCCTAGGCCGAAACGATCCCGTGTCTCGGGGTATCGCTCGAGGAAGCCGTTCCTCGTGCACGAGTTGTCCAATGACCGTGCAAAGACAATTCTTTTTAGTTATAAAGATATAGCCTACTTTCTCTTTAAAACTTGTTCATTTTTATCGTGTTCATGCCCTTGCATTCATTCTTTCATCCGTATCAACACTATCGATTCACCTAAGAAGGGGGTCGAGAAGAGAAGGGTCAGCCACTCACCTTGAGTTTACTTCGACGAGAGGACTTGTTGGCCGCGCTAGACGTCGCCTACGCGATTACCTGAAATTGCACAAGCAACCGATTAGAACACTGCATTATTCAAGGAGTTTGATAGGAAATGTGAGTTCGAAATGCAAGCCATGAAAACCATCGAAAACATTCACGAAAGCGCATTCAGAAAATAAAGCCAAAACCAACGCAAGCGGCGTGAAAAGCCGAGCAACGAGAGGTCTCTCCCGACTCATCGGCAGATTCAATCCTCGAGGCGCAACCCGCTGAATATGGGACTTGGTTCCGAAGAAGACATTCCATAACGAGGAATGAATCTTAATTCAACCGTTCCCATTCGATCGATTTGGTCGATCCCGACCTATCGGTCCCGATCGAATCGATAGCGACAGTGTTCCTTTCTCGCGCACCCCGCGGACCGAGTACGGGGCACGATGTAGGGACGTGGCACTACACATACCGTCCTGCCACACCTCATCACCCGACCCCACCAGTTAGAGCCCCGGGACCCCGGCAGCAGAAAGGAGGTGTGTGTTCATTCTGTAGGAGGCCAGGGCATGACTTTGCCATCTGTAGGAAGAGGTTGGCGCAGTGTTTAGCTTGTGGGTCTACCACCCATCATTTTCGGGACTGTCCAGTAGCAAGGGTACCAGGTGCCGGACCACCGTCTAGAGGACCGCCACTTCCGACTCAGCAGCAGGGGTTTGGGCAACATCTGCAGCAGCAAAAGGGACTCCAGGGGAAGGCTTATAGCCTAGCTTTTGAGCCGGAGCTGAAGCAGGTTTCGGAGCCTGATTTTTTGGCTGACGTCATCACAGGTCATGTTTATTTGCATATTTTTCTAGCTCTATGCTTGTTTGATTTCGGTGCATAACATAGCTTCCTGTCATTAGAGTTTTTGCATAAATACCACTTAGTAGCTATACCTACCGAGGAGATGAGTAGAGTAATGACGGGTAGCGGACCAGTGCCCATTAGAGCTATCTATAGATGCTCTATTACTATAGCTGGAAGAGAGTTTAGGGGACGATTCTTTGTGATGCCACTCCCCGGGTATGATATCATATTGGGGATGGACTGGCTTGGCTATGCCCTTGCAGCTATAGACTGTCAGGAGGGTAGTATTCTGTTCAGTCCCCCAGGTATGGCACCATTCAGTGTCAGAAGGATAGGACCGGAGATCAGCCTAGAGCCGAACTGTTGTGCGACAGTTGGGGAGTTAGTACTGCCACAACCTATCATTAGGGAGTTTATGGATGTATTCCCAGAGGATCTTCCTGGACTTCTGCCTGACAGAGATGTGGAGTTCACTATAGATTTAGTACCGGGTTCATCACCAGTATCCCGGGCTTGCTATAGAGTGAACCCCAAGGAGGCCGTAGAGATGAAGGAGCAGATTGATGACCAATTGAAAAAGGGTTTCATTCAATCTATTGCTTCTCCATGGGGAGCGCTAGTGCTTTTTGTGCCGAAGAAGGATGGTATAGTCCGGTTGTGCATTGACAACCAGGCGTTGAATACCATCACCATTAAGAACAAATATCCTCTGCCCAGGATAGATGATTTGTTCGACCAGTTGAGCGGGGCGAAGGTATTTTCCAGGATAGATTTGAGATCCGGTTACCACCAGGTAAAAGTCAAGGCTACAGACATCCAGAAGACGACGTTCAACACAAAGTACAGACAGCACGAGTTTTTGGTGATGTCATTTGGTCACACAAATGTGCCAGCTGTCTTTATGAACTTGATGAATAAGACATTTCACCAGTATCTGGATAAGTTCGTCGTAGTATTTATCGACGACATCCTGATATACTCGAAGACGCCGGAGGAGCACGCAGAGCACTTGCGGATAGTTTTGGAGATTCTGAGGCAGGAGGGGTTGTATGCCAAATTGTCGAAGTGCGAGTTCTTTTTGGACCGAGTGGAGTTTCTCGATCTTGTAGTTACTGGAGAGGAAATCTCGGTGGATCCCAGGAAGATTGCTGCCGTTGAGACATAGAAGGCTCCGACGTCAGTTTCAGAGATCAGGAGCTTTCTGGGTTTAGCCGGCTATTATAGGAAGTTCATCCAGGACTTTGCTAGGATAGCTGAACCCATGACAAAACTGACGCGGAAGGATGCAGATTACATATGGTCAGAGGACTGCCAGGCAGCATTTGAGGAGCTAAAGAGGAGGCTGACGACCGCTCCAGTTCTGACATTACCTTCAGGATCTGGAGGTTTTACCATATACAGCGATGCTTCGGAAAAGGGGCTAGGATGTGTCCTACAGCAGCATAGAAAAGTGATTGCTTATGCATCTAGGCAATTACGGACTCATGAGCAGAACTATCCTACCCACGACCTAGAGTTAGCTGCGGTGATCTTTGCACTCAAGTTGTGGAAACACTACTTATACGGAGAGCTTGTGGAAATCTTTACTGACCACAAGAGCTTGAAGTATGTGTTCACGCAGAAAGAGCTGAACATAAAACAAAGACGATGGTTGGAGTTGATGAAGGACTTCGACATCGATTTACAGTATCACCCCGGAAAGGCAAATATGGTGGCGTATGCGCTGAGCAGGCATCTGATGGCATGGTATCTGATGATAGATCGGCATTTGCGGGAAGATCTGGAGAAGCTCGGTATCGAGATGGTTCGACCAGGATCAGTGATACAGATGATGGCGCTTGACATTCAGTCAGGTTTGATGGAGCAGATCAAGGAGGTATGGTCTACAGATGGAAGCCTTCACAGATTTCGAGCCCAGGCTTTAGCTGGATTGCTGGATGACTTCACCGTAGAAGAGGATGGATCCTTGAGGCATGACAGCCGATTATGCGTGCCGAAGGGAGAACTGATAGAGGCAGTCTTATAGGAGGCACACCGATCTCGATATTCTATTCACCCTGGTGCTAACAAGATGTACTGTGACTTACGAAAATATCTTTTATGGCATGGGATGAAGAGAGATGTATCACGCTTCATTTCGAGATGCCTAGTTTGCCAGCAGGTCAAGACGGAGCGTCAGAGGCCAGCTGGTCTATTGCAGCCGTTACCCATTCTCGAGTGGAAGTGGGAACATATTACGATGGACTTCATCTCAGGGCTTCCTCGTTTCCAAGGAGGGAAGGATGCCATTTGGGTCATCGTGGACAGACTGACGAAGTGTGCGCACTTTATACCCTTCAAGGTGGGGCTTTCCACCGAGAAGTTGGCAGAGCTATACATGCATCAGATAGTTTGCTTACATGGATTGCCAGTGAGCATCGTGTCAGACTGAGATAGCAGATTCACGTCCCACTATTGGAGGGGCTTGTAGGAGGAGTTGGGCAGTCGGCTCAAGTTCAGCACAGCGTACCACCCGTAGACAGATGGGCAGTCCAAGAGGACGATACAGACGCTAGAGGACATGCTGAGGACTTGTGTGCTGGACTTTGGCGGATCATAGGAGAGCCATCTATACTTGGTAGAGTTTTAATACAACAACAGCTACCAAGCCAGCATCAGTATGTCTCCTTTCGAGGCACTATATGGACGACGATGCCGTACACCGCTCTTTTGGGATGATATTGGGGACAAAGTTATGCTTAGGCCATAGATGATCACGGATGCAGCAGAAAAGGTCGAGATGATCAAAGACAGGCTCAGAGTCGCTCAGGATAGACAGAAATACTGGGCCGATGCTAGTCGCAGATCGATAGAGTTCGCTGACGGAGATATGCTGCTAGTGAAGATATCACCTACTAGAGGGACGATCCGGTTCGGACGAGGAGGCAAGTTGAGCCCATATACATCGGGCCGTTCGAGATACTTGGCAGGATCAGAGAGGTAGCTTACAGGGTTGCACTTCCACCCAACCTAGCAGGAGTTCACGATGTCTTTCATGTGTCTCAGCTGAGAAGATACGTTTCGGACCCCAGCCATGTGCTAGATCATTCAGAGTTAGAGATCGGACCGAGCCTTGCAGTCACTGAGTAGCCAGTGGAGATATTAGACAGTAAGGAGAAGAGGCTGAGGAACAAAGTCATACCCTTAGTACGAGTATCTTGGAGCCGTCACTCTCCGGGTGAATCTACTTGGGAGAGGGAGTCGGACATGAGGGAGAGATATCCTTACTTGTTCGACCCAACAGCCGCGAGGGAACCACCCGTTCCCGCTTGATACCTTAGAGGTTAGTCTTAATAATAGCCTTAGTCATTCTTTGCATTGCTTGTTATATTAGAATGTTTGTAGAGTCTTCTATCTTTGTGAATTTTGAGGACGAAATTTTTCAAGGAAAAAAGATTTGTAAGCCCCTAGATTTCAAAATAGTATTTTTATAATCTTAAATAGCATTTATATATTTAAAATAAATTAATATAATTATTAAAAAAAATTTTAGAATTTTTAAATGATTTTTAATTAATTTTAAGGCAAAATATATTATTTTGTAAATATTTAAATTGTTTTAATATCGAATTCCAATTTGTTGATTTGTTTTAATAGTGATTTGCAAATATATGATTTGTTTTAATTGCGGTTTACAAATTGTATTTGTAAACCGATAGGAGTGGGGTTATTTTGCAAAGCTCCAAACTTTGGGGGCCTTGCTGCAAACCTACCATCGCCCCCCCACGTTCTTTCTCTCTCCTTCACGACCGACCGACGACCGGGCTGACCACAGCCCCGACAACCCGGCCGACCTAACCCCCTTTTCGACCGCCCTACTTCCCTATAAAAGCCCCCAACCCCCAAGCCCTAACCCTAGACACCCCAACGACCACCACAGCCGTCCTAGCCACCACCATCGACCCGTCTTCTCCGACCAGCCTCGCCGGAGATCGCCTTTGCCCAGCCCGACGCCTATAGCTCACTTCGACCGCCCCAACCACCGCCATCCTGTTCGCCTCGCCAAGACGAACCCAGCGCCACCCTTCGTCGCCGACCACGACGACTCCACCGCCCTACAGCAGCGTCGTAACTCGACTCAAAGTCGGACACGTACGTGTCACCTCACTTTTTCTTCTCCGATTTGACTCGTCTTCACCTATGTGACTCGCCGAGTCTCGACGAGTCTAGTGGTAAGGTTGGACATGGCTAGTTCGAGTCGTGCGTGTCGTGCCCGACCCGGACACTGGACTCGACCGTTCTTCGTGTCCTTAACTGTTAGGACACGAAGAATAGGTTATTGGGCTATTAGGTTTAGTTTTGGGCTGTCGGGTTAAAACCCATTAACCTAAAACCCATAATAAAACTAACCCTAACCCTATCTCTAACAACTGTCTCAAGCTGACCCCCCTGGCTAGCCCGAGCGCGTTAAACCCGCACATCTTTCCCCCTGGCCGAGTTCGAGCCCCCCTTTCCTTTCTTTTTTTGTTTTGTTTTGTTTTGTTTTATTTTTTTATATATATGAATATATGTATATATAAAAAATGTATTTATATATATGTATATATGTATATGTATTTATATATTATTATATATACTGTTATATTTATATATATATATTGTATTTATATATATAAATATATTTATATTTAGTATTTTATATATATGTACATTTATTGTATATATATATATATATATATATATATATATATATATATATATATATATATATATATATATAATATATATATATATATATATATATATATATCCATTATATATATATATATATATATATATATATATATATATATATATATATATATATATATATATATATTTTATATATATATATATATATATATATATATATATAATGGATATATATATATATATATATATATATATATATATATATATATATATATATATCCATTATATATATATATATAAAATATATATATATATATATATATATATATATATATATATATATATATATATATATATATAATGGATATATATAATGGATATATATATATATATATATATATATATATATATATATATATATATATATATATATATATATATATATATATATATATATATATATATATATATACAATAAATGTACATATATATAAAATACTAAATATAAATATATTTATATATATAAATACAATATATATATATAAATATAACAGTATATATAATAATATATAAATACATATACATATATACATATATATAAATATATTTTTTATATATACATAAAATATATATATTTTATATATATATATATATATATATATATATATATATATATATATATATATATATATATATATATTTATGTATATATACAATTATATTTGTTATATAATTATGTATATATTTTCAAATAGAATTTTGGTGCAAAATATTATTATGTATAATTTCACAAGTTATTTTATTATATAATTTTATAAGTTGTATATTTTGCCACTTTAAAATATATTTATATACATATTTAAATTTCTGTATTTTATAAATTATGACCAATTGATGTCCAAACCTAGCATGGGTTTTTGGGCCCAATTGTGTCTAATACATTCAGATTCTGTACAAGTCATATTGGACTTGATTCATGGCTTTGGGTCCCGTATCTGGACTTTGGTTCAATTTCGAATATGTGGACAAAATAGTAAATAATTAATTAATTATTTTCCAGAAACTGTTACTTGCTGTTTTTGAGTTTTTATATATATTTTGCATGCTGTAAAAATCTGGAAAAAATTGTATTTAAATACTATGTTAATTTAGGTAATTTACTATAATTTCTCCAGCATTTAATAAGTACTTTTTGCATTTTATAAAAATAGGAAAACAGAACTCATTTTCAGGATACCTATGTTTGCTGATTTTTAATAAATATCTATGAGGGTTTATAAATTCCAGACAAATTAGTATAAATTTTTATAATTAATAAAGATCATTGTGCTACTTTATTTTATATAAAATTGACCTTTTTGTCTATCTCAAAAATTATTGGAATACAGTGTACAGTTTGATTTATTTATTGAATAGTTACGACTTACAATAATTTGGGTTGTTTTGAGTTATTATAGTATTGGACCTCACCCCACACTAGTGTAAAGGCCGTAGAAAGTTAGTTTGGGTATTGTGTCATCCCACATTGGTCTCCTATGCTAAAGTCACCATTTGGCTAGGTGTCCAGTGAGAAAGTCGTATCGCACAACTAGTGTCTTAGTGTTTAACTTAGTATAAAAACTAAGTTTATGTATTATTTCTACAGTGACGAGTCACCAAACATCTATAGCATTTCTATCACTGCTTTGCTTTTCTAAAGGTAAGTACCTCTACAAACTTTACATACTATTACATCAATGAACTGTGATCCAACCATCTTAAATGCTGATCCTTGGGGTAGCAAGTTAAATCTTCACATGTTGTATTATTTTCAGTCCCTGCCCTGCTTAGGACAGTTTTTATATCTCTCATATGTTTAGAATCTGGGTTATGGGAAAACTGATAGTTGAGTACGTGATCATGCCTCCTTTATCGTACCGAGCAAAGTTTTATTTTACATGTTACTGCGCCGTAGGCCTTTATCTTAAAGCTGTATTTGTGCGTATGTACATCTATCGCCTTTACACTTGTATGGTAGTACATTTCATCATGTGCCCCTGCATATTATACACCTATTGACGATCACGTACCTGCTACAGTTTTAAATATTACATATGCATCTATCTCTATGATATATGTGTCCTTGCCATGATAGATTATGATATGACATGATTCCTGTTCATTACTCTCTTGTTCATTTCATGTTTCATATTTTTAGTTTTCTAGAATCAGTACTTGCTCCCGTCCTAACAGGATAACGTTGTAGGTATACTTACTGAGGAGGAGTTGCTTTGTGATTCTTATTATGGAGTTGCTGTCGAGGACCAGGCTTTATCTTACGAGGATGTACCGGTGGGAAAACTCGTCTAGTTGTCTATTTACTTTGGACTTTTGAGAGTAGTCATGTATTAGACTATTTATTTTGTGACTGGACCTGTATCCAGCTTTACATTTTGGACTTGTACTTGGAACTTATTTATATACGAGTCGACTTTTGTGTTTTGGAACATTTTTGACTCTTTATTACATATAGAACTGTTCGCACACTTTAGTCTTATCTTGTTATCTTTAGAACAGCTTACTACGCTTTATCCCAAGCATAGGCTGGACATGACTCGGCCCGGCCCAACAATTTGGGTAGCGGATCATGATACTTCTCCCTCCTATCAAGGATCTCCACTGGCTGCTTCTCGTAGGTCAAGCTCGGACCCACCTCTAGCTCTGAATAGTCCACCACATGGCTCGGATCTGGAATGAAGAGTCGGAGCTAGGATACATGAAAATATTGTGCACTCCTTCCAAGCTGACTGGAAGCGCTAGTCGATATGCCACCTCGCCAATCCGCACAATCACGTCGAAGGGCCCGATGTACCTCGGACTGAGTTTTCCGCCTCTACCAAATCGAATGACGTCTCTGGTCGACGAGATCTTCAGGAACACTCTATCCCTAACTGCGAACTCCAGTGGCCGTCTGCTGCTGTCTGCCTAGTGCTTCTGTCGATCCTGTGCAACTCTAAGACGATCTCTGATCAATCTGATCTTCTCGGCCGAATCTACCACCGTCTTTGGCCCAAGCAAAGCCCTCTCACCAATATCGTCCCAAGATAAAGATTTACGACATCTCCGTCCATACAGTACCTCAAACTAGGGGTGTGCATCGGTCGGCGGTCGACCTATTTGGTCCAAACCGAAGTCGAACCGAAGTTAATCGGTTTAAAAATAAACAAAATCGAACCAAACCAACCAAATGGTCGGTTCGGTTTTAAAACCGATCGACTTGGTTCGGTTTGGATCGGTTCGACTTAGTCGATTTTGATCACATAAAAAAATGGGACAGTATGTTTTTTTCTTTTGTGAAACCTCAGTCAACTTCTACTTTGCAATATGAAATACAATTCAGTAGCTTCAATTCAACTTGCACTTTTCAGGTGAAGAAAAATGTCAATTATACATAAAAAAATCATATACATTCAACCAAAAGTTCCTTTCATGTGCACATGAACAATTAGAAAAGAATAGGAGCCGCCAGCACTCCTCTTTGAGACTAGAGAGAGAGAGAGAGAGAGAGAGAGAGAGAGCTCTTTCAACTTTAACTTGAAAAATGGTTGTGATGTGAATAAATGAACCAAACCAGTATAACACAACCCAATGAGCCCATACCCAACCGGCCAACCCTAATTATTTAACAAGGATTTGGTTCGGTTTAGACGATTTTTGGCATAACCAAATCGTGAACCGAACCGAACCGGTCGGTTTTGAAAAAATTGAAGCCGAACCAAACCAACCGAACCATCGGTTCGGTTTGGCTTGGTTCGATTTGGTCGGTTTGACTTAATTGTGCACAGCCCTACCTCGAACGGGGTCATCTCGATGCTAGCCTGATAACTGTTGTTATAGGCAAACTCTACAAGGTACAAGTGATCCTCCCACGAACCACCGAAGTCGAGTGCGCAAACTCGCAGCATGTCCTCCAATGTCTGGATGGTCCTCTCGGACTGTCCGTCTGTCTGTGGATGGTAGGCGGTACTGAACTTCAACTGTGAACCCAAGCTCAGCTGTAGACTCCTCCAGAAGTGTGATGTGAAGCGGCTGTCCCTGTCTGAAATGATACGAACCAGCACTCCGTGGATCTGCACAATCTGCCGCATGTAGAGGTCTACAAGCTTCTCGGTCGACAGCCCCACCTTGAATGGAAAGAAGTAAGTGGATTTCATCAGTCTGTCCACGATAACCACCTAAGTCCATGATGATGTGTTCCCACTTCCACTCCGAAATAGGTAAAGGCTGGAGTAATCCTGCTGGTCTCTGGCGTTCCGCCTTGACTTGCTGGCACACAAGGCATCTGGAAATAAATCTGGCAACCTCTCGTTTTATCCCAAACCACCAAACATACTCCTGCAGATCCCTATACATCTTGGTAGATCCAGGATGAATAGAATACTACGACTGGTGGGCCTCCTACATAACCTCCTCTCTCAAATCCTTGGGCACATACAACTGGTTTTCGTGCCTTAGGGATCCATCATCTGCAATAGTGAAGTCGTCGAGCAATCCCGCCTCTGCCTGACCTCTGAAACATCGGAGTCCCTCATCTAGAAACTAGGCCTACATGATCTTCTCTAACAATCCTGACTGTATCTGCATGTGCATCAGCTGTCCTCCAACTCCTGGAAGAACAATCTCGATCCTCAGACTCTCAATATCCTCTAGAAGATGCCGGTCCATGGTGAGAAACATAGTAACAGGATATCGACTGAGAGCATCTGCTACCACATTCGCCTTTCCAGGGTGGTATTGCAGATTTATGTCGAAATCCTTCATGAGTTCCAGCCATCTACGCTGTCTCATATTCAGTTCCTTCTGAGTGAAAATATACTTCAGGCTTTTATGGTCCGTGAAGATGTCCACTCTCTCTCCATACAAGTAGTGCTTCCATAGTTTCAAAGCAAAAATGACTACTGCAAGCTCCAAGGCAAGTGTAGGGTAATTCTTCTCATGAGGCCTTAACTGTCTAGAAGCATTAGCAATGACCCTCTTATTCTGCTCAAGCACACATCCCAAGCCCTTTCCTGATGCATCGCTGTAGATGACGAATCCTTCCGATCCTGATGGCAAAGCTAGAACTGGCGCTGTAGTGAGTCTTCTCTTTAATTCTTCAAATACTGATTGGCAGGTGTTGCTCCAGATGAACTCCTCGTCCTTTCGCATAAGCTTCGTCATTGGCTCTGCTATCTTGACAAAATCTTTTACGAACTTCCGGTAGTATCCTGCTAGCCCCAGAAAACTACAAATCTCAGCTACTGACTTGGGAGGTGCCCATGCTTCTACAGCTTCAATCTTCTTGGTATCTATAGAAATCCCTTCTCCAGTCACCACATGCCCCAAGAACTCCACTCTGTCCAAGAAGAACTCGTACTTCGAGAGCTTCCCGTACAGATTTTCCTTCCGTAAAATCTTTAAAATAATCCGCAGGTGCTCCACATGCTCTTCCTCAGTCTTCGAATAGATCAGAATGTCGTCAATGAAGACCACGACAAACTTGTCCAAATACTTGTGGTAAATTTTATTCATCAAGTTCATAAACACTGCTGGGGCATTGGTGAGTCCGAACGACATCACCAAGAATTCATACTGGCCGTAGCGGGTATTGAAAGCTGTCTTCGAAATATCCTGCTCACGAACCTTCATCTGATGATACCCTGACCGAAGGTCCATCTTGGAAAAGACCTTTGCTCCACTAAGCTGGTCAAACAGCTCATCAATCCGTGGCAGAGGGTATTTATTCTTGATGGTGATGTTATTGAGTGCACGGTAATCGATACAAATCCTCACAGTCCCATCCTTCTTCGGCACGAAGAGTACCGGTGCTCCCCGTGGTGAAGCACTGGACCGAATAAAACCCTTGCCTTCCAACTCATCTATCTGGGGCTTTAACTCTGCAGCTTCCTTCGGGTTGATCATGTAGCAATGCTGGTACCTCGGTGCTGATCCGGGCACTAAGTCAATGCTGAACTCTATATCTTGATCTAGCGGTAATCCTGACAACTCCTCGGGGAAGACGTCAAGAAACTCCGTAATCAGCGGGTACGGTATCTTCTGGTCTTCTACAACTGCTCCGAAGTAGACTCCCTCTGGCCTCTCTGCAATCCGTCTGCTGATCTCGAACGGTGGAACTCCAGGCGGGCTGAAAATCACCTTCGTTTCATGGCAGTCTATTACAACAAACTGCTCACTCGTCCAGTCGATGCCGAGGACTATATCAAATTCAGGCAATGGCATCACTAGAAGTCGGCCCCTAAGCTCCCTTCCAGCTATAGTGATAGGACAATCCACCATCTCACGAACTGGCACTACCCCTCCTCCTGTCATAATCTGACAGTTCCTCCTAGTGGGCTTAGGTGTGAAACCGTGTCTATGCAGAAACTCATATGATACAAAGCTATGCATGGCTCCAGAATCAAATAATATAATAGAAGGAAATGAATATAAAAGGATAGAACCTTTGATCACATCTGGAACTGCCTCATCCTCCTCAACTATGGCCATGACATAAGCACGTCCTTGCTGGGGTGGTCCCCTCTGTTGCTGGTGCTATGTAAAATGCTGCTGCTGAGTAAGTAAAGCTTGAACCCTCTATGGTGCAGCTGGTAGAGCTCTGGGGGGTACAGGTGGTGGTCCTCCAGCTCCTCGAGGTCCTCCTGTCAGTCGAGCTGCAGCCTGTGGGCAGTCCCTCATCTGATGTGCGTCTGATCCACAAAATAAGCAGAGACCGAGCCTCTTGCGGCACTCGTTGAAGCTGTATCCTGGCCGGAAACAGAATGCACAAGTAGCTGCCTGCTACTGTCTCTGTGGCTGATTTGCATGGACTCTGGCTGGACGGTGATGCTGCTGTGCCGGCTACTATAGCCTAGCCTGAATCTGAGTCTGTGTCCTCTTTGTCGGTGCCTGGTAGCTGCTGCTGCCGATGTTCCGGTCCCTCTTCAGCTTCGAATCCGCCTCTTTCTCCACAGCCTAAGCAATCTTGAGGATATTCGCGTACGTCGTCGCCTGACTAATCGCCATTGCGTGCCACAGCTCTCTGGTGTGGCCCTTCTTGAATCTCCAAGCTCTATCCTCTGGTGCTCTGACTAGGTTCTCCGCGAACCTGCTGAGTCGGGTGAATTCTGATGTGTACTCCGCCACTGTCATGGTCCCCTGCTGCAACGTCTCGAACTGCATCCGAAGCTTATCTCGCTCCACATCGAAGAAAAGCTTATCATTGAACAGAGTTTTGAAATCTGCCCAAGAAACCTGGTGCTCAGCTAACTAGGGCTCCTCCCGTTACCAAGCTCTGGCCAGATCAAAAACTTACATACTCGTAACTTCCACCTTCAGGTCATCCGGGATCCTCGCCATCTTCAGCATCCTCTCTGTATTTTTCAGCCACTCATCAGCATAAACAATCCCCTCGTGGCCCTAGAAATCCATCGGGCAAAGGTTCTGGTAGTCCCTGGCAGTCCCCGGTCTCGGTGCTGCTGGTGCTGGAGGTGCTACCGGTGCTGGTGCTGTCGGCTCTCTGGTCCTGAGAGCATAAACGACTATCGCCCGAAACAGTGCGGCCTGGTGGTTCTGGGCCTCCATGAACTGCTGGAACATAGCAATCACCTGAGTGCCGTCGAAAGTCATCGTCGGGGGTAGCAGAGGAAAGATAGGAGGCAGTGGCAGAAGCTGCTCTAGCGGAACGTCTGGTGCAGACTATCCTGAACTGCCTGTAACTCCAGGCTGATCTGTGGTCTTTCTCGTAGTAACCATCCTGCAGCAAAAAAAAACTTCGTGATTGATAAAAACCTAACCTACAGGTAAATATAAATGTTTATATAATATCCATATATACCCGATGTACTCGATTTCCTATGCTGTGATTCAAGTTTTCCTAGTTTAAATCAAGTCCCCCAATAGTACTCTAATACATAGGTACTATTAGGATTGACCTGCATGGGCCACCACTAAAAATATGTCACGACCCGCTCCCGAATAATCGGACACGAGTCGGACACGCCCAGCCTTCATCTTTGGACACGATGAAGTAAGTTGTACAAATTTAGGGAAATCTAACCAGATAAACAGGAATAAGTACAAAACACAGCATCTATAAACGAATCCTAGAATCAAGTACAAGTTTAAAAGTTATTACATTTCCAGCATATGAAAATTAAAGTCTGATAGTCTCAAAATACAAAGGAACAGAGACTACTAATGGGTAAAGTGCTCGGCTTCCTCAGCCTCTAAGTCCAGCGCAACTCCAGATGGCTCTACTGCATCTACAGGCTCTCGGCCATAATATGTGTCACATAAAGCCTCCATCTCACCTGCAACATATCCTAGTCAGGAGCGGAGCAAAATACAGTTCTAGGTAATGAACAAGAACATCATGATATGAAAATAAGTACAGGAGAACACGAATATGAAATACAGGAAATGAACATGGAAGTACAGGAAGTAAGTACAGGAAATAAAGTACAGGAATGTAACTATGAACCTGAGGTACAAGACATGACAAGTGCACAATGTTTAAATACAACTAGCCTATGTGACCGGCTGGAGCGAGTACAGGAATATGTAAAGGAGTACATGAATATCGTTACGGCTTAGACCCGCGTGCACGATACGAGGCCTAAGCTATCTACATGAATGTAGTAACCAGGGTTTGGTCACATAGCTAGTGTATTTCCCAACCCGACACAAGTAAGTACAAGAACAGGAAATAAAAGGATACAAGATATCGTGCCATGATGTGTCAAAAGAAAGGTACAAGATATGTAAATGCACAAGACCATAAAAAAGTACGTGCCTTGCTCCGGGAAGGTACAGGTAATCAGTGGAGTTGGATGTCCTCCTGATTTATTAAGTACAAGTTGGTTAATATCTAAATAAGTTCTAATTTACTTATCAAGTACTCTAATATAATTGGAATACACTAGTGATTCTAAGATTAAACTATTTATTTCCTTTATCAATTTAGTACACTAAATTACTCTCAACCCACTCTATGGTAATCCACACAATATCCCATACTTCAAAGAAAAGTTGGCATTAATTCATACAAAATTAGGGTGCATGCTAATTTAATATAATCGATAAGTTTTCTATACTAGTGTCTATTCCTATACACAAATGACTTCAATTGAAAACCGGGTCTCCCTTACTCTCAGTTCTAGTTTGTACTGAGACTAAAATTCTCAGGTTCAATCGAAAACTTAACTGAGATCATCATAGTCCTAATCCTACCTTTATCATATGTTCAACCCACTGTCAGATTTTAGATGAGTTCAAATATACAAAACATTCAGTTAAGGTATTTAGAAACCAACAGCTTACTGTCATATCCAGGTAAAACATCTACATCCAATTTTAAAACAAAAGGCCAATAGCCCACTGCTCAACAGGGTGTCTTTGAACAGTTAACAGTTATCTACATCATGCAACTGAGAATTCAAAGGAAACAGAATTCTTCAAAACTGGTTTACAGTTCAATACCCAGCTATAAGTAACCCCAAGCCATAAAATCGAAGGGCAACAATGTGAAGAAAACTGTAAAGACAAAAAGGACATTGATACCAATAGATCGATAAGACTGTTGTTACCAGCACCAACTGTCACAGAGATCCCATCTATATTTAGTTAGACATCCTAATCTCCAACTCTAATGCATCATTTAACAACCTACTAGCTGTCATACTTAGCTACACATTGGAAGTTAAATCCCAAACTGAAACATATCAAATTTAATCCCTAAAATCAAATTAGAAACTAAGCTTCCAAATCCAGTGTCTCATCTCAGTGACGGGTTTACTAACCATTTATACGATACTCTTTGAGTCATTCCTAGGTTTCCCCCAAGTAGAATTTGAGACATATCTGAATGACTGATGCCTAGAAAGAATGATGAATTGATTAACAACTTGTTTTCCTCACAGTTGAAGAATTGCAGGTTGCTAAAATAGGGTCCAGGAATACAGCCCAAATCTGATATTGGGTTCAGCCTTCGAATCAGGACATCAACTCAGTCCAAACATTCCTCTCTCCAATACATCAAACAAAACAGAATTCACAATATAAACTGTTAACAAGCAGGGATTCGAACAAAGCACGATCACCCTCTCATTCTCAGGTTTACCTGACATTTAGGTGACACACTTGAATATCATTTAAAACTAGAATCCCATACTTATAGACATCCTGTTCAAAATGAAACCCAAATGGAACCTGAATTTCAGGATTACAAATGATAAACTTAATCATAGATATGAGTTTCCAATTTTTTACAGATACAATCAAAAGATTTCCTCATTTCCCATTTATATTTACAGACTGAAAAGTAAGTAGGTTTGGATTTAAAATAGGAATTGGATACCAATTACAATCCTATTCAACACATGCATTATGATATCAAAAACTGAGTTTTAAATTACTTCGAATCAGCAGCTTAGTCAATATTGATATAATCTCCAGATTTTACTCCACAGAAAACTAAAATTGATCCTAGATAAGTTATGCATTAAATCTTATGGTAAACAACTACTCGTGCCATTGCTCTACAGGTTACCAGCATCTACTTCAAGATTAGTTCAGGGATTACCTGAAATATGAGTCTCTAAACTAGACACGAGCTGACACGTCGATTGAATCCAAAAATATACTTCAATATGATCCTGATCAACTGCGGATTAATGTATAAAATGATTTGATCAGATCCAAACGAAATCCAAAGATCAAACAACACCATCACTCGAACAATCAAGGAACAAACCAAACTCCTATGTCAAAAGGACTTGAACAAGACTTACCTCAATGTTTCTAGGAAGACATTAATATCGAGCAACTGATCACCAATTGATGACTCCTAATTTAACAAATTACAAGGAACAATTGATTTCCAGAGGAGGTCAATTCACACTAATTCAGGGAATTTGAATGATTAACAGTTCAAGCCTTCATATCAAAATAATTAGATCGTATCTTACCTCTCCTGAATTTCGAAGGTGAGGAACCGATCGATCAAGTGTTCGAATGATAACACCCGGATCTAAAATTTATCAAAACAGACTCAATCCCCAAATTCATAACAATTTAGAAGAAAATTATTCACTCACCTAGATCTGCTGAATCGAAGACAATCTTCCAGAGTTCATCGAAATCCCAAGAACGAAGAGTTGATCGACCGATTCTCAAGAGAAAAGCTGAATTACTAATTTCTAATAACCTAATATTTAGGTCTGAAACAAAACTACTCGATGCTCACCTGCCGTTGCTGTTGATCTGGTGAAGAGGAGAGGACCAACTCACTGTCTTCTTGCTCCCATGAAGGCTTCTGCCATTTCTGCCATTGTCGTTCAGAGAGGATGAAATTGATGAGGAAAGAGGAATGGTTAGGAAGAAGAATTGGTTGCTTTAAGTAGAACAGTAATTCGAAAGTGGGGGAAAATTTGGAGGGAATTTGAAAAGAGGAAGAGTTTGTTAGAAGCACATGGGTGAAGAAATGGGAGTTCGAGCAGTGATGGCCGTTGGAGAAGTTGAAATCAACTTCCTCCTCCTGGTTCACAAGGAAGGAATTAAGCAATGGCTTATCACAAAAACTGAACGGGTTTAAAGGCTTGGCTCATGGGCCAGGCCCAACCCACTAAGATCATAAAAAAACAAATAAATAGATAATCCATATTTAAAGAAAATATAAATGTATTCAAATAGGTTTTAATTCCTTCATGAATTTTATAAAACAAAATTGTGGGGCTACAATAAGTATATATTCGTACCAACTATCAACACACACACACACACACACAAATATATATATATATATATATATATATATATATATATATATATATACACACACACACAACCATGGTTCTATATACAATCAAGAACAAATCTAAACTATCCCAACATCAATTTTAGAACTGAGATCGATATATAAATCTATATATACATACAACATATATCTCTATATCTAAACAATAGTAATATACATATATAATATTATATATATATATACATAGAGACATCAAATTTAAAGAGGCTATATATTTAACATATGGTAGAAACCTTTGAATGTAAAATTGGAGATTAATACCAACAAGCTCAGAATCTATCTAACATCGTATAAACTCAAAAATCTGAGTTAATTTCTCAGAAAATCAGAATTCGACAAAAACAACTCAAAAATATATAAATCGATACCCGAAAATCCAACTCAAAGCCCAAACACAAAATACTCAATTAGAGCTCGCGAAACTTGGCAAACACGAAGGTGTATACGTGTGTGACATGCTCGGGAACTCACAGGGTCGAACCCGTGTCCGTATCGTGTCGAGTCGGTGCGTATCGCACGGCACGTACGCGCGTGCACGGTATCGGCCAAATCAGTGCAGACGCGATAACTTCGCGAATACTCAACCAAATCTCGTAAAAATTTTAGAGCATGTGGGCAGAGGTTGCCCCCACGTGTCCATAAAATTTCATGCCAATCCGTGTGCTGTGCGTCGAGTATAACACTCAGATTGCAGGGGTTGTACGTACGAGCGTGCGGGGCCTCGCGGGCGCGTGTCGACGTCCATAGCTCGCGACATGTGCTAAGTCGTGCCACGTGGTCAAGTCCTTGGGTAGATTAGGTCTAGGAATTCGTGTCCATGCTCCTGGAAAGAGTCCTCGTTGCGTCGTGTTCACGTACGAAGGTCGTCTCAGCAGCAATTTTCAGCCGCGTGCACAGTGACGGCTGAACCGTGTGCGTTAGATTTCTCCGTGCACGATTCACGAAAAGTTATGAAATGTTAGGATCACGTGGGCAGAGGTTGCCCCATGCGCCCAATAAATTTCACGTGAAACGGAATCCTGTGCGTCAAGTTATGACGCACAGACAGCAAGGCATGCACGAGGCCGTGCACGGGCCTCGTGCATGCGTGTCCATGTCCGATTCGGACACTGAAATCGAGTCGAATCAAGGTCCGTCTTAACGAAAGTTATTTCAAATCATAGCAGCAATAAATTCGTGAAAACAGAATCAAAAAATACCAACTTCAGTTCTAAGTGACATTTCGTAGAACACCTGCCACATAGGATCGACACGTGTCTGATACGGCTATCAAACGAAATCACAAACCTACCAAACTTCATACACAGGTTCGGGGTACTTATATGGATGCATATACAAAAAAAAATTGAAAATAACAAGTGTTTAGAGAGATTTACCTATTAAGTGCCAAAACTCAATGAAACAAGCCTCCAAACACGTCGATGCCGATTTCCTCAGGTCCAACACCTACGATCCCTCGCTACAGGTCTCCAGCAGGTTCCTCTCCTCCCAAAGGTCTCAACGTACTTCATTTGGAAGGATTTGGATGAGAAACGAGAAAATAGAGCCTTTGGAAGAGAAGGGAAAACTAGGGTTTGTGAACTTGTGACGGCTACAAGTTAAAACACAATAAAAAAGAGGGGGGGCTGCTGCTGTGGCCGGCCAAGGGGGTATTAGGGTTAGGTTTAGGGTTTGGTCATGGGCCAGCACTCCTCAAGTTGCTTTAAAGGCCCATTGACAAAAAGGTTTAAAGGCTATATATATAATAACTTAAAAAAATGAATTAAATGATTCCTAAAATGGACAATAATTCTACATAAAAAAATAAAAAGCCAATTAAGTCTCTAATTACATTATTAGGCTTCTAATCAAGGTTGACTAATGCTATACCACCTTCTACTACCAAAACACCAATCAAAGCCACACACCAATCAATTTAATTAATAAAAATAAGAAAAATTCAAATTAGCACATAATGACTAAAATATCCTTAATCTAGAAAAGTGGGAGTGACACCTTTAGCAAAAAGCCCAAAAAGTCAAATAACTTAAAACCCTAAAAATCAATTCAAGAAGTTTCCTAATTAGGACTAAAAACTTAAAATTCAAATCTAACTTGGTAATTAGGTTTCTAATGTCATGCTTAGTCTCTAATCATGGTTAGCTAGGGTTAAATTGACTGCTAACACAACATCAATTAAAATATTATAAATGAATCCAAAAATAAAAATAACATTATTACCAAAATATCCTTATTTTAGAAAAGTGGTAGTTTCAAATCTACCCTCCTTAAAATAATTTCGTCCTCGAAATTAAGGTTGGTAGTACTCCTTCTAGGTCAATCTCCCAACAATCAAAGTCTTAAAAAATTTATATAAATCATGCAATTTAAAATAATAGCATACAGGGTCATGGCATACAGTAGCAGTTGAAGGTCTCATTTAGGTATACTAGTCATACTAGATCATAACAGTCATAGGGAATCAAAATATACAAACAATCTAGGGTGTCAAACTGGAAAAAATACAGAAACAACAAATCATCAAGGCTGTAAGGCAGTTTACCATCCTATATGAAAACTGGTAATTGTAAAAAAATAACTAGAAATTAACTATAAAGGGTTACTATTCTAATGATGATCAAAACCGAAAGTTTAAAGCACGACTGTCAATAGCATTGAAATCCAATCACGATATATATATAAAAGAAAATTTAGTCTCGACACGATCTAAGTTGATCAATCTCTGGATAAATCAAGATTTGGGCAAGATGGGGAATAAGGTCATCGAAGTCTGAGCATGAGCATCCAAGGATGGAGATCTAGGTCACAATTAAATTTAATTATATTGAGTACGACCCAGGATATTAATACGATAAGAAAAGATGACCAAAGTCGATTGGTCGTGATCAAGGGAGTTAGGATTCAATGATATTGAAAACTTTTAAAGAATAATTTAAAGATATGGAATAAGTCAATTTCCTTATTTTGATAGAAAAAGCAAAAGACAAGGTTTCATAGGGAAGTCAAGTTAATCATCTCTCTCTGATACCATCAAGCTTATCTAATCATCATTTGCCAATCATATCTTTATCTCATAAGTCCAAATATTAAAATCAACCTTTATATGACTACCACCAAGAATTTATATCATTTCGTTATGAATATTGGACCTTGTCATGATCATCATAGGCTCAATTCCTAAATTCTAAAACATTACACATGAAGCATACCCTTTTATTTATTAGCACTCAATACTAACCACTTAATCATCTTTAAATCCAAATTCTTCCACCTTGTCCTAAATTAGATCAGAAACCTCTAAATCAAGTTTTATTAAATCCTTGAACTTGTTCAAATTACTCTTCTCGTGTTATTCAATCTAAAACCACTAGGCCTTACAAAACTTATTCTCCGTTATAAAATCAACCTTCATATTTTCTTAAACGTATACCTTCAAATATTATTTTTCTTAAATTTAAAATTTTACAAAATCTCTTAATTTTTATAACTCAAAATTCTTGTGTTCTCCCTGTTCCTAGCCATTTTTTTACAATATCTTGTTCAATTTCATATCATAATCGTATACTGTTAAAATCTGTGTATTGAAATATCCATTTCGATGTGTGAACGGCTAAGGGTCGTGTGCGGCTGCTATTGTTCAAGAATAGATATTTTGGGAATGGAATGGGTAGTTCACACGTCTACTAAGATGTTTCCCCGTCCAGATAGTACTCATAAAATTAATCGCAAGTGGGGTAACATGTAAAGACAATCAAGATGTACAATAAATCCATGATACTAAATCTTCTTGTGACGAGCGTGTCAACAAGCAGCAAGACATATGTATAACATGTAAATGAAACTATCAGAGACGGTAACAATCAGTATATGCACTTGCCTGTGATCCTCAGCTGCAGATTCGGGTTAAGTACTGAGTCTGGATCCAAGTAACCTATTTTTAGCATTACTTGGATTAATATATGCAATTGATATAGGTGTCAAATGCTATAAGTGTCAAGCTGCAATAAGTATTACTGTTGCTAGTGCCACTTAATACCTAATTAAAGTTGATATATCTCAGTGTATCCAACGTTGGCCCAGTTAACTATCTGTAAGTCCTTAACTCTATAGTTCACCTATTACCACCTGCTAAGTTATTAAGTTAATGCATCATGGCTCCCCTGCAGTTGGATGCCCCCAAATAAGGACTATATTTGTTATGCAAATGATACTAGATAGGTAATCACTATATCTGAAATAGTGAGCATGAACCTATATTTTCTAACTTTCTCAGATTTCGAATTCTACATGGTATTGCAGTTAGACAGAAAAGGAGGTTAAGTTCTTGCGATTTACAGAAAAGCAAGACTCTGCTAATACCTTGGAAATCAGTTAATGGTTGTAGCCTTCTATTTATCCAGTGTGAAATCCTTAGTACACGGGTACAGGACTTCCCAATACTACTGAATTGACATTACGACCGAACCTTCATCTATCGATTTGTACTGGTTTGTTGACCTGGTATAAATTGCTTTGTACATGCATGGGGCTGGTGCCTAATTTGAATGTTGGTACTAAAATGAACATCGTAGAGGGTCCTTCCCTAGGTAACTTGCTGGCATACATCTAGGTATACATAGAGGTATCCTCATCTACTATTAGGATCTAAAACAAAGTGTTAACTTGGTGTCGAATGTGGTCAAATACCCCATACTATATCAAGTATCAATTCAGTCACTAAATTATTCTCGATCTCATATTGTCCCCTGTCCCAGTTGGATTGCTCACACTTACTCATATTAGTCTACAATTTCCCTTTACTGGTACTAGAACAGGGCAAGTTTTCCCTTTTCTTTTCCTGTTATACTAAGTATTCTACATTCGAAAATCCTACTGACTCCAAGGGGAATGGTGTTCAGCACAGTAAATACAACACATGGAAACTGAAATAATTTAGAGACTTGGTATCCAATGCCTAGACTGACACTGTTCTAGTCCTTCTCTGTCTACAGCAGGTATCTTGGTTTACAGACTTGAGATTTGTATCTCAAACTTGACACACTCGAGCAACCATCATGTATAACCTATACATTAAGACCCCTCCCCCTTCTAATAACATGATACTAACACAGGCTCTCATGGGTGTGCACGAGTCTTACAATTTAGACTGAACCATTTGAGAGATGGGATAGTACCAAATCTTCAAACGCTTCTAAACAAGGGAAATTAGCCAACAAGCAATTTAGAGGAAAACATATTGCAATGCTTGAGTATTTGAAGGTCGAAAAGCTTTCAGTCATGGGTAGGATGTTATCTCTCATGCCTCCTTTTACCCTGGCTCTAGATATCTCCTCTCTATCCCCTGATATACTGAAACCCTAGTTATAATAACCCCTGATACGTAGTACAACTCTCTTTCTGTCATGCCCCAGAACCAGAATACTGGAGAGTGGGGGCAGACATAGCCAGCTACGTATATGAAATGGGATCCATCTTGCTATACGGTCACGGCTGTCTAGATACATGAGGGTTTAACTACAAGCCAACAGTCTCTTAAGGTCATGAACAAGCCTAGTGTCTCAATCACAAGCAAGTAAATGAATATTACAAGATGTATGATCATTAAATATACAATAATAAGGCGTCCCAAATATTACATATTCAGCTGATCATGAAGCTAGTCATTACAAAATGTTAGGACTAGCAAGAGTTTAGTCATACATGATCAACCCTAGGATCTGTCAATCATGTTACACAGCCCGTAGGCAGACAGTAAGTAAGTGCAATCGAGCTAAACAGGCGCTCGTCAGCTAAACGCCTCAGAAGAATATTTTTACAATAGAGTGGGAGAGCCAAAAATAATCCACTCGTTGCCCCGATTACGTCTGGTGTTCACCATCGGGCTGGAAAAGCGGTAGATCCTCTGGAGCTGCTCCGAAATCTGGCCATACAAAACCAGCTGGGTCAGATCCCAGAAAGAGCAAGTACCACAAAGGAAGCTTCACTTAGGAACTAAAACCAGCAATCAGCACAAGAGTATAAATAAAGCAAGAATTGAAAATAGAGAAATACATCAAGATGATATACGACGAGATAACCATGGAACTATTCAGATAGCCAGGTTACAACCCGTAAACCAAACAAGGACCGGGGTTGTAACCCTTCGTCTGAACAGAACTTAGAATTCTCACCATTTATCGGTAAAATAAATACAGGCATTCTGGTCATACAGCAATCTGGAACAGAATCAGGACAAGACTAGACAGGTTAGTCTCCATTCAATCATTTCACGGCCAAGCAAGAATTATGACTTGATACTTTAACTAACTAGGGTTATCACAGGCCTAGTTACTAGCAAGATACAGTGAGATTGCTCCACAGCACAAGCCCTGCAGTCCATCCAGGTTACCCGAGTTGAAAGATTAGAGTTGAATTCAGGTGGGTACATCGTCCAGGAAACGAATGTACCCTTAGGTAGCTTGAAGGGTGCAACACATGACAGTGTGCTGGAAATGTGCCCTACTCGACAGCAGGCTACAGATCCCAAAGTGTGCCCAGGTAACGGGATTGCCTGTAGCTGGGAGATCTCTTTATGACTAATGTATTAATCTAGTTATTAGCCTTAGTCCATTTCAATGGGTTCTCCTGACCGTGGTACTCAGGAGTCCCCTCCTAGACATGATGCAAGACAGGACTGGATTATTTGTACAAGCACAATCGCTCACGGTGTCCAGGATCAATGATACAGGTTATGTCATGTCAGGTAGACGTCGTAACAGCTTATCAAGATATATCATGTCAGGTTATCATGTCAGGTGTACTGGTCAAGAGTGTGCCACGACGGGCCACTATCAGGTCATGTCATGTTTACTTATCAGGAGTGCACCACTATGGGTCACTATCGTGTCATGCTAGTTTCTTGTCACACTACATCATGTACAATTGTTATTTCAATCATACCGATCAAAGGCATATTCGGCCAGGAATGATCTCATGCGGCTGGAAGAGAACAGTCCATGCGGCTGAATAAGGTCAGGCACATACGGCTAAAAGGGAAGGGCTTATGCGATCAAAGGGGTATCAGTCATATGCGGCTCGGAGATCCACTCAGTCATGCGGCTGAGAAAGGCAAGACATATGCGGTCAGGAGGATAGGGGACTCATGCGGCTGGCGGGGGGATGGATCCATGCGGCTGGCTGACCAATCAAGTACATGCGGCCGGGGAGGAACAACCCATGCGGCTGTGGGGAGCAATGACTATGCGGTCAAGGGAAGCAAACCCATGCGGCTAGGAGACTGCGGTCTATGCGGCTCGCGAGTGTTGAGTTTATGCAGCTCGGGACTTGGCGAAGTCCCATACGGCTGGACTGGGAAGCTCATTCTTGCGGTTAAGTAAGAAGGACTTCATGTGGCTAGAAGGAATACTTGCCGCATGAACTTGTCATGCGGTCAAGTCAAGACAATAGTGCATGCGATTGGAACTGACTTGCCGCATGAATGTTCATGCGGTCAAGTGCTACCATGCGGCTCGGGACTGTGCTTCTTCTCCAAATTTTCGAGAAGAAGTACACCATAAGCCATGGCTTCCAAGCTGTATAACTCTATCACCCGGAGCCCAAATCCGAACTTCCATAGGTCAAAATGGGGTAGAACGAAATTCTCTACAACATGGAACCATCAAAACTCGGAAATAACAAGATTAAGTAGATCAAAACCCAAGAAATCCAAAAATAATATAAATATAGATCTACAAGAATCTAGCCATGAAAATTAGAAATGCCAAGTACTAAAGTAAGTTAGAATGCTGTAAGAAAGAGAATAAAGTAATAAAATTGGAGTTCCTCCATGAAGCAAGTTGCACTTGCCTAGACCCCTCTCTCCCTCTCTCTGGTAGGTGAAGGAGTAAATGGAAGAAGAAGAGATTAATGAAGAGAGAGAAGGAAGAATAGGTAATAAATACCAAAGGTGGTGGTAGGTAGGGGGTTCATCCATGGTTCATGATGAACCAAAATCAATCCCAACCGAACCAAGCCAACCCCGGGCCAAGAATAAACCGAGCCAAGAAGGAAAAGCTAAGCCAGGAATCATACAATACAGAATAAAAATATGTACACGTATTTCAAAAATACGTAATACGGACAACAGGCATTACACTTTCACTCGAGTGTCTGATACAATCTGAACCTACCAATTGGATACAACTTGACTCTCTCTACTCCTATGTAGACACATTATAATATTTGTAGTCATTATGATTATCACCCGACGGTACATCTAACTCGAATCTTTAAGCCTGTCCTACATGTTCGTGTGAGGATAGTGGATACTCATATACTAAATGATCCAGATACGACACTCCTACGGCTTGGGTATCCATGTGACAGAGTATTTATTCAATTAACACAAAGTTTGGCACATGGAATCCAAACTGTCACTGCACAGGTTGATTCCTGGCTGTTATAAGTTTCCTGGCATTCAGTTGGTATCTAATACTCAGGTTCAGGTCACTTCTCTTCCCTCTTCACACCTGGGTTTTTGTTCACAAGCCCAGACTTAATTTACTACTAATCAACCTTACCATGGTTATACCCCTTGTAGTAAGTACCCCTCTTATCTCAACATATATGTATATATGCCTGTTGGATACTAGATGGAGTATCTAGACCTGACCCTATTTGCACTTGTTAACCTTCCATATGTTGACTGGTCTCAATTGTTCTAGTATATATATCTTGATATTGAGTGTGAACTCTATCAAGATTAAACCTTCTATAATGGTACCTATCTGTAACAGTATACTGAAAAGCGATGCTTTGAGTATAAGTGGGAGTTTGTTAGGGTTATATACTAAAAGCATCACTTTTGTAGTAATCTTATTTTCTTAAATTTTGAATGAGAATCATATGGACAAATGTTTGCATATTGTATTTGTTGCAAGTGTTAATGCAAATGTCTGATATTCTATATTGTAGATAATATGGTGTGTGGTATCATACAGAAGATCATATCATCAGTTCCCTATAGAGTATACAAATAGTTCACAACCTAGATGGACTTGGACAATCTATTGGAAAGATTGTAGTATAATCTGGTATTAGTCTATCTTGACTATAGGTTTACACTAGTACACTTTGTGTGTATTGAACAGAACCACTTGAGGTTGTTGTCTTTGTACTGACTACATAAGAGAACAAACACCTCTGTTATTATAGATGCTTGTGCTCTTAATCCAAATATAATAACGAACATGTATATATACTATGCATTACTTTGACTCATAAAAGAGTGAGATTCATTATGGATCAACAACCTCTATAAATTGGGTAATAATATTGTATGTATGATGGGCTGTTGTTTATAAATAGAATCCATGTCCCGATACATCGGGTTGATGATGTTCCCTTAAGGAGCTCATAAGGATTGTCATGTAAGCCCTGCAGGTGGATTATATCCGACATGACAAATAAAGTTGAGCGGTACTACTTAAGGATAAAAGATGTCGAATCAATATAGTTGTCAGTAACTTAATTTGATCAACGAACATACGATATCTTAACATGGGGAACCAAACGAGCATATAATAAAAGGAGCCCACAAACATAATTTAGGATTAGAGAGGTAGTGCAACAATAGCTCATTAGTGGACCGAGCTATTGTTAATGGGCCTGGATTGTGTGTTCGGACTGAACACGGGATACCCAAATCCGTTAGGAGGCCTAACCCTAATTTCTCCTCATGGTCCCTGCCGTAGCCTATATATATCCTCTATTCTCTGGCCGCCAGATTACGGATCAGAGATCTGAAACTTTATCTAAATTTGTGATTCACGTAAGGAGAGAAAGAGAGGTCTGCCAAGGAGAAGAAAAGGTTGGGAGATCGTCGCCCATATGACGTCCAACTTGAGGAAGGAATACGTGCGGAAGATCTTGGGGTCGTCCGCTCGAGATTGCAAGGAATTATTTGTCTCCTTTCTGTCGCAGGTATAATTCGTGAACCCTAGTTTCCGCCTATGAAGGGTTAGAACACGTATTATATCTGTTTAACTTTCTATCGATCAATACGTACACCAAAGAAAGAGTCCCAGGAATCACCAATTCCATCACTATCATGCTCTACTGCAGGTTCAGAACTCCGTAGGTTCAGAACTCCTATTTGAGGCACATGCTATGGTTCTCATAGCAGCGTATACTCCTGCCTAGACTGATATACAAGAATTTGTCTTCGATGTACATGCTAAGGTTCAGAACTCTTAGGCAACCCGGTCTATACTGCTATACAAGATATCCCCCTATCTAGAATACCTTGTTGATATTCAAGGATAATCCTTAATGGAGCATCTCTGGCTCTGTATTGTTTGGTATCACCTACGTAATTAAGTTCCCCATATTGATTCTTCAAGACATTAACACAATACCTCTGTTGTAATGGAACCATGAATAAACTGCTTGTCTAAGAAATCAAACGGTTTAATAAATGAAAAAGGGGAGGGTTACCTGATCTTGAGTGATCGAAAGTCCCTTTCTGGAATCCTCTTGCTGGTAGATTACTCGAATTGGAGAGTGGCGCAGGGATTAGGGTTTGCAAAGGACCCAAGTCGGCTGCTTCCCTCTATAAATATAGGGTTGGGGATAACTAGGAGTGGATTTGAATTCCTATCGAGTTTTATCCTAGGAAGGATTGATCTAGGATTTGAACAATTCCCCTAGCAGTCGACCATATGAATATCTGAATTTGATTTCCTGGTCCTATCTGTTCGATTCCAAACAGAGCCTAATATGGTCGGCCAATTATTTCAAATTTAAAATGTAAACTTTACAACTAAACCCTCTAACATCTGGATTTATATGGGTTCTCTATCATGAGTGAAATTTAATATGAAAAATTAGCTCAATTCTTTTCTAGGGTTTGATTAGAAGAACATTCGTATAGATATAAACAATTATCATATAAAAAAATAGTGATATTAATAAAATTTTGGGTGAGGGACTCACAATTATCATGAGAAAACAAATTACGTCCATTCCGAGCTAGATGATTTACGTCACTTTTTCGACCTTTCCAAGGTAAAGATATATAGAGATTCAAAGTTTCAAAGTATAGATGACAGAATTAGATACGAGATAGGTGATTGATGTAATTGGGACAGAGTTAACTAAGATAAGGAAAAATAGGAATACAAGAAATAACGGCAAGAAAAGAAATAAAAAAAATCAATTCTCGCCCATCTGTTCAAAGAAATGAACCAATTCAAGATATAATCTGATACCATACGCATCTTCCTAAAATCATGTTGTCAGAATTTCGCCACGCCAGTAAGCATAACTGTAATAAACGATAGAGTCTGAAACTAAGGTATACACCTTATAAGGTGGGTAGATTTGTAGCTCCCCTTCTCGAAAATTTTTAATTTTTTTATTATTTATTTGATTTAAATGGTGATTTTTAGATTTTTGTAAATAATTATTTAGTTAATTATTATGGTAGATGACTTTGGTCATAGTTAGGGATTGGAGTACAAGGTGACTAGAAATTGTGGCACGGATAGTGCAGTGGCGTGCTTTGACTAGTGTATTAGTCCTGGTAGGGAAGGCCGAGCCATAGTGATGTCCTAACTAGAAAAATTAGGCCAAGTTGCGACTTAACCCTTACCGAAGATTTATTTATTTATTACTTATATTATTGAGTTTTAGGGAACTCGGTTGTATCGAACTAGTCCAGATTGGACCCAAAACAAGCCCAAGCCCATATAGTCATGCGGTACGTCCAATGACATTCATGTTGATGTATTTTGGTATGATTGTGTCATATTTCGTTTTAATGATCTAATGAATATTTTCTAAGTATTTATTAATTAAATATTATAAATATCATTATTAGTTGATATTTAATGATAATTGTATAAAATAGGTGCTTGTACATTTTGGAATTATTAGACTGTACATAATAGTATATACACCATTATTGGTTTATAGAATTTTGTTATCATTATTATTATTAATGTTATTATTATTATTATTACTATTATTATTATTATTATTGTTATTTATTACTGTTGGAGTAGCTTATTATAGGCTATTTCATGTTTTACGAAATAAATATGTATGTACACATCTTATATATATACCATGTATTTGAAAAAAGTATTTTAAGATTCCTCCTAGATTTTATGGAGTAACCATATATATATATATATATATATATATATATATATATATATATATATATATATATATATATATATATATATATATATATATATATATATATTGGAGTGAGAATAAATGTAGATTCGTTTTAGGAATGATGTATGCATATTTATCTATATACATAAACACATGTGAGTCTATATATATAAATACCAAAAAGAAATAAAATAAAACAAGTAAAGGATATCCAAGCCCAACCAAGACAGTCCAGCGCATAACACCCCCCCCCCCCCCCATGCTCGAACCCAAGCGAAAAAATCGACCCTGCCTATATATCGAGAGGGAGAGGAAGAACTTAAACTTCTCAAAAACCCCAAACCCTAATCCGAAACCCTAGCACCGAGCTCCCCAACCCCTGGCGACGTGGCCGCACGCGCCCATAGCGCCACAGGCCGGCCATCCGCCGGCCAGAAACGACGACAGGAGCGGCGGGAAGCCGCTGGGAACGACAACAGCGGCGCAACCAGGAGGCCAACTTCATGGCAGGTTCCCCGCCACCCCCGCTTCACCGTTTCTCGAACCACTTGCATCGGTACGTAGACAACCTATACCTCTTAGAACCCCTTCAAATAGATTTAATTTTCTTGTGCTAGGTTGTCCGAAAAATCGAACCCAAGTTCGATGAAAATCTGTTCGAGAACAGAGCAAACAGGACAGTCCCGACCCCATTTTGGAAGACCAAAATTGGTCGATCCATTGAGAAATCTAGGAAAATAAAAGAAGACAATCCTATACAACCTATAGGAGATGGAAACCCAATAATTAGTTTATTTATTTGCTTATTATATGCTATTTTAAATTAGATGAAAGTTAGACAAAAATCTGTTTTCAAAACCCCAAAAAACTTTCGATACGACAAGCGTCCCGCCAATCCGGACGACATGGTCACAAATCAAAGCATCAAAAGGTGCGTAATGGCTTCGTGGACGTGTGGACTTTGATAGAAGTCAAATTGGTTGCTTGTGCGCGACGAATTTTATGCGTATCCGTCAAAATTCACCGTATCGACCTCTTGGCAAAAATTTCAATTACTTTGTGCACGCTCATCAGATCAAAACGAAACTTACGCCAACAGAACCGTATTATTTTTCTGGTTCTGTATGCCAAGTTTGTTCCGATTCTGAGACAGTTGACCGGATCACCGTTTTGCGGGCTTCACGATCCGACTCAACTAGCAATTTTGTGCACGGCCCGCCGGAATCCAACATTGGACATACGGTTGGGTTCGTATCGGAAAACTGAACCTGTAGCCATATAGTTTGACAATTTTAGAGACCATAGACTTTGGCACACTTTTCGATGCAAAGTGGGTCCTACGGCAGATACCGTTTTGATCCGAAATTACCGTTTTGCCCCTGTGTCCAGAATTGGACTTAAGGACAGGCAATTCTAGCTAATTTGACTATTCTGAAAATGTTGGTAATATTTATTAAAGCATCCAGAGACTTTTGCATGTGTTGAATTTAGTGACTCATCTAAGTGGTTGTACTATCAGTTTCATCAGCTAAGGACCTCAGGCAAGTACACTTTCTGATTTCTTTCGATTCGTAGTAGTCTTTCCACTTCATGTTTATGCATATGTTATCTTGTTTGTTGACACATTGTTACACAGATTAGTGTCATGGATCATTACATATATTATTTCTTGATTGTCGTATTTTTGTGTTTTGTGACTTGTTCGAGTCCATGAGTACTAGTCGGGAGGGAAAATATCTTAGTAGACATGTGGACTACCCAAAACTATCCTTCGTGTCTTTGGTAGAGAATAGCAGCTGCACACGACATGTGCACGATACCGGATTTACCCCTAGTCATTCACATGTCGAAACTGATATTTCAAACCACATAGATAGTTATCTTTTATTTGCTTTCTTGTTTTCTTCACCATTTGCCATGACATTGGTTACTTTCTAGTTTTTTTCTCACATATGTTATTTTTATGTTTGGTGAATTCTATTGTATTTTGCATTGTCGTCGGTTTGTGTGCTTGTTCCATTCCTGACTGGAAACCAATATTTTTCAGGTTAGCTGTGACTTCACTTAGCACTGGGAGATACGGGTGTAATTGTAAGCAGAAACATAGAAATTAGATAAAAGTGTTATCATTTTCATTAATTGTAAGAACCTTGTATTTCTTTATTTATAAATGTTGTAAATATTGTAATCAATTTAGAATAGTGAATGAGCAATAAATGTTATTTATGTGATTATGAGCATCATGGCCGTGACAGCATTCTACCGCTGACTCTGCGACGTAGGCTGGCTTGGCACGTCTCGTATCCGAAAAGCGGGTGTAGGTCGTGACAAGTTTTTGTGATGGCCCATACAGGTCAGTTTTCGTAAATTGTGCGAACTCGTGGTAGTACCATATTAGTCGTACTACTGCGAACCTGCGACTAGGAAATGCTCTTTGACAACTAGGAGTAAGTCAATTCTAGGAGAATGGTTAGGTCTAGGAGTCCCTAGTTTAATTTGACAGTTGGGTAGTTAAGGTTGCTACATAGGCATCATCGGATTCTAAATCCTATTAGATGATTTTCAAAGAAGGATGCACTATTGTATTCTGATTCGATAGTGTTTCTAAAGTGGGAAGATTCGTAACCCCCTTTTCCGAAAGTTTGGAAATATCCTTTTACTTATTTGTTTGAATTAAAATGTAATTTTTAGAATTTTATAAATATTTATTATAGAAGGCCTTAATCACGGTTAAGTTTTGGAGTGCAAGATAACCAAGAATTTTGGCACTGAGAATATGGTCGAGTACTTTGACTAGTATTCTAGACATGGTAGAGAAGAACGTACGAGTCATAGGTGTGCACTAACTAGAAAAACCAGGCCAAATCGTGGCATAACCCTAGGAATAATTTAATTACTTATTATTAAAATTATTGGCTTTTGGAAGACCGGGTTGTTCCACACTAGCCCGAACCCAACCCAAGTCCTGGTATCATGTAGTGCGACCAATGTCGTCCATGTAGATATATAGATGCATATATATATATATATATTGGTAGTCCATTTCTAGTATTGTGATTAATTTCTATAAATTGTATATTGAATATAATATATGTATTATTGCTATTTAAATTTATATTTTTCTTGGAAATAGGATAACCTTCTCTTAGAATGATATTTTGGGATTTACTTAGGCTATACATATATACTTGTGTATAAATATATTCATAATAGGTAGACATAGTGCTTTATACATAGTTTCCCTCGATCTTGAATATTAGAGAAATATAAATTTAAGTTTATATTTCTTTTGCTTTCGGTCATTTTTCTTCCTCATCATGATCATTTGTACAACTTTATCTTATGTCTTTTCTAAACATCGCCATATCATAAGTTCGTATCACTTATATTCTTTTCTTGGATGTAAGAAATTATTTTTAAAATAACTTCTCACTCAATTGTCTATTAATCTCGAGTTAAGTTTTTGGATTCAAAAGTTTCCTCTCAATCGTTGAATATTGAATATCCGTGAAATAAGGATTATAAATTTTTTACTTATTTTGACTTCGAATCATTATCCTTCCTAACCAATTGTTTTTCCTTTCAAGAAGCTGATCTTATACTTGAAGAACAGATACTTGTACTTTTTCTATCTTTATCAACTTGTATGATATTTTAAACTCTTTTGATGTTCTTGGGGATATAGTTGGAATAATTTTGATAACTTGCGATGACAAGACAGCAGCGCACTGACGACACTTATTTAAATTATCGAGACTGCGGGTTCACTGCAGCCAGCAGCGCACTGGCGTGGCATGACCCCTAAGTTGAAATAATTTTAAGTAAGCCTGGGTGATCGAACATTATTAAAATTATGTCTTGGTCGTCTTATTTCATCCTTGAGTTGTTATGTCAAGATTAGATAGAGTTGATAGGGTATTCGTTATCGCAACATAACTTGAGTTGTGGAACCAAGGGTTTAATGCAGCTAACTGTACACTGGCGAGGCATAAATTCTCGGTAAAATTACTTCAGACGTGATTACAAGTTTAGGATACTATAGAGGATAGGAAAATGCCTTGTATGTCCCCTAAGATCCAAAGCCAACACTAGTGAAAGTTCTGTAAGTTGGATATCATTTCTCCCAGCCTAGCATTCTGTGGCAATTGACTTACACTAATAGGTTTATCTAGAATATAGAATTTAGAGGTCCATAACCTATTAGTCGACTAAGGCCTTATGGATAAGAAGATAGTAGAATAACTGTATAAGCAAGAACACCAGGTAAGGCGTTGATTCTCACAAAACTCGAACTACTTGTGCCTCCTTTCAAAAATCTTGCATACTTGTATTTTGACTATCTTGACCAATGCTGCTATTACAGTCTAGTTTTGTAAGCTTACTCTTTTATAGAGCTTGATTCAAGACATATGTTTATTGGGGACGCCCACTAACATATAGCCTAACCAGAATCGGTGTATTATGGTCTGATCAACCTTGATGCATTTGGTTCGCTGTTTATTTGATTATCCCACGTGGATAGAGATATCGAGGTATCTAGGATCTCATCCTCGACTGCATTGACAATTTCCCTTGAATTATACATTCGCCTTTGAATTACGTAATTGTATTCAGTGACATCTTTCTTGAACTCTTTATTGTTTTTGTCTTTCACTGATTTGGAAAGACGAAAGCTCGTAATTGGTAGATAGATACAGTATATTCTCCATGGCTATGATAGTTGTATACCCAAGTATAGCTACCATCGGCCATCCATGTGACTAGAATCTTGCCTTGAGTTACCCGTTCTCCTCTCGACCCTCAAACTACTATTGGGACCTTCTAGCCATCTGAATTTGAGAATGATTAGGGTTTTTCTCCTAGTCAAAATACCAACCTAGGAGACTATCTATTCTCAAGAAACCAATTGTTGTGAGTCTCTAATTATTTGCTTGAAGCTTGCTTTAACTAGCAACCCTTAAGCCTTAATCCAACCTTTCCTCGACCAAAGCCCACAGTTTAGACATGAGATGAATAGACAAAGGTAAGGACAATCGTTTACCATGACTATGGTAGACACCCATCCCGAGATTGGTTTCCAACAAATATAACCCTAGTTATGTAAATTTTTTTATTAAGACCTAACTAGTATTGGAACACCACACTCACTAGCTTAGCCAATATCATAGCTTAAATACCCTGTCATATTATGATCTACCAGTTATCAACAGCAATACATGATCACTACAGCCCATACCACTAGAACCCTTATGACAATAGTCCGGCAGGCTTGACACAAATAGAAATTCATGACTCAGTTGTTAGAAATTTCTTCATATGATGTGCCTTAGAGTTGGTTATCCCGTCGATAACTCTTGTATACGATGGACGAGTAGATTATTCTATTTTATCGACCATGTGTCATTGTACACACTCGTTTTCTATTTATTGAGGAACGATCCTTGACTTATATCTACCGTATTCCGTTACGTCGTACCTTATTCTTTATTAACAAGAGTCGAGGTACAATATCCGGACTTTGGAATTCTTCTAACCTCATTATTCCTAAAACCATGTCCTAGCTTCTAAGGTGAGTAGACTGTAAGCCTTCTAAAATTTTGGGATATACGAGGATTACCGATTGATTAGAATAATTTTTATTAGGATGATAATTAGTGTCCCATGGACTCCCACTTTCCATTTAGATCATTTTGTGTCCCCGGCCGTGTCATTAATATTCGGAGGACGAGACCAGCTGTCATCTCCCAACAAATTTTATATGCGAGATCTAGACGAGTCCACCTTCATCTAGGTATATCATGTCCCACTCAAACCCGTTCCCTTGTACTCTATTTCTACGGTACGACTTTCAGGTCAAAAGGACTAGCTATAACCCTAACCATAATACCGGTATACTTTCCGACTTCCACTAGAGCCTCAACCTTGACTCAATTCATTCGACCCAATATATGGTTATGATCTACTCGAATCCTACTACATACATACCACTAGTGTGCCACCCAATTGAGGCCTCATGTGCTACTTAAACACAAAAGTCACTGAAGGCGCATTTTGGACTTTAAGAACCCAGCTAACCAACCTGACTGGCAACTAGCTCAACCACTTGGGTTGAAACCAATTCTAGGTTACCCTAACCTAGTAGAAATAGTTTTATCATTGGGATCTTGTCCAGTCAATATAGATTAAAATCCAAGGTCAATCCAACCAACGATTGATGCCCAATCAGGGAACCCATTAAGACCCAGTAAAATCCATCCATACAAACCACTATATTTGGACTATAAAACAAAACTATTTGAAATAAGTCCCTGTACCTATTATGTAGTCTCCACCTCTTAGAATGAGATATCATTCGTAACCATTATTTTATCCATCTGGAAGTCGCGATACGATCTTGTAGTGCACCTATATCTCTTGCTCGTGTGTTTAAATAACCACGAAAAAGATCACTATCTTGATTTCTTAAATTTCCTTCTATTATGGAACCTTGTTTAGATTAATTTCGAGAACAGAACTTCTGTATTGCACGGATTAGAAGCCCCTCTAAGAAACGAAGGGTTCTTCGATTTACCAAGTGACTGGACTAAAGTATCCCAATCTAGCATATAAGTCAATAGTTCATAAACTTTCTCTCTACCTGCATCATTGGATACTCTCTACCGCTCTTGAAACTTCATATTTGCTCTCGATTATTATTCCTTATCTTCTTGTCCTTCCTATGTCAGAGCGACGAATGGTCATGCTTATTAGAATTTATGAATATTTCTTAGCCACTTGTGTAAATTTGTTGCTTGTTAAATTTTGGGTTGCTTGATAGATAGGAGAGGATTATAGTTGCCATAAGCAGTGGATATCTATTGGTAGCAATTTTAGCAATTAGTTGGATGATTATAATGTTTTAGTGACATGAGATTTGAGGGAGTAGTGTGACTAAAGGTGGGTAGAAGTCCTAGAGGTTATCTAGTTACAAAATAGCTAGGAGAAGAATATAAACTATTTTTGAGAAATTAAAATTTAAGGAGATTAAGGTTAAGGTAGACTTCCTTTTTGAATTTTTAGGAATAGTTATGAATTAGAATTTCGAGGACGAAATTATTTTTAAGGTGGGTAGATTTGTAGCTCCCCTTCCCGAAATTTTTTTAAATATTTTTTTTTATTTATTTGATTTAAATGGTGTTTTTTTAGATTTTTGTAAATAATTATTTAGTTAATTATTACGGTAGATGACTTTGGTCATGGTTAGGGATTGTAGTACAAGATGACTAAAAATCGTGGTACGGATAGTGCAGTGGCGTGCTTTGACTAGTGTATTAGCCCTGGTAGGGAAGGCCGAGCCATAGTGATGTCCTAACTAGAAAAACCAGGCCAAGTTACGACTTAACCATTTTCGAAGATTTATTTATTTATTACTTATATTATTGAGTTTTAGGGAACCTGGTTGTACCGAACTAGTCCAGATTGAACCCAAAATAAGCCCAAGCCCATATAGTCATACGGTACGTCCAATGACATTCGTGTTGATGTATTTTGGTATGATTGTGTCGTATTTCGTTTTAATGATCTAATGAATATTTTCTAAGTATTCGTTAATTAAATATTATAAATATCATTATTAGTTTATATTCAATGATAATTGTATAAAATAGGTCCTTGTACATTTTTGGGATTATTAGACTGTACATAATAGTATATACACCATTATTGGTTTATGGAATTTTGTTATCATTATTATTATTATTGTTATTATTATTATTATTATTACTATTACTATTATTATTATTATTATTGTTATTTATTATTGTTGGAATAGCTTATTATAGGCTATTTCATATTTTATGAAATAAATATGTATGTACACATCTTATATATATACCATGTATTTGAAAAAAGTATTTTAAGATTCCTCCTAGATTTTATGGAGTAACCATATATATATATAAATGTATAGTATATATATTGGAGTGAGAATAAATGTAGATTCGTTTTAGGAATGATGTATGCATATTTATCTATATACATAAACACATGTAAGTCTATATATATTAATACCAAAAAAAACAAGTAAAGGAAATCCCAGCCCAACCAAGACAACCCAGCGCATAACACCCCCCCTATGCTCGAACTCGAGCGAAAACCGACCCTGCCTATATATCGAGAGGGAGAGGGAGAAGTTAAATTCTCAAAAACCCCAAACCCTAATCCGAAACCCTAGCGCCGAGCTCCCCAACCCCTGGCGACGTGGCCGTGCGCGCCCACAGAGCCACAGGCCGGCCATCTGCCGGCCAGAAATGGCGTCAACAACGGCGCAACCACGAGGCCAACTTCGTGTCAGGTTCCCTGCCACCCCGCTTCACCGTTTCTTGAACCACTTGCACCGGTACGTAGCCAACCTATACCTCTTAGAACACCTTCAAATAGATTTAATTTTCATGTGCTAGGTTGCCCGAAAAATCGAACCCAAGTTCGATGAAAATCTGTTCGAGAACAGAGCAAACAGGACAGTCTTGACCCTATTTTGGAAGACCAAAATTGGTCGATCCATTGAGAAATCCAGGAAAGTAAAAGAAGACAATCCTAGACAACCTATAGGAGATGGAAACCCAACAAGTAGTTTATTTATTTGCTTATTATATGCTATTTTAAATTAGATGAAAGTTAGATAAAAATCTGTTTTCAAAACCCCGAAAAACCTTCAATACGACGTGCATCCCTTCAATCCGGACGACGTGGTCACAAATCGAAAGCATCAAAAGTTATGTAATGGCTTCGTGGACGTGTTAGCTTTGGTAGAATTCAAATTGGTTGCGTATGCGCGACAAATTTTATGCGTATCCGTCAAAATTTACCGTATCGGTCTCTTTACAAATTTCTTAATTACTTTGTGCATGCTCATCAGATCGAAACAAAACTTGCGTCAAAAGGTCCATATCATTTTTCTGGTTCTGTATGCCAAGTTTGGTCCGATTCTGAGACAGTTGACCGGATCGCCGTTTTGCGGGCTCCACAATCCGACTCAACTGACGATTTTGTGCACGGCCCGCCGAAATCCAACTTTGGACATACGGTTGGGTTCATATCAGAAAACTGGACCTGTAGCTATAAAGTTTGACAATTTTAGAGACCATAGACTTTGGCACACTTTTCGGTGCAAAGCGGGTCCAACGGAGGATACCGTTTTGACCCGAAATTACCGTTTTGTCCCTGTATCCAGAATTAGACTTAAGGACAGGCAATTCTAGCTAATTTGACTATTCTAAAATTTTGGT